>OY728148.1:1883504742-1883849742 GCA_963277665.1 Viscum album | reverse complement strand
TGGTCCTACCTTATGAGTGATCATTCATCATGGATCCAATAAATGGATGAATACTCTGATGACTCGGTTCGCAAGACTCGATAGTGAATTCTTTCTGGTGTTCATGGACCCTGTGAGGGTGGAAAACATTCTACAACTATAGTCATAAAATGAAACTTTCTTCTGAATGGAAGATATCCAAGATTTGGTTGGCAATGAACTCAAGCTACTTCCACTCACCACCATCTAAGAAGATAAGGTGACATATGCGGTGTAGTTGATGCACAGGGGTGGGAAGGGAAGGGGGTATGAAGGGTAGGGGGTTCGATTATCATCATGGGAGTACAAGACTGGTGGAGGAATGACATTTCCATGGTAGCTAAGAGGTGAGACAAACAGGGGAAGGGAGAAGGTATGGATGAGAAGAGATAGGTTCCAAGTGTAGTTGGGGGATGAATAGAAGACTAATTATTAAGTAAAAATAATTAAAGTCTACTTGTTGAATCAAAAAGTTAACTATAATCTTTATATCTAAATCAAAAAGAATTTTTAATTTTTTTTAAATATATTAGAAAATAATTTTTTCCCTAGAGAATAAAATTTTATAGATATTTAAAATAATGATTAATAATGTAAAATTTCTCTAACTTTAACCAAATAAATTCAACTGAATGTCCCTATGATTTCATTAAATGATTAAGTAAATATTTATATACTATAAAAAATTCAACATTTTTATAGAATAGATTGTATGTTATGTGGTTTAAAAATAGAATTTATAGTTTAAAATATATATTTGACAATTTTTACATCACAAACATATATTAGGTTGTTTTTTTGTTTTTTAACTATACATGAGTGTTTACATGGTATTTAATATTTAATTAAATACATTGTAAAACGCATTATAGTTTTTATTTTTATGTTTATAATCTATTTTAAATATTGTTTTAATAGTTTTTAAAACATTTTTTATTGTTTTTAAATACTCAACATATGATATTGGGGAACATCACTAATAAAAGTAGTGGTTACCTGCAGTTTTTTGTTGTTGTAGTTGTCATTTAAACTACAACCTAATTGTTTAACGATGGTTCTTAAAATTTCTATTTATTTCACGTTCACTAGTCAATTAGCGGCAGTTTATTTTATTTCATGTAAAGTTTTTGAGTGTCATTTCTTATTAATTTATCATAGTTTTTTTAATTAGTTTTAACTTTTTAATAAATAAAGTGCATTGGTAATATAAATAAAATTAAAATAATTGATGCAAATAATATAGAGACATCTATTATTAGTTGTGGTTAATATGAACCACTGCAAAATCGGTTTTGATTTTTATAAAAAATATTTAATAATAAGCTATAAATATAAAAAATATCGCATGTTATAAACCCAAACGTAAATATATGATAAACCCATATTTCATACATCACACAACCACAATAATACAAATAGCCACAATCATCATAATTGAAGTCTCATTCACCCCATACATCAACCAATATCTCAGTCTTCTATATATATATATATATACTATATCAAGAAACAACCCATTTCCAATATACATCCATATCATGAACTCCTTTAATCTTTGTACTTCAAAATCATCTCCTCAACTAAAATCGACCACTTCATATCATCAATAATAATAAATAATGAAATAAAAATTAAATCTAAACATAATAAATCAGAATTATTTTCGAATAATTGATAAAATTTTAACATAAAATAGAAACAAAGAACCATCATGAAAACTTTCTTAATAATGTCATTGATTAGAATGATCAACCTCCTTCTTACTGCTAACATCTAAAACATACAATGAAAACCAATACATTTAGGATATGAAATGAAAAAGATAAAAGACACATAATATATTCATAATGCTGCAGATAAAATATATTATTTTTTAATAAAATAGAAGATATTTGTATATATGAAAACTATATTTAATTAAAATCACATTGAAAATAGAAACATACCTATTTAAGATAATATTTAACACTTGAAATTGAAAGGGGATAAGTAAATATTACAATTTTTAAAGATCTATGCGGTGTACTTGAAATTTATTTAATATTTATTTTAATATTTTGATATTAGAGTATGTAATATAATTAAAAATTTACTAGAATTTGGTTTTCCCATAATTTAACCTCAATATGTGATCATTTTATATGAGTTTGACTGTTCCAAGCATGTTTTGCTGTTTTTAAAAACAAAAAAGCTTTAACGATCATAATGGGAAATCCATCAGTCAAAACGACATTATAAAAGTTCCTTAATTTTGAAATTAAATCTACGATGGTTTTAACCTAATTTTAGGACAATCTTCCATATTTTTCCTTTTTTTGACTATTCCGTGCATATTTTAGTGTTTTAAAACACTAAAAATGCATTTACAGACATAACGGGAAAACCATCACTCGGAATTATGTGAAGTCAGTTCCTACATTTTGAAATTAAATATATGGTGGTTTTTCATTTGTTATAAGAAAATATTCCATCCATTGTCTAATTTTGATTGTTCGATTCATGTTTTAGTGTTTTAAAACACTAAAAACACCTTTATAATCATAACGAGAATAATTTCACTTGGAATGATGTGTCATAGATTCCTTCATTTCATAATTATATATTCAGTTTTTTCTCATAATTTCAGGAAAATACAAATTTTTTCCTCAGTTTGACAGTTCCACACATGTTTTAGTTTTTTAAAACACTAGAAACGAATTTATGACCATAACATGGAAACTGTCACTTGGAATAATGTGTCATCAGTTTGTATATTTCAAAATTAAATCTATAGTCATTTTACCTTTATCTCAGAAAACAATGATTTTGTTTTCCTGGTTTAGACAATTCCACACACATTTTATTCTTTCAAAAGACTAAAAATGTTTTTACATCCCTAAAAAAAACTTCATTCAGAATGCAATTCATTTAGTTTCAATATTTCACAAATAAGTATAAGGTAATTTTACCATGATTGAAGGAAAATATTCTTAACGCCCAGAAATTTCGTGGATTTTTTTTGTTTAATACATGAAAATTTTACGAGTCTGTAAAAACTGACATCGCATGATTACGAGGCCCGGTGTGCCCGGAATAAATTTCTGAAATTTTGTTTGGGTACATTCAGTAAACATACGAGCGGTTTTTTTATAACTTTTAAACTAGTGCTCTAAATTGAAATCCAAGAAAACCATTGAAATCGCAGCTCTGGTATTCGCTTATGGAGACTTTCACTTTGACTGGAGTGGGTTGAGAATAAAAGATATATTTTGGGTTTTCATGGAAAATGATAAAATAAACTGAGCTACAAATTAATTTTATTTGAGCCTCCATGTGGGTGTTTGGAGGTGGGTCCCACTAGATCTATAACCTCTTTTTGGAGGTTGGAAGTGGGGACTACCGGGCAATAACCTCCCATGAGAGGTTATGGTGGTGGGGACCACAAGGTCTCAACACTTCATGTGGGGTTAATGTGGTGGGGACCACCAGAGTCCACATAACCTTTCATTTTGATTAATAAGGGTGGGGAACACCCAACCCCTATTAATGGTAGGAGAGGAAAATCCCTCAACTCCACTCATTAATGAGGGGGAGCCCCTTGACCTCCTCTACCATTTATGGTACCACCACCTCCCCTTTAAATTTTTTTTTGAGCCAATGCAGAATTTATTATGCGAATCCATCACATTATTTAATTAGAGCCAATTAAATTATTTTTTTCAATTTCAATATTGTGCCAAAGAATTAATAAGATATCACAATCTCTTATTATTTTGGTTGGAATTTCTCTTTTGGTGGAACTTGGGAGAAGAGAGAAAAACTCCAAACGAAGAATGAAGAACAATGAATGAAGAACTCCTACGAGAGAAGACTTCAACATCCTTCCTCACATCCTACCGACTTGGATCATCTTTCACAACCGACATGAGAGCTCAGGATTGAAAGTGTGCGGCGGACGTGACGAATGACAATCTCCTCCATCTTCTTCCTCGTGACTCCGTCGACGACAAATGATCAAGGTAGGTATTTTTTTGAATAATATTACCTTCATTTATTATCTCTTCTTTGGTTGGAAATGAATCATTGTGGAAGTTCTGAAACAATTGATGTTCATCTTTCTTGCTTATTTGATGAGCCAAATGTTCCCACCCTAAATGCGAAGGGTGTGAGCCAAACCATCATGGCTCGACCCCTCCACTATTTTTGTTAATGATGATCTTAGACATGGAAATGAAACAATGAGGTGAAAGGATGTTGAAGGGAACGATCATGCTAGCCACGGCCTCTGCGAACCGCGCCACCCTTGTGGTGCTCTAATAGAACTGGCTCTGCCGCCTCGGGCAGAAACGCGCCGCCCGCCGGCATCCGAGCAGCGCTGGCCACACCGCCTGTCAGCCAGGCCACCCAGCCTGCCTGCTTGCCACCGACCTTCCATGTAGCCTGCTGGCCCGCATGGTGCCCTTCCCGTGTGCCATCGGCCTGTCCGGCTGCCCACTGTCCCACCTGGAGCCCTACCCGGACTCCTCCCGGCATCCTCGGCCGCCCGCAGGCCCGCATGGCGCCCTGCCCGGCCGCCTATTGGCCTGTCGTGCCCTGCCTGGCCTCCTCCCATGTCCCCTGCCAAACTGCATCAACCCATGCACCCCACGCGCCATGCCTGCCCCGTGTGCCCTATGCTGCAGATCCGCGCCCCTCACGGCACTGAATGAACTAGCCCCAATCCGAGGCCTAATAGACCACACTTCCTGCGAGGCTGGGACCAGCGGGCTGGGCCGAACCTAATAGCCTGGCCCGCCCAATGGTTTAGGCCAGACCCAACAGGTCTGACCTAGTCGGCCCAGACAGGGTCGGACTAGGTCGATCCAACCAGGTGGGACCTGACCATTTCCCACTAACGACCCTTCACTTTCTTTGGCCATATCATTGACACCGGACATCTGTTTGATGAACCGTCAACGGAGCTGGTAATCATGGAACATGAAGGTCCCATTAAGAATACACAACTAGATTTTGGGTTATAGTTGAGATATGTTCAGGCTGGATCATGCGTGAATCCAACCGGGCCCCTGGTATAAAAAGGCTAATAACTCACAGACCGATCGTCTGATTGATGCGTTGTCTGTTGCTTTGAGACCCTTATGACATGGAAGACCTTTTAGATACTTCTACATGGGACTTTTTGAATTTTGTATTATCGACCAGTAAGCTAGTGTATCAGATCCTCCTAGAGACGAGTGAGGACAGTGCGAAGACCTAGTAGCTTGCTGAGACCTGAAGACTGCTGACCGTTTCGACTCGGAGTGACTCGAGTAGTCCAGTGAGAAGCGCCTTAGTGTTGCGGAATACCCACAGTGGGGAGTGTCTTGGTGTTGCGGCCGACCCACGGTAGTCGACAGGATGATTACCTTAGTAGGCTACGAGGGGGAACATCATGGTGATGCAATAGACCCACTGTGGGGAGCGCCTTGGTGATGTAGCAGACTGACAATACTCGTCAGGAAGAATACCTCACCAGTCCAAGGTTAGTGGGAAGCGCCTTGGTGTCATGTCAGGGACACAGTACTTGACCAAGGAGAAGTTCTCCAGTAGTCATGGTTTCGATAATGTGAATAACACCCTTGTTCAGCTGAGTTAGTAACTTTTGTGTTTACCTCATGATAGAGATGGATTACTTAATAACATTGGTATATGTATGGGAATATACCTAAGTAGGGTTATCTGTTGATTCCATACTTGTGTTTTATCCTTGTTGGATTTTTTCAGACCATGAGGGTCTTGGCATCCCTACTGAGTATTGTTATAGTCACCCCTGCACGGGTTATGCCTACACCTCATTGTGTTGGATGCAGATGACAGACAACGCTGACTGAGGCTGAGTGTACCAAGATTGGAAGGTACCCATAGGTGGATGACACATCGAGACGGTACACAAAGGAGACGGAGGGACGTCGAGCTTGGTGGATTCTATCTATACCTATCCTTCTTATAGGATTTGTGGTGGATGATCCAGGAGCTTCTTTTCACCTTTCAAATATTTTTTCCTTTTCTGTTGTACTTGTAATTTACAGTTGGGTTTGTATTTCTAGCCCCTTTACCTTTCAACACTCTCTTGTTATATAGTTTTACTTAGTTTTTTTATCATGTTGTGTGATCTGTTGTGTGTGTGTTCATAGTTATAAAGGAAGTGCCTTCCCAGATTTTGGTATTTATGCCTTTGGTGCTAGTCGCTAGCCCCTGGCCAATGGAATGCATGCTTGGGGTAGTCACGGCACGGGCCCTGAGGGATGGGTCATGAGAAATTGGTATTAGAAAATTCGGTTCTACTACAGAACATAGGACTCTAATCATTTTTGAGAAGAAATAGTGTTAAGGGTACTGAGTGTGGTTTTCTGTTCAGGGAGTCCAGTGTTGGTGTGGTGGCTGATGTATCTATACACCAGGACCCTGAATACTGATTTCCGTCTCAGTAAATGAAAACATTGATTGCGTAGGTCAACTCACGAGGTATAATCCTTGACCGTGTGGCATCTGTTTCTTTCAGGATGCCTCTCAACAGATGACTAGTGAGTGTTTCAATAGTTTACCATGTAGATATCCTACCAAGTGACGAGTACTTGGTGCAGGACCCTCATCTAGTGGAGGTACCAGTGGTACCACTACCCGTTGGGCCACAGATGAAACCTTCCCCAGCAGTAGACGATGCATGCCACTTGAGCGCGTCACATGAGTTATAGCACCAGAGGCCACCCATGTTTAGGGGAGATACAGACCCACAAGTAGGTGAGGATTGGATGGAGGCTGTGGGGAGAGTTTTTCGACTAGTATGGACACCAGCTAACTTCATGGCGATTCTTATTGTGATTCTCCTTCTGGCAGCAGTAGGCAGATGGTGGAGCCTGATGCTCCAATTGCATGATGAGGCGACACTACTATGGGCAGACTTCGAGAGCCTGTTTCTGGCAGAGTTTGTCCCAGTCACCCTACGTGCAGTGTGGACACAGGAGCGACTACATCTATGGCAAAGTATAATGACGGTGGCACAATACTTAGTGAGGTTCATTGACCTCTCACACTATTCCACAGATATGGTGTGGGACCTATTCTTCAGGGCCCAGACCTTCGAGAAGGGGCTCATGCAAGAGATCATGGATTCTATGACCTCCCTCAGCATCCCGACGTAGGAAGGGGTATTAGAGAGAACCCTCTTAGTGGAGAGTTTCTTTTCTACAGAGTATCCAATAGCGAGAACCACCACTAGTCGACACATAGAGGATTCCTCTACAGCAGTCAAAAGACAGATGTCACAGAGGTCCAAGAGGACCAAACCCATGGGTGGACGACCTCATGACTCAGGGTCAGTTGTGCGGGGCATTGGAGACAAATCCAGACATGCCAGGAGCGGGCAGTGTTACACATGCGACGGGAAGGGTCACATGGATCGTGACAATCCGACCCACAGTTCGGATGATCAGAATATTGTTGAGGGACCTCCCAATAAGAGGTATAGGTTCCATCGAGGAATTCCATAGGGAGAATGTAGATGTGGAAGAGGATCCGGTCATGCAGCTTGGGGTGGAAAACATTTTGAGGTGTTTCTACCGCCACCACCAGGAGGTCTACCCCGACCGCAGGGAGCAGTCGGACAGGCGAGAGCTCATCTCCGGGTAGCTAAGTCATACGATCGTGGAACTCTAGAGATGAATAGAGGTATGGCCTTTGTCTACTCCACCTTAGTTGCAGTTCTTATAGACATAGGTTCTAGTAACTCTTTCATTGCCACTGCCCCTGTTCAGAGCTCGGAGATTTCGACAGAGCTGTTAGCTCGATCATTACGGATAAAGACTCCTACTAGATCAGACTCGACAATTACACACTGGCGCAGGTAATGAATGTTTACTCTATGAGGAGAGACCTTTGGCTGGGATCTCCTAGTAGCGGTGTCGAGGCCTTACGACGTCATCATGGTTATGGACTGGTTATCTACATTTCATGCTCAGATCTACTATATTAGTTGCAAAGTGTGGTGTGTCTCCACGGATGGGACAAGGTTAACCTTCACCAGTGAGAAGGGAACCTTTGCAGCATAGGATGGACTTTCCTGGAGGAGAGTACAACAGATCACTCATTAGTTTTCTTGCCTTACTCTCGGAGCAGTTGATGTGGAGAGTCCGGCCTATCCTTTAGTGGTGGACCGGTACATGGATGTTTTCCCTGACGATGTTCTTGGACTACCTCCTTGAAGAGAGGTGGAATTCTACAATAACATGTACCCCGTGAAAACACTGATATCTACACCATCATGTCGGATGGATCCCGCAAAGCTTCGTGAACTGCAGGTACAGCTAGAGGACTTACATGAAAAGGGATTCATCTGGCCCAGTGTTTCTCCCTGGGCAGCCATGATTCTATTCAGAAAGAAGGGGGTTGGAAGCTTGAGACATTGTGTGTACTACTGTAGCTTGAACTAGCTGACTGTGAAGAACAAGTACCCACTCCCGAGGATTGGCAACCTCTTTGATCAGATTAAGGGAGGATGGTAGTTCTCGATGATAGACCTTAGATCAGGCTATCACCAGCTCAAAGTTTAGGACAAGGATGTGCAGAAGATGGCCTTCAGATGTCGGTATGGCCAATACGAGTTCTTGGTTATTCCATTATATGTAACAAACTCTCCATAAGTGTTCATGGGACTCAGGAATATGATCTTCCAAACTTACCTATTTCACTTTTTCGAAATCTTCATTGACCACATTCTGATCTACTTGACTACTTAGGAAAAGCATGCCTACCATTTGCAAGAAATACTCAATACACTCTAAGAGCACCAAATTTATAGTAAGATCTTGATGTGCCAGTTTTTTATATGAGTGGTTTACTTTTTTAGACACGTCATCTTGGAGGATGTAGTTGTAGTGGATTCAGCGAAGATTGAGACGGTACTTTCTTGGGATCCACCTATGAGTGTGACAGAGGTATGAAGATTCCTTGGTTTGGATAGTTACTATCAAAGATTCATTCCAGACTTCTCTAGAGTTGCAGTACCACTATCATATTTGATGAAGAATGGGTAAACCCTTCATGTGGTTGGAGAGATTCTAGCAGAGCTTTCAAGAGCTGAGGCATAGGCTGACTAGTGACCACATCTTAAGGATTCTAGAGGAATGGGTAGTGTACATAGTCTAATGTGATGCATCCGGGACCAGACTCGGGTGTATCCTGATGTAGGAGGGTGTAGTGATCGTGTATCGTTCTCAGTAGCTGAGACAACGCGTTAATTACTATGCTACCCATGACCTGGAGTTAGTAGCAGTGGTCTTCTCCTTGAAGAAATGGTGACACTATCAGATGGGAGAACATTTTACCATGTACTCTGATAACAAGAGTCTCAAGTATATATTTTCTCAGAAAGACCTAAACCTGAGATAGCAGTGATGGATTGAGTTGGACTATGACATCGAGATAGTTTATAATCTTGAGAACGTGGAATGTTGTAGCTGATGCACTCAGCAAGAGATCTGGTATACAGCTCCTAGGTGAGGCGACAAAATATCTAGCCTCTTTTTAGACTTCCATTGTAGATAGAGATGGATCATCTTTCCTTCAGTCCCTTACAGTCACTCCTCCGCATCTTCAGTGAGTTAGGGAGGCACAACATTGGGATGCTGACTACGAGACACGAAGTGATCAGATATCCACAGGGCAGGCACCTGATAGATTTTCTGAAGGTGTGGAGCATGTCATCCTCTTCAGAGGATGTACTATGGTACCCATGTCACTTTAAGAGGATGTCTTGAGGGAGTTCAACACATCCCCTTAAGCAGTACATCCAGGAGTGGCGAAGATGAACCAGGATCTCTAGTGACATCACTAGTGGCCAGGTATTAAAAAGGCAGTTGTGGAGTTGGTCCCTCAATGCCTCACTTGTCAGAAAGTTAAGTCGTATTACAAGGTACCAGTAGGCTAGGTTCAGATTTTAGAGGTCCTAGAGTGGAAGTGGAATGGGATATCCATGGACTTCATGACAGGACTTCCATGAACATCCAAGGGTCACAACTCGATTTTGGTGAATGTTGATCGACTAACCAAGTCATCCCACTTCCTACCAATTAGATAGCAGAGTTCCGTAGAGAACTTGGGACAAATCTATGTGCAGGAGATTGTACGGCTACATGGAGTACCTTTATATATTGTCTCTGATCATGATGCACATTTTGCTTCCCGACTATGGAAGGGGTTGTTGGATCCTTTCGGCATGCATCTTTGTTTGAGCACTGCCTTCCCTCCCTAGATGGATGGCCAGACTGTGCGGACCATTCATACCCTTGAAGACATGTTGCGTGCTTATGTCCTCAACTTCGGTCGTAGTTGGATGGATCACTTACCTTTGGTGGATTTTTCATATAACAACAGCTATCACTCCACCATTGGGATATCACATTTTTAGGTGTTATACATGCGACCTTGCAGATCACCCTTGATCTAGAATGGCCATAGGGATTTAGAAATAGTGGGACCAGATATGGTATGAGCTTCCACGGAGAAGGTGTAGATCATTCAAGAGTGTATGAAGACTGCATAGAGTAGAAAGAAGTCGTATGCTAACAGGAGACAGAGACCTCTGGAATTTGGGGATGGCTACCATGTCTTTCTATGGGTCACACATTGATGATGACTATAGATATTTGGCCAAGGAGGCAAGTTATCTCCGAGATTCATCGGACCTTTTGATGTCCACAGTAGAGTTTGTGAGGAGGCTTACCTATTATCTCTTCCACCTCAGTTGCACTGAGTGCACAACGTATTCCATGTATCCCATCTAAGGAGGTACGTGCACGACCCTTCTCACATCATCAACCATGGAGAGTTGGACTTCGATGATGGGGAGATGTTCATAGAGGCTCAAGTGGAGATTGAGGATCAACAGGAGTGGGTCATACATGGACGATCGATATCTCTGGTGCACATTCACAGGCATCACGGGAACCTATAGGAGAGCACATGGATCGGGAGGCACATATGCATGCTCAGTACCCCCACTTGTTCCCTTAGTTCATGTTATAGCTTATAGGGATGTTAATCCCTAAGGTTGGGAGAATGTAAAGACCCATAAATTTTGTGGAAATTTTTTTAAATACATGAAAATTTTATGTGTCCGCAGAAACTGACGGTGCGTGATTCCGAGGCCCGGTTTGCCCTGAATCAATTTATAAACTTTTGATTGGCTACATTCAGTAAATGTACGAGCGGGATTTTATAACTTTTGAACCGATGCTCGGAATTGAAATCTGAGGACACCGTTGAAATCGCAGCGCCGATATTCAATTAATGAGACTTTCACTTCGACGACAGTGGGTGAGAATAAAAGTTATTTTTTGTGTATTCGTTGAAAAAAATAAAATAAAGTGAGCTTCAATATATTTTTCTTTGAGCTATCATGTGGGGGTTTGGAGGTTGGTCCCACTGGATCTATTACCACATTATGGGGGTTGTAAGTGGGGACCATCAGTCCATAACCTCCAATGAGAGGTTATGGTGGTGGGGACCACCACGCCTCAACCTCCCATGTGGGGTTATTAAGGTGGGGACCACTCGAGACCACATAACCTCCCATTTTAAATAATAGGGTTGGGGACCACTCGACCCTTATTAATGGGAAGAGAGGAAAATCTCTCAACTCCCCTCATTAATGAGGGGTAGCCACTTGACCTTCTCTACCATTTATGGTTCCACCACCTCCCTTGTAATTTTTTTTTTGAGTCAATTCATAATTTATTTTTCCCATACTTTCTATTAATTAGGTGGATCCAAATAAATTATTTCTTTCAATTTGAAAATTGTGCCCACAAATTAAGAAGATATCACAATATCTTATTATTTAGGTTGGTAGTTCTCTTTTGGTGGAACTTGGGAGTAGTGAGAAAATTTCCCACCAAAGAATGAAGAACGAAGAATGAAGAACGTCGGCGAGGAGAGACTTCGACTTCCTTCCTCGGATCCTTCTGACATGGAGGGTCTTACACAGACGACGTACGAGATCGGGATTGAAATTATGCAGAAGACATGACGAATGACGATCTCCTTCATCTTCTTCTCGCGACTCCATAAACAACAAACTATTAAGGTAGGGGGATTTTTTGATTAACATTGCCTTCCTTTATTTTATCTTCTTTGGTTGGAAAGGAATCATTGTCGAGGTTGTGAAACAATTGAAGTTCTTCTTTCTTACTTCTTGATGAGACAAATGCTACCACCCTAAATGCGAAGGGTGCGAACCAATCCCACATGGACCTGACTGCTGAAAATTATTTTTTTATTAAGAAAACACTTTTGAGGAAAAGTGAGAAACCTTAAGTTCCAAAAGGCACAAACAACAACAAACATAAGATCAGAAACACCCTCACCCAAGCACAGCAGCATCCGCCAACTCCAGAGAAGGACCACTCAGCGATCCCATGCAAGCACGGTCCCTCCCGATGGCAAGCCATACCTCTGTATCCACCACATCCCTAATGGCCTGCAAAGGAACAAGCAGCATGCTCCAGCCCGACTGAGCCGAACTGACCCTTCCGTATTCCTCCCACAGCCAGAACGAAAACTCAACACAGCATAAGTTAAGAAACAAGTAAACTAGAATCATTGAACACCAGATGTATTTTACCAGAGTCAGTGACTCTGAACAGTTTCCAGGATAAACTAGATACCTGCAGGAAAGGATCTCCCCTTATTAGGTCTTCAAAGGAGGAAGTTAGTGAATTCCAGACCTGCATATATTCCTCAAGGCTGATCAACCCCTTTTTAAAACCTCCAACCAGGATCGAGTCCTGTTTATCCACCCAATCATACTGGTCCTCCTTAAGCTCCACTTCAAGGTTCCTACCCATAATCTTGGTTGCATCTTCTTCCGAGGTGTTGAGATACAACACCTGTTCTGACACCACATCGCCAGAGCTTAGGACCAAATCCAGCGACGGATCATGTTGTCCATATGCCTTTTGGTTATACCTGGCCTCCTTGTCTATCTTCTCCACCAAAGTTTTCTTTGCTGAACGGGTCTTAATTGGAGGAGGTAAGGAAGAGTAATCCTTCCTACCCCTCCTACCCCGCTTCTTCCTGACCCTCCTCAAACCTGATTCTGTTTCAGAGAGACTTCTATAGACCACGTCGCATTCATTTCCCCTTCCACCATCCTCATACTCTGAACAGGTTTTTCCCTTAATCCGACCTTCCAACAAAAACCCACCATCACTCCCCCTGTTGTCCTTACCATCCTCAATCCAGGTAGATGGTTCAATTCTGTGTTCATCCTCAGTAAGCAATCCATACCTGTTGCTCAATGCGACTGTACTCCGGACTGAAGAACAAACCCCTAGTAGACAGGCAGCGCTCAACCCCCTTGCATCTTCAAAGTTAGACTGAGCCTGCACCTCCACACCGGTCCCTACCAGATTGCTAGGAGCACCATCCAGGGCCGACCCTACCCCATTGTTCCCTTCCTTCCCCAAGACACAAGTTCTCTCAACATCTGATCCCTCCAGGGAGGCGGGTTGTTCATAACCCATGCCCATATATTGAGGTTGTGGGTTCAGAGACTCCCATCCACTGACTGGCACACAAATGGTCTCTGACCTGGAAGGCTCACCTGCAGGAAGAGAGGAGCTCCCTAACGCCCCCATCGAAGGACCCCGGTCCTGTAAACTCATGCTACTCGATGCCTGAACACCACCCAGATCCTTTTTGGGGTCATCAACCACCGCCTCCACCTAAGACACTGGCTCCTGGACACCCCGAAGTGGCTCACTATGGTCACTAGTCTCCACCTGACTCTCTTGTGTCCTCAGATGGAGTGTAACAGGCTTAGAAACGATACCAGTACAAGCCCCATGATCTTTAACATGACCAGGGGCTCCCTTGCTCCCCGAAGAAGCCTCAGCCGCCACCGTTGCAGCCCGTTTACGACAGTCCTCCACACGGTGACCCTGTCTATGGCAGAATGAGCAGAACGAGGTCCACGATTCATAGAAAATCCTTTGCACATACCTGTACTGCCCTTCAATCACGATCCATACCTTGTCGGGTGGAGGGCGGGATAGTTCCATTTCCACACAGATGTGCGCTACGATTGGATGCACCAAGGCGTCAGTCTTCCAATCCGCACAGAGGAAACGGCCTACGGAATTGCCAATTGAACGAAGGAGAGATGGGTTCTGAAATGGGAGTGGTAACCCTGGAAGTTGAATCCATATTGCCGACGAGGAGGCGTCACGATTCATGTTCAGATCGAACGTCCAGCGATGTAAATAGAAATAAAACCCCTTAACAGATCTGCCAGCACGGGACCAAGCCAAGGCCAAGTTGTCTTCATCCGCGAGACCGTGCATTGGCTTCTCAGTGGCACAGGCCGCACTTCCCATCGTTCGGGCCCCCCTGCTTGGTCGTGCACTTCCGGCCTTCCCGACTGCCCACTGGCCTGCCTAGGGCCCTTCCCGTGCGTCGTCGGCCTGCCCCGCCGACCGCCGGCTTGCCCGGCGCCCTGCTCGGCCACCTCTCGGCCTACCCTGCCGCCCTCCGACCTTCCTGGACCCCTTCCCGGCCCCCTCCCGGCCTACCCGTCCACCCACCGCCCCACCTGGTGCCCTATCTGGCCGCCTGATGCCCCACATTGTGCTTTTCCCAGCTGCCTTCCAGCATGGCTGCGTCCTACCCGGCCGCCTCCCATGCTCCCGACCAAACCGCACAACCCCGTGCACCCCGTGCCTCTGAGCAGCACCCTTCACGATACTAACTGAACCTGCCCCGATCTTGGGCGGAACCGACCACGTGGCCTGCTGGGCTGGGCCCAGGGGGCCCAACCGAACCTAACAGGCTGGCCCGCCCAATGGGTCAGGACAAACCCAACAGTTCTGACAGGGTCGACCCAGACTGGGTGATCCTATATGGGGTCAGACGTGGTCGGTCCTACTGGGTTGGACAGGACCCAGGCCCACTACCGACCCTTTAATTTCATTGGCCATATCTTTGGCACCAGACGTCTGTTTGACGAACCTTCAGTAGTGCTGGTAATCTTGGAGCATGACAATCTCTTTGACTATACCGCTCTAGAGTTTGGGGTATAGTTGAGATACGTTTAGTTTGGATCATGCATGAATCCAACCGGTCCCCGAGGACTAAAAGACTAATAACTCACAGACTGAGCATTCGATTGACGCACCATCTCTTGCGTTGAGACTCATATGACGTGGAAGACCTTTGAGATACTTCTTCATGGGACTTCATTAATGTTGGAGTACTGACCAGTAGCTCATGGAGCGGATCCTCCCGAAGACGATCGAGCAGAGTGCGGAGACCTAGTAGCTGGCTGAGACCTAATGACTGCTGACTATTTTGAGTCGGAGTGACTCGACTGGTCCAACGGGGAGTGCCTAATTGTCATGGTAGACCCACAGTGGGGAGCGCCTTGGTGTCGTAGCAGACCCACGTTACTCGACAGGGGGAGTACCTCAGCAGGATACGAGGGGGAACGCCATGGTGATGCGGCAGACCCACAGTACTCGACATGCGGAGTACCTCAACAGTCCAATGTTAGTGGGAAGCGCCTTTGTGTCATGGTAGGCCCACTGTACTCGACATAGGAGGAGTTCTCCCACATTCATCATTCCAATAATGTAAATAAAATCCTGTTTTATCTAAGTTGGTAACATTTGTGTTTAACTCATGATTGAGATGGATTACTTAATAACTTAGTTATATCTATGGTCATATACCTAAGTAGGGTTATCTATTGATTTCATAGTTTTTTCTTATCCTTTTTGGATTTTGTGAGAACTTTAGTGTCTCGAGGTCCCTACTGAGTATCGTTATACTCAGCCCTACGTGGGCTATGCCCACACCTCGTTGTGTTGGATGAAGACGACGGACAATGCTGATTGAGGCTAAGTGTATCAAGACTGGACAATACCCGGAGGTGGACCACACGACGTGATGATACACAGAGGATATTGATAGATGTGGAGTGTTTTGGAGGCTATCTATACCTACCCTTCAGGTAGGATTTTTGGTGGACGATCCAGGAGATGCTTTTCACATTTAGCTAGTTTTTTACTTTTCAGTTGTACTTGTACTTTACAGTTGGGTTTGTATTGCCGACCCCTTTACCATTCATCACTCTCTTGTTATACTGTTTTACTTAGTGTTTTGTATCCGGATGTGTTCTCTATTGTATGTATGTTTACAGTTATAAAGGTATTTCCTTCCCAGATTTAGGAAATTATGCATTTGGTTCTTGTCGCCAACCCCTTGCCAATGGAAGGTGGGATTGGGGTAGTCACGGCAGGGGCCCTGGAGGACTGTTCATGACAAATGTTATCAATTTTTCTTTGTTTTGACCATTCCACACATGTTTTAGTGTTTTAGACACTAAAAACGTGTTTACAACCATAACTGGAAAACCATCATTTGGACTGATGTGCCATCCGTTCTTATATTTTAAAATTAAATATTCGGTTATTGTATCCTGATTTAAGTACAATAAAAAACTATATTCTAATTTTTCACCACCTACAACTTGTTTTTATAGGATTTCGTACCTTTTATAAGATTTTACCAAGTAATTTTGATCACATTGAATGTCAGATTGACATGTTGTTTGCATGTACACATAAAAAACAACAAATTGGTGGTTGTTTATTGATTTTAGGACAATACAATTTAATTTTATTTCTTTTGACCATTGCATGCAGGATTAAGTGTTTTAAAACACTAAAAACATGTTTACAACAATAACGGGAAAACCATAATTCTGAATAACATATGGTCAGTTCCTACATTTGAAAATTAAATATACAATAGGTTTCCCATAATTATTGAACAATATGATGTTGTTTTCATATTCTTGATAGTTCCATGAATTTTTTAGTGTTTTAAAAAACCTAAATGCATTTAGGTACATATCATATAATTCCTTATAATTTAAGTGTACAACAACAATCAAAACTTCATGTATTTCCTCATCCACATAATAAACTATATTTATTTGTGAATCCATGATTAATGGATCATGCCCTGTAGGCTCACTCGTATCCATCAAGTGAGATATGCTGAAAGAAATAAAATGTAATGAATCTTTCATTATACCCCTATCAATGATGACCCACTTGCATTTGAATAAGAAAACTAAAAACACTCCCTGATATTTTACTTCATTTATATCAATCAGCTTCCCTAAGTATACCACTTCTACAAATACAAATACACCACTACTATATGTTTTCAACTCTTCTTCATGATAAATTGTATGAAATCAAAATCCATGAATATTGTAGGAATCCAATCTCTTAGCCTACCTTAGAGAACCTTGATCGAAAAACATCAATTCATTTTGTATTTCAGACCAAGTGTAAACATTCATTATATAGAAAAAATATATATATGTTGTTACTTTTAACATAGACTAAATAAGTACACATAAATAATATGAACATTACTATACACTTACACGATGGGTGAACCATTCGATAAGATCTTTATTAACAATGTTTGTTAAATCTATCTCATTTCGAGATTGACCCATTCGTAACCTATTTGTTTATCCATAGGAATTGGATTTTATTCCCCATGTACATTTAAATATAAAGATATAAAGATATAATCAAATAGGAAAAATCAAAATTAATGAATAATATATATAGATTAGAATAAGACTCAAGAGAATGGTATTTGATGTTATATAAATGCTTGAACAATTACTATTAAATGATGGAAGTGTTGAAAAAACCTCAACATTAATGATGATAAAGATGTATCAATTTTTTATATTTTATATGTATATGCTATTATTTTTATTGAATAAAAAGATAATTGTGTATTCTAAATTAGTGTAGTAACTAAGTATGGTTCATTCCATTAAAAATTTAGCTACATTAATCAATGTTTGAACCATTTCCCATGGTCCATCTAAGGCCAAGATCACCCCTTTAAATATATTAATAAAATTATATTTTATTAGGATTTCACACACTATTTGATTTATAAAATTGACAAACATAATAGTTGTAGGTTTTTATATGTTATTATACCTCATTCTACCATTTTTGGTCACTCGATATGTGCACCTATATTTCCAAAAAAAATATCTAGACAGGAGAACATTTTACTAGACACATACTAATACTTTTTAGTTAGTGATTTCAATGAAGAATAATTAAAATAATAAATTTCTCCAATGTGGTAAGTAATTATTCTTGAAGCTTAGTCATGTTTTTGGAACTGTTACTAGGTATCTAGTGAACATGGAGGAAGATTATGTTTGATAGATTTATACAAGTATTTTATCACCCCATTTGTTTTTTTTTCATTTTTTACTCATTAGAATTGGTGTTTTCATAATGGTAATTTCTTATTATAAAAAGTTGTTCCATTAAAATTATACTCAAGAGAATGTTATTAAATATGGAAATAAAATTTCAACTAAAACCCTAATATTAAGAATTTATTATGGAAGTAAAATGAAGGAAGACAAAATGAATGTAATTAATCAATATCATAGAGTAGAATAAGTTGTGAAAATAGAAAAAAAGAGGTAATTAACACTCAAGGGTTTCAATTTACATTAAATTATAGGGGTATAACCAAATGTAATTATGACACAAATTATTGTAATGAAATTAAATATAAATAAGTATATTCAAATTATGTATATTATAACTAATAAAATATTTTTAAGGATGTATTCCATAAGATAATACACATTTAGAAGCCTCTATATAAAATTTCATTTGAAAAGTCTAGCACTAAATCATCATAATGTAACTATATTCAAGGTAACCCAACATTTGTTTTTAAAAAAACATGCACACACTTTGAAGTCGTGAGTTTCCATTAAAAGTTATTTTAAGAACCAAAATAACATTAAAAGTCAAGAAATCACATAATTAAATACATTATAATAATTTATCCACAGAATATAAAGGAAATTAGTAAATATGAAAACATTATTTAAAATTAATAGGACCATTTTTGACATACATGGATGAAAAGAACACCAACCACATAAACATGTTTTATTAAGCTCATAAAAAACAAAATACAATAGACAGTCTTGGAATATGAACAATAGATGACAGAAGCCCCAAAATATAGATCTTAAAAATACAAGAATAAATATGTGGATACGTGCAAGGTCAAACGGGTTGTATCTATTTGAAAATCATTTTCTCTCTAAGAAAACTCTTGAATGTGGAACCTTCTAGACAAGTACATGTGCATGGAAATGTGCTTCATCTAGATCTCCACCAATGATTCACAATCAGGGAAATTTCTACACATCTTCATCAAAAAATATAATCATTAAGATCCACCATAAATAGCGCACCTATGGTGCACAAGGAGGATGACATGCACAAATTACTAATCTCTCATGGATCAAGGGTTTTTTGGAGAAGGAATGATTTCACTAGTAGAATGAGAGAAAAACCCAAAAGGATAGGGAACAAGTGAATGTGGTGAATTTTTTTTACAAATGTAAACTCGTAGTTAATGTTTAAATAGGACATTATCGTATGTAAATTATAAAATATTAAACAGTTTTTCAGTCAAAAGTAAAAATGTTTTATTTTTAACCAATTTGGATTTTCAAGCATTATATAGTTTTATTTAAAATAATGGTTTCCAAATAATATAATTTTAATTCAAAGTAAAATTGAATTTCATTTTTTTATTCATCATTTAAAAATTATCATTGGATAAATTTATATGAAATTTCCCGGAAAAAAATTTCCCAATGAATAGTAAAAAATTCTGATTTTTGATGAAAAATATATTTTCTTTTCAAGTATATTAATTGTTAAATTATTTTTTTGATTAGTTCCAAAATTAAATTAGTTTCTTTTGATTACAAAAATCTAATCATATTCATTATAATTAATAATAAAATTTAATTTAGTATAAAATCATTGTAACACTTAAAAAAGGCATTTGTATGAAAGACGGTTTTTTATCACATTTTAATGGTTTTATTTTAATTAAAAATATTCCACTTATATGTTTTGAATAATGAGAAATAGAGTCCATATTTGGAATTAGGGGGTCAAAATTTTCTAAATATTTCACTCTTATCTCTGGTCAATATTAATAATAACCTAAGTAATTTTGATAACACGATAAATTGTAAATCAAGTAATTGAAGATAAAAATAAAATGCCCCTAAAACATGTCTCATTTTTGTTCTATGATTCAATTTTATCCATAATCATCCAAGATTATGTTATATGGAAGTTTATTTCAATTATTATGTGATTATGACATTTAAAATATTTTATTTAAAGAAAATTAAATAATTTCATACTTCTCTTTTTAATAAATATAATATTGTTAACATGGATATAATCAGAGGATATGTTTGATTATAAATATTTTTGTGAAATATAAATGATTTAGCCTCATCACGGTAAATTATTTTTAATTTTTTGTGAACAAATAATTACATTAAATTCTTACCCAATGCTAATATAGTAATAATTCAAATAATGATAACATAAAATAAATGATAATAAAAATATTCATAGAAATAAAATTTAATAGAATTAATATGACCCATGATTTTTTATAAATATAACATGTTAGGGAAGTATTGAAAATTTTTATTGGAATTTTAATTGTTTCTTAATTATATTAATGTCAAAGTAATTCAATAGTTCTAAAATTTCCATTATTGATATTTTATAGAAATAATATTTTATTAAAATACATAAAATAACGAAAAATCAATCTTCATCCAAGTGATTAGGTTGTGTATTAAAATACAAATCATTCTTAATTTATAGGTTTTTTCCATTTATAGTTACTATCTTGACCCTGAAAGAGTAAATTATTTTATTGACATATTTATATGGACATAAGAGAATTATTAAGAGCACTTTTTGTTTCCTTAATAATTCATTCAAAGGTTTTCCAATGTAATCTTTTTATGGATTTTTTAAACATTAATTACAAAAATTAAAATATGAATGTTCTATTTTAACATATATATTGTCAATGACATTTCCCAAAACCATAAGAGTTATTTCATTGTTGGATTTCATTACAAGATTTCATGTTATCTTAAAAAAAATAACACCCATTCCCTATGTTTTGGTTATTTTCAAAAAAGAATTTAATATGATATATATATATATATATCAATATCCAAAAATGTTTTTTATGGGTGATTTTATTATGTTTCAAGATTTTATGTATAATTTTATTATTTGAGGGAATTGTTTTTTGTGGATGGTTGGTAACATTATAAACTGAGTGTGGGTGATCCTATTATAGATCTCTAATGAGTTCTATAAAGGGAAGGAGTCAACTGATTATATTTTTCCTAATAAATAATTGGAATATACTTCGATGGTTATTCATGTTACAAACATGATATTTATTTTATGTGTAACCATGATGGTTATTCAATTTGTAACCATGAAGGTTATCCCATTTATAAGAGTGATTTGAAAATTATGCCCCTGGTTACCTGTCTGATTTATCAATTCATGATATGTATTTTATATGAATATTTTGATTTCTCAAGGTAATATAATGATCTTATGTTTCAAAGAAATATATGCTACTTTTTAAGGGTTAAAAGTTTATATTTTTGAAAAAATTAATATTGAGTTTTTTATGATTTGAAATAAACATTATATTTTTATATTAACTCTAAGAAGCCTCATGAAATTATTTTTGAAACTCATTAGGTTAGGGAAGTGATTGATTGGGAATAAAAATGTTTATTTTGAGCCTAAAATTTATTTTGAAATACCAAATTATAATTTCTCACAGACTAATTGTGTCTTTCTTTTATTTTAATGCCCTTTAGTGAGATTTTTTTGCTCATATCAGGTTTTAAAATCTTGTTCACATATTTTAAGAATAGGTAAGGTAAAAGAAGGAGTCATATTTAAAATCATGAAAATAAAACGTGTTTCATTTTAAAGGTTTTATATTATGGGAATATGGATATTGATTAAAAGTATCTACATGAATATATAAGTGTTTTGTTAGAGTTATAAAATAACTCCATAAAAATATAAACATAAAAGATGATTGGGAATATTAGAATGTGAATTCTTGTTTAATTTCAGTATAATATGAAGTTTTTATGGTAAGGTACTTGTAGTTTTTATCAGATAAAAGGTTTAAATAACTTTAGGTGTTAGTATAATGTTTATAGAATACCCTTAAAAAGATTTACTTCTTGTTTAAGTTGTAATGATATATAATTTTAATATTACCATGTTTCTTTGACTAAAATATGTCTATTAATAATGTTTTTATGTATAGAAAATAATGACAATGAATTAAGAAGGCACCGAGGGGATGATATCATTCCGAATCAACAACCTAGAATGGTTGGAATTATAATTGAACAGTTTTTTACAATGATGGTTTAGCTGAAAAAAGATATAAATTGTTATGGTATCTATACAAGGGAGCATCCATATATAGCATAGTGGAACATGAGTATGGTGGATAATTTTATAAGACAATATCCTATAGAATTCAATATATCTTATGACACAGTATTAGTAGATTGAAGGATTATATCCCAAAAAAGATATTTTATGTCGTGGGATGTTGGGATATTTAAAATCTAAGTATTACTATTTAAAACATTGAAGGGGAATACGACCAGTGGTGGATGATGGTAAAAAATATCAGGGAAATAGATTAGATTGATTCCTTGATGTAGGATAAATTTAAGAATATCATTCTTGAGAAATATTTTCCAAAATATATTATAATTTGAGTGGAAAAGAAATTATTATAATGTGGTAAATATTGGATTTTTAAATGGTTAGTTATGAAGAAAAATTAACTCTATTGTAATGGTCAATAATAAATTTTATCAATGATACTAATAGTAAGATTAATCGATTTTTCTTATTATTGTTTCCAAAATATCAAAGGGAATAGGATTCCCGATAATTTAAAATTTTATGATAAAATTGTTATATGTGCAAAGAAGGTGTAAATAGAGATTTTAGATGATCATGTTTAATTAAAAATATAGTAGAAAAGAGGTCAATTTGGTAAGAAAAATGAAATAATTGATCAAACAAATTTGATGGTAAAAAAATTTAGTTTTCAAATTGTGAGATTTATGGTAACAATAATAAAGTGGAATGCCTTATAAATATTGGTAAGAGCTTATAATGTGGATAGTTTTGGTATATAGTTCATAATTTCCATGAAAATGATTTTTATAGTTGTAAGAACAATTCAAATAAATATGATGTAAAATGTTTTAAATGTAATAAAATTGGTCATTTTGCACATGAATATATGAATTTTTTTTGAATGATTTGAAGTACCAAGACTATATGTAGAATGGTCTAATGAAATACCTTCAAAATAATTTAGTGGATGTTGGTCCTTCAAACCAAGTGGTATCCGATACATTTTCTTTATTCAGATTATTCTTTTGTTTGTTATGATTTTCAGTATACACATTCTTTTATTTTTTAGAAAATTTCAACTAAATTGAAAATTCCACCTCAATAATTGAATCTAGAAATTATTATAAAAACATATTAGAGATGTATTAAAGAAAAAATAAATTAAAAGAATCTTCATATCTATGTTTGGGGAAATAATTCATGAAATCCATTTTATCTTTCACTTAATATGTTTTTATGTTATTTTGGGTATGGATTGGCTATTCGTTTACCATGATAAGATAGATTTTAGCGATAATAATGTTTTTTTATTGAAAGAGTTTAATTCTGTAAACAAGAATGAACCCATACCATCGATAACATATTATGATGCTGAGAAACTATTAAAATATGGAAAAATTTATCTTTTATATATTGTTGAAAATATGGTAACCATTTAGATTAGTGATGTTCTAATAGTAAAAGAATGCCTGGATGTTTTTTGTTGAGTTTCCTAGTGTTATACCTAATTGGAAATTTGAATTTTAAATTGACATGGTTCTTAATGCAAATCCAATTTCAATATCATTTTATTGAATGGATCATCTAGAACTTTTGGAATTGAGAAAATAGCTTTAATAGTTTCATGATAAAGAATAAATTCATCATATCACATCACTACGGGGTTATCCTATCCTATTTATCAAAAATAAAAATGTATCTATTAGGCATTTCATTGATTATAAAGATTAAATAACATTAATATTCATAATAAGTATCCACTACCTCTTATATATTATTTTTTGGATCAACTCCCAAAATCTTAGTATTTTTCAATGGTTGGACTAAGGTATTGTTACTATCAGTTGAACTTAAAGTAGGATTCCATTTTGAAAATAGTATTTCTTAATAGATATAATTATTATGATATTTTGGTTATTTTATTTTCGTTTAAAAATTATCCAGCCGCATTTATTGATCTAAATAACTTATAATTCCATGAATATTTGAATTTTTTTGTTATTTTTATTGACAATATGATAATTTATAAAAAAAATAACAATAATCATGAAAAAATATCTATGGATTGTTCTTTAAACCCTTAATGAAAATATTTTATCTGGAAAAATTATCAATTTATTTTTTGGTTATAGCTGATTTCATTACTTAGGCACATCATAAATAAATATGGAATAATAGTTGATCTCATTATAACTAAAGTGGTCGTTGAAAGGCCAAGACATAAAAATGTTACTCATATTTTTAGTTTTCATGGACTAATAGGATATTACTGGTGGTTTTTTGAAAACTTTTTATGATTATCAATCCAACTAACTATGTTAATCCAAAAGGGAGTTAAGATTATTTGGATAAAAAAATGTAATCACTATTTACAAGAACAAAAAATAAGATTGGTTAATTCTCTAGTTTTGGGTTTGCCCTCCAAAAATGGTGTCCTTTTCATATATAGTGATACTTCATTAAAATAACTTGGTTTTATCCTGATGCATAATGATATGGTAATTTTTTATGCTTTACATCATTTGAAACCACTTGAGAAAAATTATCTCACACATTACCTCAAATTAAATGATGCAATGTTTTTGTCAGATATTTTCGGAGATCATTTATATAGATCCAAGTGTGAAATTTATACATCTCAAAAATATTTTAAGAATAAATTCACTCAAAAAACTAAAACATTATATACATGAGATCTATGGAATTGATAAAGTATCATGACTACACATTTCATTATTATCCAAAAAAAGAAAATAAAGTTGTTGACACTTTAAGTTAGAAAAATAATTTTTCATTAACTAGAACATTATCTTTTAGAAAATGATTTGATGTATTTTCTCATAGAATTTTTTTATGGAGGAACATCATATTTTTTTATGATTCATTATAATAGTCTCTATCAAAAAATATTCATAAATCGTTGAAAGAGGATCAGTAGTTATATGAAATTGTACAATTGGTTAAGAATGATAAGTTTATAGAATTTAACTATAAGGAACCAACCTTAAACATTACATAATCTTGAATTAAATGAATATTTCACATTGAGGATATTTTCAGGTTTAGAGATTTAGAGAATTATGAAATAACCATTACATCTCAAAAGATTACAAAGTAAGCACTTTTTCACAGTTTCTGTAAAATAAAAACTTTTGAAAAAAGGGTCATGTATAGTTCTATGTTTTAGACCAAATGACTTTTCCTTGATCCCATCCTTTTCCCTATTCATCTTTATGTCCTCTGAAATCATATCAAAAACATGGTATGAACATAAAAACCTCAGTAAGGGTTATAAAACAATGAAATAAAACATTTGTTCATAAATACATACAAATCATAAAATCTTTTACTTACCTAAAGAAATCATAAGATTTTATGAAGCACACATAGAAATAATAAATCATAAAAGTATCTTATGGCATCCATATCATACTTACATTATGGCTATCACAGCTACATAGGGAGTTATTTTGGAATACCCATTACAGTATATTCGTTAAAATCAATTTGGATAAACATTCATGTTTACCTCTGTATTGTTACCCAATGCATTGTATAGTTATCTTGGGCTCACCCTCACTAGTTTTACCATGGAACCAGCCGTATACGTAAATAATTTCCAAGAACCATAACATGATCATAACACATAACATAATCATAATGGAAGGATAACATTACCACATTCCAATAAAAAAAATATCATTTCAAGGTATTGATATAATAAATCCATTATCAAAATCATTTTCAATACCAAAATACCTAAAAAGAGTATATGGTATTTATTTTTCCTTTTAACAACATTCCATCTTGTTAAGGAAGCCAAAGATCAAATAATACCCACGGCGGAGGAAAGGTCGTGACACCGCATACGTTAAAGATAATATTCTTTTTTTCATTTAGAAAAATGATTCATATAAAAATATTCCCCTTGAATTAAATGAAAATTAAAAGGTGTTTATACAGCATATAAAAGAAAATTGTGTATTAAAACAAAATATGCCTCTATTAAAGGAGATTAATACGAAGTCCCTTGCCTCATGTACGACTTGACTCGATCATTCTTTAATATCCTAAATAATAAACTAATGTTAATTTATACTTGCTTAAGAAAATTTTTCATGTTTATAATTCCTTTTATATCACTTATTACCATGTTATAAATATTATGTAATCATTTTTGTTAATAACGTACATTTTGTCGATATTTGGTACTTGAGAGAAAAATAAACACCTTATATTCACATGTTGTCAATGTTGTAAATATTAAATTATATCCAGAATGATATTCATTATTTAGATATCATATATATCATATATATCCAGTATATACAAGTATTTATAATAGTGCATGACATTTGGAGGTAAGAAATGAAATGCACCGTTCATGGAGACGGTAATCCGTACGTACGCATGAACGCAACTTTCATTTCTATTTCTTATTTTAATGGATTAAAATATAATGATACGTAGTTATATTATAATAATTGTATAATATCATATATAATATCATTATCTCCATCCTTTATACATCCTACATAGGTCATTAACGAGTCACATCACTTTGAAGGGGGTTATAGTCCGTGCTTCCTCAAATGAGATTATCGTATTTACCCACTATGGAAACCATAAAGGCGTGCTGTAAATGAGAAGTACATAAGCATAAGGAAAAAATAAACATAATATATATCATATATAAATATATTTCCATAATAATGGAAACCATGAGAGGTGGTAATAGGTAATTTAAGGATCATCATTTCGTGAGTCGTCAGTTTGCCATCCACAGAAACAATATGTTCTTCACCCATTAAATGGAGGTGTGTGTAAGTGTAGTTAGAATACATCTCTTAAAAACATCCTAGTATATTTAATATACTGGTTTTTCAATAAAACAAAGGAATAAAAAGTGTTTAGGGGGTGGAGAAGTAAAATAAAAGAAAAGAAGTGAAGAGAAGCTTTTATCTTTAATTTGGGTAAGTTCCTTTGGTATGAACCAAAAGAACTTATTAAAGTTTCTTCTGCCTAAGGTAAGGCTTCTTGGAAGAGGAGAGGAATGTAGGGAGATTAATTGGGCAGTTTTTGGTAGAGCCTAAATGCTTGAGAGGTGTAAGGAATTGGTTATAAGTGTTCTCCTTTTATAAGGGAGATGAGGGGCTCTTTAGGATAGTGTGAAAATATTATTTTATTTAATAATGATATTCGGTTTCTAAAGGTCCAAAAATCTTTAAATTCAATGATAATATGACTCATGGTCGAAATATAATCATCCAATAGTAATTTTACAGGTTTTGGATAATAATTTAATCATTATAATCTTATTTATTTAAATCATTTATTCATGAGGTAAATACCTCATCATTATTGTGTCATGAATAATTTAATATTTTTGAGGTCTAAAAAAATGAACAAAAAACAATAATGTAAGAAAACTTTTTATATTTCTAAATAATTTTTATAGTCAAAAATATAACTTATATAACACCATATAAAAATTATTTCACTAAAATATTTGTTTTTTCATTTTTGTCTTTATGTTAAATTAATTAATCTAAAGTGTCATTATCATTCATAAGTGGATCCATGGGGCCAAAAATCGACCCAAAGATGCACATGGTCGGACATGACTCATACAATAAGTTTTGGACTTATGTCAAGGAAATTTGAAATTATTATAATATTCTTTTTACCTTGAATTACCTTATTTACATTTAACCGCGGTAAATAAAAGTCATAAGTTACTATTCACCAAAAATCATTTTCATCTTATTGAACAATCTTTTACTAAATAATAACAACCATGTATGTCTTATTTTATAAATTAAATTCAAAAAAGTGATAATGTTTCATTTAAATGAAAAATTCAGTTTTTTTAACTACTACTAACTAGTTTCACTATTCATAAAAAATAGATGTTTTTCAAAAAAATACCAAAAATTTAGCCTAAGAATTATTTGATATTCCAAATTCAAAAATGATGTCTATTTTACCAAATTCTAAAAATAGAAGCTGGATTAATTAATTTAAAATTAATTTCTATTGTTAAAACAAATAGCATGTTTTTAAGAAATAATAACTATCAACAGATTGACACTTGTTTATGTCTAATTTCAAAGTTAAATTAATTCTAATGACCAACTTTGGATAAAATGGTAAAAATATATTATAATTAAACTTTAAAACCGATTAAAAAGATAATCAAATCATATAAATAAATTATATTAAAACATAGTTTTAAATTAAAAAACAATATTTTCACTATTTATTAAAAATGAACTTTATCAGAAAAATTCCAAAAATTTACACAAAGTAAATTTTGATGTACCCATTATAAAGAAGGATTTTATTTGGTCAAATAGAATGTATTAAAGTGAAAAAACTATATTTAAAGAGGGTTCTCTATTAAAAGGCAGTAAATCGACATTTTAATTAAATTATGCTTAAAATTAGATCCATTTACATTTTAAGCCTCTAACATATATTGGATAAATGTAAATACATTTAAAAACCATTTATAATTATATTTTAGTTTGTTCTTTTCATTCCTGCTAATACAATGGCAAGGAGTTAACTACCATTTAAAATAATAATATTATATTATTAGTGTACAACGTAAGATTTCAACGAAACTCTTTGTTGCATATCAGGTACGCTATCGAACATAGAAAGACTTTTAAAGTAAAATTAATATTTAATTCAAAAATATTAATCAGTATGAAAATATATTATTCTTCATTTACATGGGATGTTACATCTTTCCACCCATTTACAAATTGTGTCCTCACAATTTTTATTCACTTATCAAAATAAGTGGGGGTATTTATCTCTAATAGCATTTGGAGTTCCCATGTTGCCTCTTGAACCATATGGTATTTCCACAAACCTTTACTTGGTGAATTACCTTATTCCATAACACTTTCTCTCTATAGTCAAGAATCTAGACTGGTTGTTCTGTATAAGATATATTCTCATCCAAGTGAACTACCTCTAGGATCAAAACATGGGATGGATTTAGTATATACTTTCTCAACATCGAAACATGAAAATCATTGTGTAACTGGGATAAACTTGGAGGAAAATCCACTATGTAAGAAATTGATCCAACATTCTTCATAATTTCATAAGGTCTAATGAACCTTGGACTCAAATTTCCATTATTACCAAAACGAATCACACTTTTCCGTGGTGAAACTTGGAGAAATACTTGATCACCTACCTCAAAAGAAAGATCCTTCCACCAGTTATCTGCATAACTTTTCTCTCTACTCTGAGCTGTTCTCAAGTTATTCAGAATCAACTAATCTTTCTCTATCATCTCTTCTACCAATTCTGTTCCCATTATCTTTCTTTCACCTACTTCATCCCAAAAAGCTAGAGTTCGACAATGATTTCTATATAATCCCTCAACTGGAGCCATCTGTATATTGGAATGAAAACTGTTATTATATTAAAATTCAACCAAAGAGTGATGTTGGTCCCAACTTCCCTGATAATCTAGTGAACATGCACATAGAAAATCCTCCAAGGTCTGAATTTTTTGTTCTGAATGTCCAACTGATTGAGGGTGAAAAGTTGTACTAAAATTTTATTCAGTACCTAACTACTTCTGAAGGCCTTTCCAAAAGATAGATGTAAACATGGGATCACGATCAGATACAATGTATAGGGGAACTTCATGAAACTTGACTATATCTTTAACAAAAAACCGAGCAAGTGGATCTAGAGACAAAAAATCTCTAATAGGAAATAAATGAGAATATTTAGTAAATCGATCAACTATAACCCAAATTGCATTATTACCTCGAGATGTATTTGGTAATCCCACAACAAATTCAATGCATATATTTTCCTATTTCCACTCTGGCACCGGTAGAGGCTGAAGAATCCCTTTCGGTAACTTCTTCTCTGCTTTAACATGCTAACAAGTCAAACACTTCACAGTAAAATCAGCAATATCTCTTTTCCTTCCATCTCAACAGAAATTCTTTCGAATATCTCTGTACATTTTAGTACTACCAGGATGAACTGAAAACGGAGAACTATGAGATTGACATAACAACTCATTCTTCAACTGTGAATCACAAGGCACACATAATATCATTCCAAATCTTAAAACACAATCATTATCGACATTAAAATCAGTAAAATTACCCTTCTAAACCAACACTACCTTTTTCAGCAACTCAGTGTCTTCTTTATGCGCTTGCTTTATTCTATCAGATAGAGATAATTTTACTAACACCTGAAACAAAATAGAATAATTCTCTACACCAACAAAGTTTATGATAATGTTCATCAAAGAAAAACCCAAAGTATTTCATTCCAAATGTATCATGGCTAATGAGACATTACTTTTTCGACTCAAAGCATCAGCCACTTTATTTGATTTTCCCGGATGGTAATGGATCATTCAATCATAATCTTTGATTAATTCTAGCCATATCCTCTGCCTCCGGTCCAATTCCTTCTGATTGAATATATACTTTAAAATTTTGTGGTTAGTATATATTTTACATTTTACTCCATAAAAATGATGCCTCAAAATTTTTTATGCAAAAACAACAGCAGTAAATTCCAAATCATGTGTGGGATAATTTAACTCATGTGGTTTCAACTGACGTGAAGCATATGCAATTACCTGATCATTTTGCATAAGGACACATACAATTCCCTTCAAAAAGCATCATTATAGATAAAAAACTCACCATTTCGGGATGGCAGTGCCAAAACCAGAGAATTCACCAATCTTCTTTTCAATTCCTAAAAACAATCATCACATTATTTTTAGCTAGATGAACTAAACACCTTTTCGAGTTAACTTAGTCATTGCACTAGATAACCATGAAAAAGTTTCAACAAACCTCCAGTAATAACATGCCAAACCAAGAAAACTGTGGATATTGGTTATATTTGTTATTCTTGGCCATTCTTCAACATCTTTTGTTTTAGTATGACCAATAGTTATGCCCTTTTTTGAAACAATGTTTCAATGGGAAGAAATTTTTTGTAACCAAAACTCACCCTTTCTGAATTTACCAAACAATTTCATTTCATTGAAGGTTTACAAGAAAACACTTAAATGAATTTCATGTTCATATTTACTTTTGGAAGAAACCAAAATATTATCAATGAACACCTTATCATCAGCAAACTCCATTTCTACCATTTCTGCACAACGAACAAGTTTTTCATAACTTTTGAACTCACGAGAATCTAAATACCTTCAATAATTTGGCTGTAATAAAGAGTAGAAATGGTTCATTTTACTATCTAGATCTCATATAAAATTCGGAGCATACCTTGATAGTCTAGTGAATTTGTCTTCATAATCATCCACTAAGTCATCCTCCTATCATAATTCCAGGGATTTTTTTCCCATCCTAAGAATAACCACCTTGGGAAAATATTTCTCAAGAAACATACCTTTGAATTCATCCTAATCAAGAGCATCAATATCCTCACTATCCCTGATATTTTTCACCATTTATCACCACTAATCACCTTCACCTTTAAAACATTAAACAACGAGACTAATCTTTTGATGTTCTGAACTACCTAAGACATCAAAAATCATTTCCAGTGCTTTAATCCACACTTTTACTAGCACTAGATCAGATGATCCTCTGAATGATGGGGGATGTTGCCTCATGAAATCCTATACTATAGACATGTTCCTCTATGGTTGATCTAGCTGATCTCGTACATGGATACCACCAAAATTTATAGCCTAAGTCAAATGTGCCATCACTGCAACAAACTATTCAATTCTGATTCTAACCTTATCAGGTTGATGATTTGGAAGGTTGTCTTCCTACTGATGTCTTCCCAAAAATAGATTTCTTATTTCCTCTGTGGAAAACCATTCTTAATACAGAAATATCTAAGGCAATGAAACACGGTAATATGTTAATGCTATATGATTTTATTATTAACATAAATTAATTATGGATATTAATTAAAAAATACCCTAACTCCTAAAGTTATCTAAACTGACCTATGATACCAACTATAAGGACCCGACATGAGACATCACATAATCTTGAATTAAATTAATAATTCACATTGAGGATCTTTTCTGGTTTAGAGTTTTAGATAATTAGGACATAAGTATTACATATAAAATTATTACAAACAAGACACTTCTACATAGTTTCCATTAAATAAATACACTTCAAAAAAAGAGTCATGTCTAGTTCCATGTTTTAGACAGCATGACTTTTCCAGGATCCCATCCTTGACCATATTCTCCTTTATATCCTGTGAAAACATTTCAAAACTTGGGATGAGCATAAAAATCTCATTATGGGTTATAAAAAAAGAAAGAAAACATTTTTAAATAAATAAATACAAGACATGACCTATTTTTCATACCTCATGAAATCATAAGATTTTATGAATAACACATAGAAATCATAAATCATAAAGGTAACATGTGGCATCCATATCATACTTACATTGTAGCTATCATAGCTACATAGGGAGTTACTTTGGAATACCCATCATAGTATATTCCCTAAAATCTCTTAGGAGAAACACTAACATTTACCTATGTCACGTTACCCAATGCATCAGAGATCTATCTCAGGCCCACCCACCCTAGGTTTATCACGAAACCACTCATATACGTTAATAATTCCCAAGAACCATAACATGATCATAACACATAACATAAGAATAAAAGAATGATGACATTTACACATTGAAAAAACTAAATATCATATCAAGATATTGAAATAATAAATCCATTATCAAAATCATTTTCAATTCCAAAATACGTAAAAAGAGTATATGGTATTTATTTTTCCTTTTAAAAACAATCCAAATTGTTAAGGAAGCTAAAGATAAAATAATACTCGCAGTGGCGGAAAGGTCATTGTCACCGCTTACGTTAAAAAACATTTCTTTTTGTCATTTAGTAAAACGCTTCATATAAAAATATTCCTTTTGAATGAAATTAAAAGTCAAAGGTGTTTATACAGAATATAAATGAAAATAATGTATTAAAACAAAATATTCCTCAATGAATGGAGAATGAGACGAAGTCCCTTACCTCATGTCCGATTTGACTCGATCGTTCTTTAAATCCTGAATAATAAAATAGAGTAAATTTATACATTCTTAAGAATATTTTTAATTTATTATTCCATTTATATCACTTATTACAATGATATTAATATTATGTAATCATTTAAGTTAATAATGTCCATTTTGTCGATATTTGGTACTTGAGTCAAAAATGAACAACTTATATTTACAAGTTGTCCATGTGGTCAATAGTACATTCTATCCAAAATGATATTCATTATTTAGATATCATTTTTATCATATATATCTAGTATATACTTGTATTTATAATAGTACATAACATATATAGGTATGAAATGAAATTCACCGTTCATAGAGACGGTCAGTCGTATGTACGCATGAACGATACTTTCATTTCTATTTCTTATTTTAATGGAATTAAAACATAATGACACATAGTCTTATTATAATTAAAGTATTATATCATATATAATATCATTATATCTATACTTTATACATTCCACATAAGGCATTAACGAGTCACATCACTTTGAGGGGGCAGTTGTCCGCACTTCCTCAAATGAGAATATCGTATTTACCCACTATGGAAACCATAAAGGCATTCTATAAATTGGAATTAAAGATTAATAAGAAAATAATAAACATAATATATATAATATATAAATACTGTTCCATCATAATGGCCACCATGAGAGGCGTTAAGAGGTAATTGAACAATCATCGTTTCGTGAGGCGTCAGTTTTCCATCCATAGAAACATTATGTTAATCACCCATTAAATAGAGTTGTGTGTAAGTGTAGTTAGAATAATTCTCATAAAAAAATAATAGTATATTTTGGATACTGGTGTTTCTAAAAATCAAATTAAAAGAGTTTAGGGGTAGGAGAAGTAAACTAAATGAAAAGAATTTAAGAGAAAGAGTTACCTTTAATTTGGGTGACTTCTATTGGATTGAACCAAAAGGACTTCTTGAAGTGCCTTATGCCTGAGGTAAGGCTTCTAGAAGGAGGATAGGGATGTAGGGAGATTAATTGGGCAGATTATGGACTAGCATAAAGGCTTGAGAGGTGTGGCTAATTGGTTATAAGTGGTCTCCTTTTATAAGGGAGAGGAGGGGATCTTTAAGAAAGTGTGAAAATATTATTTTATTATATAATTATAGTCACTTTCTAAAGGTCCACAAATAATTAAAGTCAAAGATAAAATGTCTCATGGTCTAAATATAATCATCCAATAGGAATTTTAGAGGTTAGTGATAATATTTTAATCATTATAATCTTATTTATTTGAATCATTTATTAATGGGGTAAATACTGCATCATTATTGTGTCATTATAAATTTAATCTTTTTGATGTCTAAAAATTATAAACAAAATACTATCATGTATTAAAACTTGTTATATTTCTAAAAAATATTTATAGTCGAAAATATAACTTATATAACACCATATAAAAATTAATTTACTAAAAGAGTTTTGTATTTTTCATTTTTGACTTTAATTTAAATTAATTAATCTAAAGTGTCATTATCATTCATAAGTGTCTCCATTTTGTCCCAAAATTGACCCAAAGATTACCATGGTCGTCCATGACTCATCCAATAAGGTTTGGATAGGTGTTAAGGTAATTTTTAATTAATATAATATTATTTTTAACTTGAATTTCCTTATTTACCTTTAACCGCAGCAAATAAAAGTCAAAAGTTACTATTCATAAGAAATTATTTTCATCTTATTGAACCACATTTTACTAATTAATAGAAATCATGTATGCTGGATTTTCAAAATTCAATTCACAAAAGTGATGAAATTTCATTTAAATGAAAAATCCATTTTTTTAACTACTACTAAGTGGTTTCACTATTCATCATAAATAGATGTTTTTTCAGAAAAATACAAACAATTCAGCCTATGAAATATTTGATATTACAAAATCAAAAATTATGTCTATTTTATCAAATTATAAATATATAAGTTAAATTACTTAATTTAAAATTAATTTCTCTGAAAATAAATAGCATTTTTTAATAAATAATAACTATCAAAAGATTGACACTTGTTTATGTCCAATTTCAAAGTTAAATTAATTACAATGACCAAAATTGGATTAAAGAATAAAAATTTATTCTAATTAAACTTTATAAGCAATTAAAAAGATAATCTAACCATATAAATAAATTAGAATAAAACTTAGTTTTGAATTAAAATACAATATTTTCACTATTCATTAAAAATGAACATTATCGGAAACATTCCAAAAAATTACACAATATAAATTTTGATGTACAGATTCTAAAGAAAGATTTTATTTGGTCAAATAGAATGTATTAAAGTGATAAAAACTATATTTAAAGATGGTTCACCATTAAAAGGTGGTAAATCGACCTTTTAATGTAAATTATGCTTTAAATTAGATTCATTTACATTTTAAGCCTCTAACTTTTATTAGATAAATGTAAATACATTTAACAAACATTTATAAATATATTTTAGTTAGTTTTTTTCATTCCTGAAAATACAATGGCTAGGAGTTAACTTCCATTTAAAATAATAATATTATATTATTAGTGTGCAACATAAGATTTCAAAGAAACCCATTTTTGCGTATCAGGTACGCTATCGAACAAAGCCACCATTTAAAAGTAAAATTAATATTTAATTCAAAAATATTAATAAGTATGAAATCATCTTATTCATCATTTACTTGGGATGTTACATTAACCATGATAATGATTGTTTTTTAGGATTTTAAAATAGATTATGTGTTCTATGTGACTCTCAATAAAAGGTATAATTGTTGAGTGGTGATTACAGTCCCTTGTTTCAATTCATCCCGAAAAAACTAATATATATATATATACCATCAATATTATTACTACTGGGATGAAATGAAAAGATATATTACTTATTTTATATTGAAATGTTTTAATATTCATCTTCTTAGACAAGAATTAAAATTACAGATGAGGTTGGTTCATCATTTTCCTTTTTTATAGTTGAAATGGTAAAATATATCCATGGATTACGTTGGGGGATTTCCAAATACATCTTGAGGTAATAATGTGATTTGTGTTATTATTCATCGATTAAATAAATCTTCAAAGTTCCTTCCCAATTAGGATACTTTATCTATAGATTATATTTATTGACTGTATCTTAGGGGTATGTTAAGGTTACATGGAGGTACTGCCTCTATTGTATCTAACTATGATCTTAGGTTCACTACAAAGTTTGGAAATTACTTCAGAAGTCATTGAGTATTGGATTAAATTTCTAAAAAAATTCATTCTCAATATGAAGGACAACCTGAAAGAACAAATCATACCATGCTATATATGATTTTTCATTTTCAATGGATTACTGGGGAATTTTGGATCAACAAATTTATATATTTTAGTTTTCTTATAATAACAATTTGTATTATAGTATATATATGGAACCTATTGAAGAAATATATAGAAAGTGATGTTGCAATCCAACTATATAAGATGAATTAGGTGAAATGAAGTTGATGGGGTCAGAATTTATTGAGGGAATGGTTGATAATTTTAATGTAATTCAACAAAATACGATGATGGCTCAAAGTTTGTAGAAAGGTTATATGGATAATAAAGAAAAGGTCATTCTTTTGACGTAGGTGATCATATTTTTCTTAAAGAATATCCATGGAAATGAATTATGTTCTTTAGTAAAAAGGGGAATCTATGTCTATGGTTCAATAGACCATATGTCATTTTTGAAAAATTTTGATTAGTTTCTTACCGAGTATCCTTTCTTCTGGGTTTATCCGAGTTACAAAATATCTTTCATGATATGATGTTATAAATGTATGTGAAATAGTAATCCCATGTTTTGAGCCCAGAGGTATTTCAATTGGAAGACATCATTTCTTATGAGAAATAGACTATTCATATTCTTTACATAATAGAGTATGTATTATAGAACAGGTTAATCCACAAGGTTAAGGTTTTGTAGAGAAACAATATAATTGAAGAGGCAACACAGGAATCTAAAAATTTTATGAGGATATATATTCTCACTTATTTTATAAGAAAATAAAATTTTGATTATGTAATTTAAAAAATGGGGTAAGGATGTAGAATCACATGTAATGTTGATATAAAACATTTTTTAATTAAATTTTAAAACAATGTACAATTTTTCAATAAAATGGAAAAAGCATTGTTTTTAACTAAATTGTATTTTTATGAATTATATAGTTTTATATAAAAGATTGGTTTCCAAATAATAAAATTTTATTTTAAAAACATTAATATCAATTTTTCATTAATTTTTTGAAAATTATCATAGGATTTTTTTTTGATAATTTTCAAAAAAAATTGTTTTTCATCAAATAGGAAAAATATTGATTTTTACTGAAAATGGTATTTTGTTTTCAAGTATTTATAAAGTGAAATTATATTTTTGAATATTTTTAAATTAATTATTTTCATACTGATTAAAAACTAATAATCCAATTATATTATTTAGAAATAATTTTAAACTAAAATTTATTATATAAACATTTTTATTCTTAAAAATACATTTATTTAAAAAAGAGTTTTTCATCAAGTTTTACTGCTTTAATTTTAAAATAAATCCTAAAACATCTATTTTTTTATTCTTGAAAATTGATTACTTATTTAGAAATAAGGGTAAACTTTTTTTAAATAGGTCCCTTTTATTTTTTTCCCCATATAAATAGTAACCTTAGTAATTTTGTTACCATGATAATGGGTAAATCAAGTAATTAAAGATAAAAATAAAATGATAAAAAAATATAAAAAACAAAAAAACTTGAATTAATTTTATTATATGAGTTAATTTCATCCATAAACATCCAATATTTGGTTATATTTCCTTTTTTTTATTTTTGGATGTAATTATAAAATTTATAATATTTTATTTAAATAAAAGTAAAAAAATAATGCACTCTTGTTTTTAATAACAATAATATTTTCAATAAGGAGATAAATACTTAATATGTTCGATTAAAAATATATTGTTTAAAATAAAAATTATTTATATTATCCATGATAATTTATTTTCAATATTTATTGGAGAAATAATAAACTTAAATGCTTACACAATGTAGAAAAAATAATTATTTTATTAAAGTGAAAATAAAATAAATGACATTAAAAATAGTAAAAGTAGTATAATTTGAAATAATTAATGCATCTCCTTAATTTTATAGATAAATATAACATTATAGGGACTTATTAACATAATTTATTCAAATTTCATTTGTTTTATTGGTGTCATAAAAGTAAATGTAAATGAATAGTTCTATAATTGAAATTATTGATTTTTTGTTAAAAGATATAAAATTACTAAAAATCCTATCTTCAGAACATGAATATGATATGGTTGAAAATATTGACCATCATAAATTTATGAGTAATATATATATTTATGGTAAATTTCTGGACTCTTAATGAGTAAAGAAACTCATTTTCATGGTAAATGTGAAAGGGGTTAATAGGAGATTAAAAAAAGTTAAGGGTAAAAATGTGATCTAAAATTGAAAAAAATTATTGGATGGGAGGATTTCAATCCGTCATTATATTATCATTTAATTTTATAATTTTAATCCATTTTAGGTCAAAATTAATTTATATTAAAATAATATTTTCATAAATTCCAATAGTTTTCTTCCCCTATCTTATAAAAGGAAACCACTTCATCTCATTTCCTCACACTTCAATACCCATTTGGTTCAACCTAGATCTACACAAATCTATTCCAAATGTCTCTCTCAATATTCTAGAGGCCTTTTTGGGAATAATTAAAATATTATTGTTCTTAAGGTGTTAAATAAAGGAACTTTTTCTAATAATATGAAGATAAATAATGTATGTGATGAGTAGGACCCAAGGTAATATACTTTCATTAAATAAACCTTATTTTAAGGTTTCAATAAAAACAGAAATTTTCTTAGATATCCATGTTTTTATAATTATTTTATATTTGTATTCATATGGATATAATTTAATTAAAAAAGGAAACATTATGTTTCGTTTGAATTTCATTCAAAGGTTTTAAATAGGAATATTTTTACAGAATGTTTGAACATTTTATAGAAAATAAAAATTATAATGTTTTATTTTAATATATATTCAGACAGCAAACTTTACCACACCCAAAACTATTATTTTATTTTTGGATTTTTTTGAAATATTTAATGTTTATATAAAATAAAAAACCCACCTTCCATACGTTTTAATTATTTTTCGAATGGTTTTGAAAATGAATTAGATATATAATTAATAAAAAAATCTTAAGGGTGAAAATTAAAAATATCACAATGAAATATTTTTTGTATTATATTATATTTTATGAGCATTATTTATGAGGATCAGTGGTTCCATTATAAAATAAGGACAGATGAGCTCGTTATAACTCTATAATGAATTGGGTAATGAAATAGAGTTATCATATTACATTTCTCATAATTAATTATGATAATATACTATTATGGTTATTCTAATGGAAACCATGATGGTTATTTTATGTATAACTATGATGGATATTCAATATGTAATCATGAAGGTTATCTAATAATTAAGAGTGATTTTAAAATGATTCCCCTAGTTACCTATATGATTTATCAATGATTATTATGGGTTTTTGTGTTAATATTTTGAATCATCATGGTAATATAATGGTATTACGTTTAAATTAAGTTATATTCTATTTGTTACATGTGAAAAGTTATAACATTGTGAACAATTTAATATTAGTTTATCATGATTTCAAAAAAACCTTGTGTGTTTTAATTTGGATCTATGAAGTCTTATGAAATGTTTTTTGAAATGATTTTGGAATATTAAGTGATTAATTAGGTAAAAATTTGTTATTTTGAGCACAAATTTTATCTTTGAAAATGAATAATTTTATAAATATTCATATACTAATGATTGTTTATCTCTTTTTATATCCTTTACTGAGCATTTTTTTGCTCATACAATGTTATAAAAAAATTAATCATGTCTTTGGATGGGTAAGTGAAAATATTAAGTAAAAATGAATTTCATGTAGATTTTTAATGATAACTAAATGTGTTTAATTATAAAAATTTAATATTATCAAAAAAATAAATACTAATCAGTAGTTACCAATTTATAATATATGAATTTTTAATGTAAGAGTTATGGATAGAATCTCTAAAAACCTAAACCCAAAATATCTATTGGAGTGAAAGATAGTGAGTTATGGTATTAATTCACGTGAATTTGTAATTTTTTTGGATGGGTCCTTATAGAAGAGGTGGTGATCTCCCCTTACATAACAAAATATTTTCTATGCAGCTATAATAACCAACCACAATCATTGGATTCCATGAGGTGTAACTAAAACAATTGAGTGAAAGGATATGAATAGAAGGACACCTCTGATAAGATTGGTGATGATAGTAATTAATTACCATGTGGAGTCCCAACATAAGATCAAAGACAACAAAGGTAAGAATAACGTGGGATAGAAAATTAAGCAGCATGTCATATTAATCTACCCTAGATAAATTTCCACAAAAAATTCCAACCATGTAAATAAAAGACTAACCAAAAAATATAAATCTTGAATATATAATTTTTTAAATAATCAAAAAATTATAATAAATATCCATGTATATAAAGAAAATGGAAAGATTCATAAACATGTAAATTTCAAATGGAACTCACAATTCAAAAACATCCACATTTTTCATATGAAATCACAACTGTGAAAACATTTCAAAACATGGGATGAGCATAAAAAGCTCAGTATGTGTTATAAAAAAAATAATGAAAACATTTTTTCATAAATACAATGAAGACATGAACTATTTTACTTACCTCAAGAAATAAGAAGATTTTACGAATAACACATATAAATCATAAATCATAAAGGTAATTTGTGGCATCCATATCATACTTACATTATAGCTATCACAACTACATAGGGAGTTACTTTAGAATATCCATCATAGTATATTCCCTAAAATATCTTAGGAGAAACATTCACATTTACCTCCATCACATTACCAAATTAATTGGAGATCTATCTCGGGCTCACCCACCCTAGTTTTATCACGGAACCACTCGTATATGTAAATAATGCCCAAGAACTATAACATGATCATAACACATAACATAAGCATAAATGAATGATAACATTTACCCATTGAGAAAATAAAATATCATTTCAAGATATTGAAATAATAAATCCATTATAAAAATCATTTTCAATTACAAAATACGTAAAAAGAGTATATGGTATTTAATTTTCTTTTAAAAAACATTCCAGTTTGTAAAGGAAGTCAAAGGTCAAATAAAACTCGCAGTGGTGAAAAGGACATTGTCACCGCTTACGTTAAAAAAACATTCTTATTTGTCATTTAGTAAAACACTTCATATAAAAATATTCCTTCTGAATGAAATTAAAAGTCAAAGATGTTTATACACAATATAAAAGAAAATCGTGTATTAAAACAAAATATTCCTCAATGAATGGAGATTGAGACGAAGTCCCTTACCTCGTGTTTGACATGATTCGATCGTTATTTAATCTCTTGAATAATAAAATAATGTAAATTTATACTTTATTAGGAACCTTTATCAAGTTTATTATTCCATTTATATCACTTATTACAATGATATTAATATTATGTAATCATTTAAGTTAATAATGTCCATTTTGTCGATATTTGGTCCTTGAGTCAAAAATGAACACCTTATATTTACAAGTTGTCCATATTTTCAATAGTCCATTATATACATAATTATATTCATTATTTATATATCATATATACCATATATATCTAGTATATACTTGTATTTATAATAGTACATAACATTTGTAGGTAAGAAATTAAATGCACCGTTCATGGAGACGGTAAGTCGTACGTACGCATGAATGCTACTTTCATTTCTATTTCTTATTTTAATGGAATTAAAACATAATTAAACATAGTTTTATTATAATTACATTATTATATCATATATAATATCATTAACTCCATCCTTTACACATTCCAAAAAAGGCATTAACAAGTCACATCACTTTGAGGGGGCGGTAGTCTGCACTTCCTCAAATTAGATTATCATATTTACCCACTATGGAATCCAAAAAGGAATTATATAAATTGGAATTGATGATTCATAATAAAATCCTAAAAAACATATTTATCATATATAAATATATTTCCATCATAATGGCCACTATGAGAGGCGGTAAGAGGTAATTGAACAATCATCGTTTCGTGAGGCGTCAGTTTGTCATCCATAGAAACATTATTTTCATCACCCATTAGATATAGTTGGGTGTAAGTGCATTTCGAATCCTTCTCATAACAAAATCATATTATATTTAGGAAACTGTTGTTTCTACAAAAAAATTAATTAAAATAGTTTAGGGGTAGGAGAAGTAAAGTAAAAAAAGTAGTTAAGAGAAACTACTACCTTTAATTTGGGTGACTTCCTTTGGTTTGAACCAAAAAGACTTCTTGAAGTACCTTCTAAATAAGGTAAGGTTTCTAGAAGTAGGATAGGAATGTAGGAAGCTTAATTGGGTAGATTATGGATAATAATAAAGGCTTTAGGTGAGTGATTAATTGGTTATAAGTGGTCTCCTTTTATAAGGGAGAGGTGAGGCTCTTTAGCAAAGTGTGAAAATATTATTTTATTATATAGTGATATTCATTTTATAAAGGTCCAAAAACCATTAAAGTAGAAGATAAAATGTCCCATGGTCAAAATATAATCATACAATAGGAATTGGACAGGTTATAGACAATATTTTAATCATCATAATCTTATTCATTTAAATCATTTATTAATGTGGAAAACACTGCATCATTATTGTGTCATTATTAATTTAATTATTTTGATGTCTAAAAATTATAAACAAAATATTATCATGTATGAAATCTTGTTTTCTTTCTAAATAACATTTATATTCTAAAATATAACTTATATAACAACATATAAAAACTAATTTACTAAAAGATTTTTGTTTTTGTCATTTCTGTCTTTACTTTAAATTAATTTATCTAAAGTGTCATTATCATTCATAATTTGCTCTATGGGGTCTCACAATCGACCCAAATATGCCCATGGTCGGCCATGACTCATCAAAATAATGTTTGGATAGGTTTTACGGTAAGTTTTAATTATTATAATATTCTTTTTAACTTGAATTGCCTTATTTACCTTTAACCGCGGTAAATATATGTCAAAAGTTACTATTCACCAAAAATTATTTTCATCTTATTGAACCACATTTAACTAAATAATAATAATCATGTATGTCATATTTTTGAAATTCAATTCACAAATGTGGTAAAATTTTATTTTAATGAAAAATTCAGTTTTTTTAACTACTACTAAGTGGTTTTACTATTCATCAAAAATTGATGTTTTTGAGAAAAAAACCCAAAATTAAGCCTTAGAATTATTTGATATTCTGAAATCAAAAATGATTTCTATTTTACCAAATTCTAAACATAGAATTTACATTAATTAATTTAAAATTAATTTCCGTTATTAAAACAAAAAAGCGTGTTTTTAAGAAACAATAACTATCAAAAGATTGACACATGTTAATGTCCAATTTCAAAGTAAAATAAATTCCAATGAATAAAATTTGATTAAATAATAAAAATATATTCTAATTATACTTTAAAATAAATTAAAAAGATAATATATCCATATAAATAAATTAGATTAAAACATAGTTTGGAATTAAAATACAATATTTTCACTATTCATTAAAAAATGAACTTCATTAGAAAAATTCCAAAAATTAACACAAAGTAATTATTGATGTACCCATTATAAAGAAAGATTTTATTTGGTCAAATATAATGTATTAAAGTGACCAAAACTATATTTAATGATGGTTCTCCATTAAAAGGCAGTAAATTGACCTTTCAATGTAAATTATGCTTTAATTAGATTCATTTACATTTTAAGCGTCAAACTTTTATTGTATAAATGTAAATACATTTAACAAAAATTTATGAAGATATTGTAGTTAGTTTTTTCATTCCATCCAATAATTGGATAAGAGTTAACTTCCATTTAAAATAATAATATTATATTATTAGTGTGGAACATAAGATTTCAAAAAAACCAATTGTTGTGTATCAGGTACGCTATCAAACATAACAACCCTTTAAAAGTAAAATTAATATTTAATTCACAAATATTAATAAGTATTAAAATATCTTATTCTTAATTTACATGGGATGTAACATTAACTATGATAAATATTTTTTTTAGTATTTTAAAATTGATTATTTGTGTTATGTGACTCTCAATAGAAGGTAGAATTGTTGAGTGGTGATCATAGTCCCTTGTTTCAATTAATCCTTACCAAACTAATATATATAGAGACCATGAAAAGTATTAATAGAGGGATGGAATGAAAATATATATTACTTATTTTATCGTGAAATGATTTAATGTTCATCTTCTTAGACAAGAATTAAAATTACCAACGAGGTTGTTTCATCATTTTATAGTTTTAGAGTTGAAATGGTAAAATATATCCACAGATTTTGTGGTGGGATTTCCAAATACTTCTTGAGGTAATAATGTGATTTGTGTTATTATTCATAGATTAAATAAATAATCACATTTCCTTCCCATTTTGGATAATTTATCATTAGATCATATTTATTGACTGTATCTTATGGATATGGTAAGGTTTCATGGAGGTACTGCCTCTATTATATCTAACTATTATCCCAGGTTCACTTCAAAGATTTGAAATGACTTCAGAAGTCACTGAGTATTGGATTAAATTTCTTAAAAAAAATTCATTCTCTATCTGAAGGACAACTTGAAAGAGCAAAGCATACCATGGTTTATATGATTTTTTATTTTCAATGGATTACTAGAGAATTTTGGATAAAGAAATTTCTTTATTTTAGTTTTCTTATAATAACATATTTCACTCTAGTATATAGATGGAACCTATTAAAGAAATATATGGAATGTGATGTTGGACTACAACTTTATGAGATGAATTACATGAAATGACGTTGATGGGATCAGAATTGTTTGATAGAATGGTTGAAAATTTGAATATAATTCAACAAAAATTAAGAATTTCTCAAAGTAGGTTGAAAAGTTATATGGATAAAAAAAGGAAAGGTCATTATTTTGAGGTAGGTGATCATATTTTTCGTAAAGTATATCCATGGAAATGTATTATGTCTTTTAGTAAAAAGGTGAATATAATTCCATGGTTCAATAGACCATAGGTCATTTTAAAGAAAGTTTGTTTAGTTTCTTACCGAGTATCCTTTCCCCTGGGTTTATTCGAGTTACAAAATATCTTTCATGATTTTATGTAATGAATGTATTTTAAATAGTAATCCCATGTTTTTAGCCCATATATTTTTCAATTGGAAGATATCATTTCTTATAAGAAATAGATTATTCATTTTCTTTACTTAATAGAGTATGTAATATGGAACAATGTAATCCACAATGTTAAGGTTTTATAGAGAAACCATATAATTGAAGAGGAAACACATGAATCTAAAAATTTTTTGAGGGATACATATTTGAACTTAATTTATAAGTAAATAAAATTTTGATTATGTAATTTAAAAAAAATGTAATGATGTAGAATCACATGTAATGTTGATATAGAATATTTTTTTATTAAATTTTAAAACATTGTACAATTTTTCAGTCAAATGGAAGAAGCTTTATTTTTAACCAAATTGTATTTTTATTAATTACATAGTTTTATATATAATATTGGATTCCAAATAATAAAATATTATTTTGACAAAAGTAATATTAACTTTTTATTAATCATTTTAAATTTATATTTTGATTATTTTTTTATAATTATAAAAAAAATTGATTTTTCAATGAATTGGAAAAATAATGATTTTTATTGAAAATGGTATTTTGTTTTCAAGTATTTAAAAAGAGAAATTATATTTTTGAATATTTTTAAAATACTTTTTTCCCTATTGATTAAAAACTAATAATACAATTATAGTATTTCAAAATAATTTTAATCTAAAATTTATTATAAAAAAATTTTATACTTAAAAAATGTCATTTACCTTAAAAAGTGTTTTTCATCAAGTTTAACTAGTTTAATTTTAAATTAAATCCTAAAATTTCTATTTTTTAAGCTTGAAACATTGATTCCTTATTTAGAATTATGGGTTAAGTTTTTTTAAGTAGGTCCCTTTTATTTTTTCCCCATATGAATAGTAACCATAGTAATTTTGTTACCATGTTAATGTGTAAATCAGGTAATTAATGATAAAAATAAAATGATAAAGAATATAAAAAGACAATAAAACTAGAATTAATTTTATTATATGAGTCCATTTCATCCATAAACATCCAATATTTGGTTATATTTCCTTTTGTTTGTATTTGGTTATAATTATGAAAGTTATAACATTTTATTTAAAGAAAAGTAAAAAATATCGCACTCTTGTTTTTAATAACTATAATATTTTCAACAAGAAGATAAATAGTTGATATGTTTGATTAAAAATATATTGTTTTAAAATAAAAATGATTTATATTTTACATGATAATTTATTTTTAATTTTTATTTAAGAAATAATAAACTTAAATTCTTACACAATGTAGACATAATAATTACTTTATTAAAGTAAAAATAAAATAAATGACATTAAAAATAACCAAAGTAGTATAATTTGAAAGAATTAATGCATCTAATTAATTTTATAGATAAATATAACATTCTAGGGACTTATTAAAATAATTTATTCAAATTTCATTGGTTTTAATGGTTTTATAAAAGTCAATTTAAATCAATAGTTCTAGAATTGATTTTATTGATATTTTGTTAAAAAAAATATAAAATTACTAAAAATCCTATCTTTGGAACATGAATATGATATGGTTGAAAATATACACCATCATAAAAGTATGAGTAATATATATATTTTTAGTAACTGTCTGGACTCTCAAAGAGAAAAGAAACTCATTGTCATGGTAAATGTTAAAGGGGATAATAGGGGATTAAAAAATATAAGGCTAAAAATGGGATCTAAGATTGAAAAAAAAAATTATTTCATGGGGGGGATTTCAATCCATCATCATATTATCATTTAATTTTATCATTTTTTATACATTTTAGGTCAAAATAAATTTATATTAAAATAATATTTTCATAAATTCCAACAGTGCCCCCCCTCTCTTATAAAAGGAAACCACTTCATCTCATTTCCTCACACTTCAATACCCATTTGGTTCAACCTAGATCTACCCAAATCTATTCCAAATGTCTCTCTCCATATTCTAGAGGCCTTATTTTTGGAATAATTAAAATATTATAGTTCTTAAGTTGTTAATTAAAGGAACCTTATCTAATAAAAGGAAGGTAAAAAACATATGTGATGAGTAGGACCCAAGGTCATATAATCTCATTAAAAAACCATATTTTATGGTTTAAAAAAAATCAAATTCTCTTCTTTATCTATATTTTTAAAATTATTTTATATATGTATTCATATAGATATATGTTAATTTGAAAAGGAAACATTATGTATCGTTTGAATTTCATTCAAAGGATCTAAATAGGAATATTTTTGCAGAATGTTTTAGAATTCTATTGAAAATAAAAATTGTAATGTTTTATTTTAATATATATGCAAACAACAAACTTTAACACACCCAAAACTATTATTTTATTTTTTGGATTAACTTGAAATATTTAATGTTTATATAAATTAAAGAACCCACCTTCCCTACCTTATAATTATTTTTTGAATGGGTTTTAAAATGTATTAGATATATCAATAATAAAAAATATTTTCTTAAGGGTTAAAAATAAACATATTACAATGAATTATTTTTTGTATTATATTATATTTTTGGGGAATTATTTATGAGGATCGGTGGTTCCGAAATAAAATAAGGACAGATGATCTCGTTATAACTTTAGAATGATTTAGGTAATGAAATAGAGTTAACTTATTAAATTTCTCATAATTAATTATGATAATATACTATTATGGTTATTCTAATGGAAACCATGATGGTTATTTTATGTATATCTATGATGGATATATAATATGTAACCATGAAGGTTATTTAATAATTAAGAGTGATATGAAAATGATTCCCCTAGTTACCTATATGATTTATCTATTCTTAGTATGGGTTTTTGTGGTAATATTTTGAATCATCATTGTAAGATAATGTTATTACTTTTAAAGTAAGTTATATTATTTTTTTTAAGGGTGAAAAGTATAACATTGTGAAAAAATTATTATTAGTTTTTCATGATTTCAAAAAAGCATTGTGTGTTTTAATTTGGATTTATGAAGTCTGATGAAATGTTTTGTGAAATTATTTTGGAATATTAAGTGATTAATTAGGATAAGAAAAATTTATTTTGAGCACAAAATTTATCCTTGAAAATGAATATTTTTATAAGTATTCATATACTAATGATTGTTTATCTCTTTTTAAATCCTTTGCTGAGCATTTTTGTGCTCATACAATGTTTTAAAATGATTTTTATCATGTTTTTGGATGTGTAAGGAAAAATATTAAGTAAAAATGAATTTCTTAGAGATTCTTAGGGATAACTAAATGTGTTTAATTATAGAAATTTAATATTATCGAAAAAAAGGATACTAATTAGCAGTTACCAATTTATAATATATGATTTTTTTTTGTAAGATTAATGGATAGAATCTCTAAAAAACTAAACCCAAAAGATATATTGGAGTGTAAGATAGTGAATTATGGTATTAATTCACTTGACTTTGTAATTTTTAAGAATTATTCCTTATATAAGACGTGATGATCTCCCATTACATAGCATAATATGCTATATGCAGCTATAATAACCAACCAAAATCCTTAGATTCCATGAGGTTTAACTAAAACAACTGAGTGAAAGGAGATGAATAAGAGGACACCTCTGATAATATGGGTGATGATAGTAATTAATTTCTAAGAGTATTCCTAGCAGTGGATCAATGACAAGAAAGGTAAGCATAGAGTGGGATTGAAAATTAAGCAGCAGATCAGATTAATCTACCCAAGATAAATGTCCGCACAAAATTCCATCCTTGTAAATAAATGACCAACCCAAAAATATAAATCCTGAATATATAATTTTTTGAATAATAAAATAATTATAATAAATATCCATGTATATAAAATAATAATATTATATTATTAGTGTGCAACATAAGATTTTGAAGAATCCTATTTTTTCATATCAGGTACGCTATCAAACATAACAACCCTTTAATAGTAAAATTAATTTTTAATTCACAAATATTAATAAGTATGAAGATATCTAATTCTTCATTTTCTTGGAAAGTAACATTAACAATGATAAATATTTTTTTTAGGATTTTTAAATATATTATGTGTGTTATGTGACTCTCAATAGAATGTATAATTGTTGAGTGGTGATCATACTCCATTGTTTCAATTAATCCTAACAAAACTAATATATATAGAGAGATTAAAAAGTATTAATAGTGGGATGAAATAAAATGATATATTACTTATTTTATAGTGAAATTATTTAATGTTCATCTTCTTACACAATAATTAAAATTACCAACGAGGTTGGTTCATCATTTTCCAGTTTTAGAGTTGAAATGGTAAAATATATCCATGGATTTCATGGTGGGATTTCTAAATACTTCTTGAGGTAATAATGTGATTTGTGTTATTATTATTCGATTAAATAAATCATCACATTTCCTTTCCATTTAGGATGCTTTATCTTTAGATCATATTTATTGAATGTATCTTAATGATATGGTAAGGTTTCATGTAGGTACTGCCTCTATTGTATCTAACTATGACCCCAGGTTTACTTCAAAGCTTGGAAATGACTTCAGAAGTCATTGAGTGTTGGATTAAATTTCTTAACAAATTTTCTTTCTTAATCTGAAGGACAAACTGAAATAACAAATCATTTCTCAGTGTATATGATTTTTCATTTTCAATGGATTACTGGGGAATTTTGGATCAACAAAATTCTTTATTCTAGTTTTCTTGTAATAATATATTTCATTCTAGTATATAGATGAAACCTGTGGACGAAATATATGGAAAGATATGTTCGAATCCATCATTATGAGATGAATTATGTGAAATCAAGTTCATGGGATCGGAATTGGTTGGGGGAATGGTTGAGAATTTGAATGTAAATCAATAAAAAATGAGGATGGCACAAAGTAGGTAGAAAAGTTATAGGGATAAACAGAGGAAAGGTCATTCTTATGAGGTTGGTGATCATATTTTTCTTAAAGTATATACATGGAAAAGTATTATGTGTTTTAGTAAAAAGGTTAATATAATTCCATGTTACAATATACCATATTTCATTGTTGAAATATTTTGGTTAGTTTCTTATCGAGTATCCTTTCTTTTGGGTTTATCCGATTTACAAAATATCTTTCATGATTTGATGTAATGAATTTATGTGAAATAGTAATCCCATGTTTTGAGCCCATTGGTATTTGAATTGGAAGATATCCATTATTATGAGAAATAGATTATTCATATTCTTTACTTAATAGATTAAGTATTATAGAACAAGGTATTCCTCAATGTTAAGGTTTTTTAGAGAATCCATATAAATGAAGAGGCAACACAGGAATCTAAAAAAAATTATGAGGGATATATATTCTCACTTATTTTATAAGTAAATAAAATTTTGATTATGTAATTTAAAAATGAGGTAAGGATGTAGAATCACATTTAATGTTGATATAAAACATTTTTTTATAAAATTTTAAAACATTGTACAATTTTTCAATCAAATGGAAAAAAGCATTGTTTTTAACCAAATTGTATTTTTATGAATTATATAGTTTTATATAAAAGATTGGATTCAAAAATATAAAATTTTATTTTGAAAAAATGAATATCAATTCTTCATTAAAAATTTCAAAATTATATTAGGATTATTTTTGGATAATTATCAAAAAAACAATTTTATTTTTCAATGAATTGGAAAAATATTGATTTTTATTGAAAATGGTATCTTGTTTTCAAGTATTCACAAAGAGAAATTATATTTTTGAATATTTTTAAAATAATTTTTTCCTATTTATAAACAACTAATAATCCAATAATAGTATGTCGAAATAATTTTAAACTATAATTTATTATAAAAACATTTTTATACTTAAAAAAGACATTTATCTTAAAAAGTGTTTTTCATCTAGTTTTACTAGTTTAATTTTAAATTAAATCATAAAACTTCTATTTTTTTAATCTTGAAAAATTGATTCCATATTTATAATTATGGGGTTAGATTTTTTTAAGTAGGTTCCTTTTATTTTTTCCCCATATGAATAGTAACCATAGTAATTTTGTTACCATGTTAATGGGTAAATCAGGTAATTAAAGTTAGAAATAAAATGATAATGAATATAAAAGGACAATAAAACTTGAATTAATTTTATTATATGAGTCCATTTCATCCATAAACATCCTATATTTTGTTATATGTCCTTTTCTCGGTATTTGGATGTAATTATAAAATTTATAATATTTTATTTAAAGAAAAGTAAAAAATGTTGCACTTTTGTATTTAATAACATTAATATTTTCAACAAGGAGATAAATAGTTTGTATGTTTGATTAAAAGTATATTATTTTAAAATAAAAATGATTTATATTTTCCAAGATAATTTATTTTCAATTTTTTATTGAAGAAATAATAATCTTAAATTCTTACACAATGTAGACACATTAATTATTTTATTAAAGAGAAAATAAAATAAATGACTTTATTAATAATAAAAGTAGAATAATTTGAAAGAATTAATGCATCTCATTAATTTTATAGATAAATATAACATTATAGGGACTTATGAAAATAATTTATTCAAATATCATTTGTTGTAATAGTGTTATAAAAGTCAATGTAAATGAATAGTTCTAGAATTGATATTATTGATATTTTGTTAAAATATATAACATTACAAAAAATCATATCTTCAGAACATGAATATGATATGGTTGAAAATATAGACCATCATAAATTTATGAGTAATATATATATTTATGGTAACTGTATGGACTTTTAAAGAGAAAAGAAACTCAATGTCATGGTAAATGTTAAAGGGGTTAATAGGGGATTAAAAAAAGATAAGGGTAAAAATGTGATCTAAAATTGAAAAAAATTATTTCATGGGAGGATTTTAATCGATCATCATATTATAATTTATTTTTATCATTTTGGTACATTTTAGGTCAAAATAAATTTATATTAAAATAATATTTTCATTAATTCCAATAGTACCCCTCCCTTATCTTATAAAAGGAAACCACTTCATCTCACTACCTCACACTTCAATACCCATTTGGTTCAATCTAGATCTACTCCAATCTATTCCAAATGTCTCTCTCCTTATTATAGAGGGCTTATTTTGTTAATAATTAAAATATTATAGTTCTTAAGGTGTTATGTAAAATAACTTTTTCTAATAATAGGAAGATAAAGAACGTATGTGATGAGTAGGACCCATGGTAATATACGTTTATTAAAAAAACCATATTTTAAGGTTTAAAAAAAACTCAAATTTTCTTATATATCCATATTTTTAAAATTATTTTATATATGTATTCATATAGATATATGTTAATTAGAAAAGGAAACATAATTTTTTGTTTGAATTTCATTCAAAGGATCCAAATAGGAATATTTTTACAGAATGTTTTAACATTCTTCAGAAAATAAAAATTGTAATGTTTTATTTTAATATACATGCAGACAACAAACTTTACCACACCCAAAACTATTCTTTTATTTTTGGATTAATTTGAAATATTTAATGTTTATATAAAATAAAAAACCCACCTTCCCTACGTTCTAATTATTTTTCAAATGGGTTTTAAAATGGATTAGATATATCAATAAAAAAATTCTTAATGGTGAAAATTAAACATATTACAATGAATTATTTTTTTGTATTATATTATATTTTCGGGGCATTATTTATCAGGATGAGTGGTTCCATTATAAACTAAGGGCAGATGAGCTCATTATAATTCAAGAATTAATTAAGTAATGAAATAGAGTTTAATTATTACATTTCTCATAAGTAATTATGATAATATACTATTATTGTTATTCTAATGGAAACCATTATTGTTATTTTATGTATATCTATGATGGATATTCAATATGTAACCATAAAGTATATCTAATAATTAAGAGTGATATGAAAATGATTCCCCTAGTTACCTATATGATTTATCTATGCTTACTATGGGTTTTTGAGGTAATATTTTGAATCATTATGGTAAGATAATGGTATTACGGTTTAAGTAAGTTGTATTCTATTTTTAAAGTTGAAAATTATAACATTGTGAAAATATTATTATTAGTTTTTCATGATTACAAAAAAAACCCGGTGTGTTTTAATTTGGATTTATGAAGTCTTGTGAAATTTTTTGTGAAATGATTTTAGAATTTTATGTGATTAATTAGGTAAAAAAATTGTTATTTTGAGAAAAAAATTTATCTTCGAAAATGAATATTTTTATAAGTATTCATATACTAATGATTTTTTATCTCTTTTTATATCCTTTGCTGAGACTTTTTGTGCTCATACAATTTTTTAAAATGTTTTTCATCATGTTTTTGGATGGGTAAAGAAAAATATTAATTAAAAATTATTATTTTTTAGATTTTTAGTGTTAACTAAATGTGTTTAATTATAAAAATTTAATATTATCGAAAAAATGGATTCTAATCAGCAGTTACCAATTTATAATATATGAATTTTTTATGTAAGATTCATGGATAGAATCTCTAAAAAACTAAACCCAAAATATCTATTGGAGTGTAAGATAGTGAATTATGGTATTAATTCACTTTAATTTGTAATTTTTAAGGATTAGTCCTTATAGAAGAGGTGATGATCTCCCCTTACATAGCACAATATGCTATATGCATCTATAATAACCCACCACAATCATTGGATTCCATGAGGTGTAACTAAAACAACTGATTGAAATGAGATGAATAAGAGGACACCTCTGATAAGATGGGTGATGATAGTAATTAATTTCCAAGATGAGTCCCAACATTAGATCAGGGACAAGAAATGTATCCATAGCATGGGATTGAAAATTAAGCAGCAGGTCAGATTAATCTACCCTAGATAAATGTCCACACAAAATTCCCGCCATGTAAATAAAAGACCAACCCAAAAATATAAATCCTGAATATATAATTTTTTGAATAATCAAATACATATAATATATATCCATGTATGTAAAACAAATGGAAAGACTCACAAAATATGTAAATTTCAAATGGAACTCACAATTCAAAAACATCCACATTTTTCATATGAAATCACAAATGTTATTTCACTTATGGTTATTGAACAAGAACATAATTCATCTTATATATGAATTGATTGTATTTAAATTACACCTTCAACTTAGTCAAAAATTTAGATGAGTAATTATTAGCATCTATCTTCATGGAACATATGGATCCATATTAAATAAAATTTCTAATAAAATATACTTTATATCATTTTCACTATATACAAGTAATTTTATCCCAAAGGAATGAATAGTTTAATAATATTGGTGAAGCAGATACATACTAGAATTTCACATTTACATTTGAAAACATAAAATATAACATAATATTTATTTGGAGAACATCATTTTATCCTTTAACATATACCTATATATTAATAATAAATAACTTCCAAGTATCCTGGAAAAAATAATCATTAGAAATTGGTCAGGTCATATGCTCAATAACGATATGCATATATTGAAATCTAAATAAAGCATTTATAATATGGAAATAAATATATTATAATCATATAATTCTATATAAATAATCACATTAGCTAAAAGTTTTCCATGGATATAAAACCAATTTAAATAATCATATAGGAATCAATAAGTGATTTTATAATAATGGAATGCAAAATACTGATAATCTTAAACATATCATTGAGGCCAAGTTCCAAGAAATATAAAACATATCTTCAATGCCTTAGGATAGGATGTATTACATATATGGGTAAGGCCTCACTAAAAAATCCAAACTAGTTTATTTAATGACACCCATTTATGCATCAATGGTATATTTAATTCCAAGACCCACCCATCACATAATAAGTACAAATTATTCCTTATATGAATAAATAAAAAAATATAATCAACTCCCCTAAAAATCAATAACATCTCATATTGGAAGAAGTAATATATTAAATATCAATAATTTCCTTATAAAACCAATCATAAAACATACATAAAAAACATGGTAGAAGTTATAATAAGATAATAAAATTTTTAAATAGAAATATTAAATGAATAATATAGATAAAAATAAAATAATTTAAAAATATCAATGTAAAATTCTTGGAGAAAATTCCCTTTTTATCATGAAAACAATTATTTATTAACATCAATTATATGAAAGAAAATATTTTCTTTGAAAAAACATGTAAAAATTTAAAGGAAGAATCATATAAAATATTATTTTTATTTCAAGAAATGTTTTTATTTCATAGAAGTTAAAAAATTCTTTTCACTCTCTTATAATAATTTTATGATGTACCTCATTCAAAAAATGATAAGAAGATTTCATTAAAAATATTTTGTATAAAAGTAAAAAAAATACAAATTTATTTAAAAATAATTGGAAAGTAATAAAAATTTTATTTAAAATGTTTTATGTAAAATATTGATATAAAATAAAAATATTCACCCTCCGAGTTCTTAAAATTAAACAATCTTGAATAATAATGAGATTGTGAAATAAACCCTAACATTTGGTCTGAATTATTTTATACATGTTCAATCCACTTTTGTAATAAATATATCATTATTTTACAATGATTACTAAATAATAATAATATATATCATCATATATATTACTTATAATCATTAATCAACATTTTATCAAAAAATATATGTTAAATTTACTACTTCTTGTAATAACTGCTTCATTTTTCATGTATGTTTTGGCCAAGTAATTTTAGTATTTATAATCACATAAAATAATAATCATATAAAATTGTAATAATGGTATATAAATAATATATATTCATTATATATATATTTTAAGTAAACTATAATCTTTTGGAGATAAAAAGTGAAGTGCACCATTCATTAAGACGGTAGGTTGTTCATACACATGAATGTGGTTTCCATTTTTTAAAACACGGAATAAAATAAAGGTATACAACTATTTACCTATATATAATAAATATAATATAATTTAAATCATATATATTCATAAAATACATCCTCATTACAATCTAAGTAATAGATAAATGAAAAATAAATCACATCGCTTTGTGGTGGTGGTAGTCCAATTGTATGCACGAGCGACTTTATCGTTTCTCAACAGTTTGGAATGTAATAATGTAGATTTGATATTATAACTATATTTATTTAATTATTTAAAAAATATAATATTAAAATAGTAAACCCATTAAAATTTAAATCTATGAAATAGGTTAATGAAAAATGATTTATATCACTACATGGAGACGATAAGCTATATATACGCATGAGAGATACCTTTACATCCCATTTTATGAGAAAGAAGGTAAGTAATGGATATTTCATATTCATAATAACATTTAATTATATTTATTATTATAATTTTTTTATTTTATGACAAAGAAATTATATTTAGATGAGTTAAAGAGGAAGTAAAAAAAAGAAAGTGATCAGTTAAGGTGGTTACCTTTAATTATAAAGAACTTCTTTAAATATCAACTTAAGTGTCTTGAGGTTTGTATTTTGGGATGACCTCCACCTATAAAAAGTTTCTATGTAATTTTATATTGTATTTTTGGTAGATTTTGTTTATATAAAAGTCTCAATATGGTATACAAATTGATAGTGTGGGTATCCTTTTATAATTGAGGTGAGGGGATATTTAGGAATTTCTTAAAAGAATAAATTATAATAAATTCATTCTCATGAAAAAATGTACCCAAATTATTAGTTATTATAACCTATGATTTTATAAGGTTGATAAAACATAAAAAAATCGATAGGTTTATAAGATGTTTTAAACATTGTCATTTGGTTTAACTCGTTAGTTAACCTATTTCACCAATAAATGCGGTAACATTTTTTTTACTATTAAAATTCTATAATATTATAAATAAAGTGAAAATGGATCATAAATGAACAAGGTATAAAATTTTAGAAAATAAATTATCCATCTTGTCCTATTTAAATTATTTTGTTATTTTTAAATAATTTAATACAAACTATTTTTATAAATTATCACTAAGGTCAATTTCGATACTACTCATTTTATTTGACTTTAAATACATCATGAAAGGTTTTATATCTCATATAATTTAGTTAAACATCACTAATATGTCATATTAATCTTAAAGAATTATGATACACTATAAATCCATCAAATTATACCACTTTTAATTACATTATTTTTTTCTCTATATGGACATATAATAAACATTTAAAACTATGATAATAACATGTTGTAACACTCATTGAATTAAATTTTATATTGGTTATATTCATAGAACAATGTCCATTAAACAATTAAAATAAAATAATAAGGTGTTTTTGGTTTAAATTTATTTATCCAATTAGAATTAGGATGAAATATTATGACCTTATTACTTAATTTTAATATTGATTTACCTAGTATACCCTTTAATGATGTGATAAATCTTTCCACGGTTACTATTCATATTGAAAAAACTTTAAAGGGTTCTATTTACAATAATCGAAAATTATGATTAAAATTATGAAATAAATTTTTTCTAATTATATACAAATAAGTGTTAGAAATTAATTTCAAAACAATGATTCAAAATGCAATGAAACCGCATTTTATAAAAATACAGTTTTTCTAAAAAATACCGTTTTATGTTCAAAAATGATTTTATACCAAATTAATTTATGAAATTGAGTAAAATGAAACTAATTTTTTATAAATAATATAATGGATCAAATTTTAATTTTATAAAATTTTAAAATAAAATGAATTATATGAAATTCTTGAAAAGAATATAATATTTGACAAAAATCAATGCTTTTACTATTAAAAGAAAATCTATATTTTTAGAAAAATAAAAAAAATTCAACATAAGATAATTATAAAATTATTATTCAAAAAATGGTTTTTTTAAATAAAAATTATATAAGATTCATAAATTTACTACAATACTTAGTCACAATAAGAAATAAAATTCCTTGTTAGAGAAAACATATTGCTTATTCATAAAATAACTATTTTGAAAACTTATTAATTATTTACTAAGAATTATTCAATGGTTTTTTATTAAGAAGGAAATTTATATAAATTTAATAATTTAGTTAATACTATTAATAGCTACCAATTTAATGGTCAGGCTATAATGGCTATATTTAAATAATAATATTTTTTGTGTTTTTCTAGGCTTGGTGTTGTGTGTCATATACACTATCAAAAATAGTGTTATTTTAAAATTTCAGGATGTTTCATTCTTTTACCATTAAAAAAATTGTGAACTCACAATTTGAAAATTATTTATGGTAATTTGGGTTTGATTTTTTAAAATATCTTTATGTAAAACCCACATCGTAAAAATGGTTAATAAAAGTTTCTCTTAAAAAGAGGGGAAGATAAATATGAATTTCAGCATAAAATTAGATCTCTTAATTAGATAAAATCAATTAGAATGGAAAATATGGTCATGGAATGGAAAATTTAATCCCAACTATTCATATATAGTGATATAGAACATGTTCATGTGAAATTTAACCATAAAATTTGTAAATATTTGATGGGTTAAAAGACATTGAATTTGTTGGTAGGAAAAGTAAATAGATAATATTTTTTATTTCAAGGACCTTTTTCTATAGTCAATGTATTATTTTACTATATAGATAAATCACTAAAAAAATTAAATCACTTGATTTATTTCCATTTCATAATCACAACTTCATCCTTTAGTTGTGCTTTGATCAATATCCACTTCTTCTCTTAAACTATGAAATGGATATTCATGATTTTTTATATGCCTAAAGAAATTTTAATGAATCATAACTTCCATAAGTCATTCCTTTGACACCTTAATATTTATAAAAACAAAAACTGGTTATAATATATTATCCAATGTTATAAATGAAACTTTAACCCCAAAAAAAAGAAACCAAGGTTAAATATAATAAATTCTATAAGTAGTTAACCATAAGGATATTCTAAAATATTACCGACAATATTGAAAACACATAAATTTGATCAAACTTTTCTACAAAGAAAATACAAATTAGTTCATAATTTCACAATTAAAATATATTAATACCTTGATCACATATAAAATTATCCTAAATCACCATTAAGTTTATCCTTATTCCATATATCCCATAAATCTGAAAATGTAGTCAACTCCATCTTAAATTACTTTTTAATAAAACCACTAAACATTTTCAATGTAACCAGTACTATACCATTGCTTATTCAATGTAAATAAACCATATTATGATTTCTCTTCCCCTTTTCATGTATTCCTTACAAATATCACCTAAAATATAAATCAATTTTTCTATTTATCATTATAATTCAACATATGTTATCAAATCCTTAATTAAAAACTAAAACAATAAAATAATTATGTGTTTAATGATTCTAATAATAATAATATCAATGATTAAAATTATTCTACAATATAATTAATTAATAGAAATGCACAAGAACATTAGTCATTCTACATTGGTTGTTGTAATAACATATGAATTATCTTGATCCCTTAGTTTCTTTTGTGGTATATTCACTTCATGATTGGGGCATTTATTTACGTAATACACCATATTATTAAATATAAAACACAAAACTTTAGTATTTTATTTCTTTCCCTTTCATTCATGTTCTTAATATCCTTTCTCTCCATACATGATGAAAACTACCATTCCTTTCATGAAAGTACCATGTAATTTCTTTCCAAAATTATCACATTTGGTAAAATAATTCATTCCCTTAATCTTGTTATCTATTTTTTCTCTTTCTTATTTCTCTTCACTTTATTTATTTTAAAACCATATGACTTGGATAATTCCATTTTTTAATTGAAAAAATATTATTATATATAATTATTTTATGAGTGATATCGGGATACTAGTTATTTTAAAAGTATTTCCTTAATCCCATCAGAGAAATGGTTTTTTATTCTCTTTTTATTGAAAAAGTAGCTCATTGTATGTTTGTATAACCTTGTAAATATGGCTTCAAACATAGACACATTTCATCTTCCTTAATTCTCATACTCATGAATTTTCATTCCATATCTTCTCATTTTTCACAATGAAATATTTTTTCAATAAACGATACTTAAAATAATCCCATTCCATACTATATTTTTTCCTCGTCCTTACGATTTTGAATCACATACTAGTATTTATCATCATCCCATCTTAGATGATAAGAATACATGAAAATATTCTCCCTTTTATTACTTAGCAAATAATGAAATATATTCTATAGGGAACTTATCCATTTATCAACTACATATAAATTTTTAGTTATATTTAACAATGGTGGTTTCTAATTCAAGAAGAGGTTTATATTTATTACACCATATTGAGGATTAGAAACTTTTTCTATATAAAAAATGTTATTACCCATAACTCGATTTAGATACACCAAAAATTATTCTAATTATTTCATTTCTAGAAATAGTTCCCACTCCAACTTCATTATCTTCCCAAATGAGATATCTCTACATATAGTATTCACATTGATAATTATTTCATTCATTCACGTATGTTCTGTTTTTAAACAATGACATAAAATAGATTAGATTATATCATTATTAATCATAATGTATAATATATATACTAGGGAAACTCCTAACATAAATTAAAAAAATTATGCATTACTAATCTCAGAATCAATATCTTGGTTTCATTGGGAATATTCTCATGGTTCATTATAGGGTTAAGTTTTCTAATCCATGTTTTCCTATATCAAAATCCCAAGGTTTCTATTAAACATACTCTAAAACTAGCAATAAATAAATTGATCCTAGTAACACAGATATAGTGGTAACTTTCCCAATTACTGAATAGTTTAGTATTCTTACTGAACTATATAAATTCTCATCTTTTAAATTTTCTTTTGAAAAAATAATCAACAACATAGTATTTTTTTGAGAACATAGTTTTCCTCTTTAGTATATCCATGATTATTAATCATGAAACACATAATTAGATCAAGAGAAAAAAAGAAACATAATAAAGTAATGATCTCATATTCTTAGTAATTATATGCATACAATATAATCTAAATAAGTCATGAATAATATGGAAGGTAATAAATGACCATCAAATAATTCCATAGAAATAATGACATGAGTTGAAACATACCCATTGATATATAAAATAATAAAATAATTACATGGATATCAATAAACGACTTTATAATGATGTAATTCATAATTAGAGACATATTAAACTTAATATCATGCCCTCATGCCAATACATCTTTAACATACTGTCAGAACCGTGTTCCTTGACATCTTACATAAATAGGAAAATCCTTGGAAAAAAATTAAACAGTTTTCACATGATACCTATTGATTCATCGAGGGTATATATAATTCAAGGACCCATACCTTGATTAATAAGTCCAATGCATCCTATATATGAATAAATTAAAAAATATAGTCAAATTCCATAAAAACCATTACGTGTTGATTTTGGAAGAACAAGTATACAGAATATCAATACATACTTTAGTCAAAATGATTATAAAAAATATATAAAAATAAGGTGGATGGTATCATAAGATAATAACCGCATTAAGTAATAATATTCAATAACATATATTGAAATATATAAAAATACTTTAAGGAATAATTATAAAATTCTTTAATAAAATACCCTTTTTATTTTGAAATTACTTATTTAAAAACTTAAAAAATATGAAGGAAAACTTTTTCATTTAATAAAAACATGTAAACCTGTAAAGGAATCTTCCAAGAAAATATTATTCATTATATAAAAATAATCTATTCATACTTTATTTGGTAAAAAAACATTCCTTTCATAATATTGTGAAAAGGTTAAAAAGTACCTCATTCGGAAAACAAAAAAAAGATTCATATCAAACCATTTTTGAAAAATTCACACAAGGGTAAAAATTTCATCCAAATATCATATAAGAGTAATATAAATTATATCAAAAACTTTTTATGGAAAATATTGAAATATCAGAAAAATATTCCTCTGATGGTGACTTATGTAAAGACCTGTAAATTTCAAGGAATTTTTTTTATTATTTTTTTGGAATTTTACGAGTCAGCAGGTTCTGACGGCGCGTGATTCTGAGGCCCAGAGTGCCCAGAATGATCCGTCGAAGTTTTTTTACATAGAAATAAATGCATGTGTGCAGTTTTCCTAAAAAGTGGAATAACTCTTAAATAGTTACTCAGATCAGAAATCTGAGGCCACCGTGGTGCTCCAGATGGCAGGTTTACCCTAGGTCTGACTTAAGTTTAGTTTGTGCGGGCCACCTGTGACAAATCCTGATAATGGCATAACCGTAAATAAAATATTTAAATAAAGGTATTTTTTTCAAATGATTATAACTCACAAATGGTAACTCTGATTACAAATATGAGACCACCTCCGTACTCTTGTGGGTAGCCTTTCTTTAAGAAGATACTAACTTGGGTAGGCGAGGGCCACCAGAAAATTTAGTTTTTTCCCTCAAATAAAATAATTAAGTGACAATTATTTTTTTGTAAAAATCATAACTTTTAAATAGTAACTCGGATTGGAAGTATGTTGGTACGGTTGGGTTCGTTGGGGCCTATTTCACATGGGAAGAGCTTAACCTCGACCACAGTGGGTCGAGGAAGGCTGTTAATAATTTTCCAAACTTTTTTTCGTGTATGTTCTATAAATTTACGAGCGATAATTTAAAACTTTTTAACCAGTGCTCGGAATTGTAATATGAAGACACCGATGAACTCGCAGCGCCGGTATTCGCTTAAGTGGACCTTTATCGCAGTTGCGTCTGGTTGGGAGTGGAATTTATTTTTTTGGGGATTCACAAAAATTAAATAAAAATTCATGTGTGACATAATTTTTATTAGGGTGGTAGTTATTATCTACAAAGGAATGTTGGTGGTGGGGACCACCCCCACATAACCACCCATGGGAGGATGATATGTGGTGGGGGCCACATGAGTACAAACTCTTCAACTCCGACTTTAACTCATTAAACTCCCAATTAAGGAGGTTGAAACATCCTTTGTTAATTGGGATCCTCTTCACATCCTCCCTCCATTTTAATGAGCCAACTCAACTTCTAATTAATTAAGGGATGTTGCTTAATGACTTTGAATCCCTTTTAAATCATTATGATATCCTTTAAATAAGTGGTGTGTTTTTATTCTATGTTTGTTTGACATTTTACCTTGGGTGGCTTTGGATAATTAGGAAGAAAGTGTTCTTCCCACGAAGAACACGAAGAACATATTCAACATCCTCCATCCGCGATAAAGGAGTAGACGCCACCCACGAAAAAAATCACCAACAATGACGTCATCTCTTCCCGACGTCAACGGAACGACCTCGTCTTCCCGTAACTCCACCGAGTGAGCATCGTTTACGAGGTAGGGGAATTTTTTATTAATTTTAAATATGAGATTACTCCTTCATTCTTCATCATATTAAATTCTGGTTTTGAAAACCAATTGTTATCAAATGATGAGGAGGGTTCGTACCGCACGAACACGACCAGACCCTCCCATTTGTTGCTTCCATTTGATGACGTGGAAGGCGGAGCCGAAAGGGTGTGGTGTTGTCGCACCATGTAGGAGAATAATCATAGCCAGGTGGACCACAGCAGAGTCAAAAGAGGTGTCAGCGACCGACGTCGATGGAGACCAGAGGCGGTGGCAACCAGAGGCTGCAGCCACGCACCGGCCACGTGAAGAGACTGGCGACCGCTTGGGCCGCCCAGTCTGCGGGATGACTGGCCGGCCAATTCGGTCGGCCCGCTAGAAACTGTGGCACCATCATGTGCCATGAAGAGGAAGGAAATCACGGCCCGCAACCATGGGCCGCTATCTGGATGAACCAGACAGCTAAGGCCGGTCGGGCAGAAGACCGCGGTGCTGCTCAGCGCCACGCTGCGGAGAAGACTGCAGCCCGCTGCGTGGGCCACGCTGCTGGGCGAACCGGTCAGCCACCTACCAGCCAGGATGAAGACCTGCGGCGCCACTTGGCACTATGTGGAAGATTCAGCGACCCTCTATGGGGGCCATTCACACCGGACAAACCCGGCCGGCCAGGCAGGAAGAGGCGGCGTCGCGCGGCGTCGCCGGGGGAACCGGACCGGCCCGCTCCGCGGGCCTGGTCCGCAGGTGGGTTGCGCCCCAACAGGCTGGGCCGACCCCCCCCCCCCCCCCCACCCCCCGCTTGGTCAGACCTGCCAAACTAGGTTGGGCCTACCCCCATCTGGTTTGGACCCACTGAACCAGGTCGGGCCGACCCGCCAGCCCACTGGGCTTGATGGGTCGTGCCCGTTTCACTTAAATGAGAATAACATCTAGACAACACGTCCAATCGACGTGCCATCTGAAGCACTGGGACCTTTGAGACGAGGTTGTGCTTTTTCAATTCTCAAAGATATTTTTTGATGACTTTGTATAATGGCTGGGTTGGATTGTTCGTAAATCCAACCGGGCCCCTAGAACGGAAAAGCCAACAACTCTCAGACCAGGCGTCTGATTGATGCGCCGTCTGTCATGTTGGGTTTTGTTTTATGAGACGGAACTTCGGGATACATAAACTCATGACTTCATGATAGTTGATGTATTGACCCGTTGGCTTGAGAAGCGGTCTCTCCCGGAATCGAGCATGTTGTGTGCGGGAACCCTAGAGCTTGCTGCGACGACTACTGTACTGGAATCCTCTATGGGTTCGACGATGACGACTGCTGTACTTGAATCCTGTGTGGGTTCGACAAAATAGCTGGATTGTATCATGTGTGGTTCTGATAGCTTAGATGAGATAGATGGGCTATATCCTGTGTGGGTCTGACTGCTCAGATGAATCATACCTGGTCTTGTATCCTGTGTGGTTTCGACAGCTTAGCTAGTCCTATATCTTGTGTGGGTCTGACAGCTTAGATGTGATAGCTGGACTGTATCCTGTGTGGGTCTGATAGCGTAGATGAATCATAGCTAGTCCTGTATCCTGTGTGGGTCTGACGACATAGCTGGTCCTGTATTCTGGGTGGGTCCGACAGCTTAGATGAGATAGCTGGTCATATATCCTGTGAGGGTCAGATGGCTTAGTTGTTCATATTTCCTGTGTGGGTCTGATAGATTAGAAGATCCAGTGGCTACATTTGATCATATAATATCTCTACTATTGTGGCATACTTATGTGATATGATTCATGTCTTTTCACCATTATCATCGTGGTGTTTGACTTTACTTCCTTTGTGGAATTGGTTTGTGCTTGGGCTCGAGAGTTGGAGTGGGATTGAGAATGATAACTTAGATATATGTATGGGAATATACCTATGTAAGGTTGGTTGATAATTTATATATTTCTTCTTTTGATTATACTTAGTGGATATTGTGAGACCTTGCGGGTCTCGGGGTCCCTACAGAGTATCGTTATACTCACCCCTGCACGGGCTATGCCCCCAACTCGTTGGGTTGGATGCAGATGACGGAAAGCGCTAACGGTGGTCGAGTGCGTCACGACTGGACGGTACCCGGAGGTAGACCTTGCGATGATTCAACACATGGAGTAGATTGATGAACGTGAGTGCTGAGGTGGCCATCAATACCAACCCTTCAGGTAGGAATCCCTAAAGGACGATCCAGGAGATACTCTTTACATTCAGATGTTGTCCCTTTTTACATGTACTTGTTATTCAGTTGGGTTTGAATACTGGCCCATTTACATTCCAGCACACTCTTTTTTATTCATCTATACGTAGTGTTTACTTCCTATTTCGTACTCTGTTGTGTGTGTTTACTTTTATAAAGCCAATGCCTTCCCAGCTTAGGGATTTGCGCCTTTGGTGCTAGTCACCAGCCCCTGACCTATGGAATGTGGACTTAGGGTAGTCCCGGCATGGGCCCTAAGGACGGGTCGTGAAAAATCGGTATCAGTGGAGTCGGTTCTACTATAGAACATAGGTCTCTGATCTGTCTTACTATGAAAAAAATAGTGTTAAGAGTATTGAGTGTGTTTTTTAGTCTAGGGAGCCCAGTGTTGGTGCGGCGGTCGACGTATCCATACACCAGGACCCTGACTTATGATTTCTGACTCAATGCACAAAAACACTAATTGCGAGTGTGTTTTAAAGAGTCTTCTTTATGAAATCTATGAGTCATCTCACCAGGCATAACTTATTGACCATGGCACACCTATTCATTATCAGGATGCCACTACATTGTCAGCTAGCTAGGGTTTCCAAGAGAGTACACGATGACGGGCCACTGAGCAATGAGGCTCCGGTTTAGGGCCCTATTTCTATGTTGGCACCTTCAGGTGGTGTACCAGCATCACCACCACCCATTGGGTAGCCGATAACACCAGCCACACTTGCGTATGATGCACGTAGACTGAGTGTGTTTTACGAGTTCCAGCGACAGAGGCCTCTGAGGTTTCGAAGCGAGACAGATTCCCTAGCAGCATAAGACTGGATGGAGGCAGTTACGGGAGTTTTTTGCCAAGTTGAGACACAAGTAGAAGAAATGTTGATCTTATATACTAATCTTTTTAGTGAGTGACCATACGCATTATCCTCATTGTTGTGAGGTTTCGGTACAGGGGCCATTACCCGAGATAGTACCTCCGGGTAGTGTGTCAGCTATATCACAGCCTATTGGTCAGCAGTTGCAAATGAAAATACTGTTATACAAAACTTATAGGCTTAGTGCCTTACACGTGTTTCAGCATCAGATACCCCTCAGGTTCCAAGGCGATCCCGACCCAGACGCAGCTGAGGAACAGATTGAGGAGGTGGCTGAGAGTTTACTAGATCTTATACAACTTCGGTAGGACTACGTGTCGGTAGCTGTGTATTCATCAAGGCATACTGATCTTTCCTTGTACTCGATGAATGTGATATGATCAATTCTTTAGATCTTGGACCTCTGAGCGAGGTGTGTTAAAGGATATCCGAGCCATCACTTTTTCCTCTATGAATTCCTACTGATGTTAGGGTGCTAGAGAGAACATTTGTGGTTGAATGTTTATTGGATGAGTGGTTACAGACACTGATTGTTAGCAGTTAGAAGCATGAAACTGGCACCAATCTCAGATACATGAGCATGTAGAATGTTTCAAGAAGAGGAATTGTTAAGGACAGATGAACCTCCCTGATAGTAGAGATAGAAGTAGAGCTAGGAGAGAATCATGAAGTGGTGAACATTTTGACATGATATAACCACCCACATTTTTATTCCCCGCTAGTCTCAGGGAGCTGGAGGGTAGGGGAAGAGAATATTTGCATGCGTTCAAGTAGTGTGACCCAAAGGCTCTAGGAATGATTTGAGGTATGGTCTGTTTCTACTACTAGTTGTCGTATCAATAGACATAGATACGAATCATTCATTCCTTCCACGAATCTTGTCCTAGACCTAGAGTTTCTGATTAATTTGTTGACTTGATCCTCATGTCTATAGATAGATTTGGTAGGAGACTCAATAATCACAATTACACCAACGATGTGATCTGAGTCTTGAGGTGATAGTTTTGGTTGGGACCTCTTGGTGGTAGCGTCGAGGCCTTACGACGTTAGTTTGGGTATGGATTGGGCCACCATAGATCATATACAGATTGAATGTATTAGAAAAAAATGTTGTAGTTTACCTACAACGTTGGGATGAGGTTTTCCTTGGTCGGCAAAAAGGAAATCCCAGGCAGCACAGGATGGAATCATGCGTAAGGGGGTACAGTCGATCACTCATGAGTTATCTAGGCTTACCTTTGTGCCAGACTTCTCCAAAGTTGCAGCGCCGCTTTTAGCATTGATGAATAAGGGGAAACCCTTCGTGTGGTCAGGGAGATGCAAGCAGAGATTTCAAGAGCTGAGACAGAGGTAGACTGGTGCACTTATCTTGAGGCTACTGAAGGAGGGAATTTGGTACTTAGTTTTCTGTGATGCATCAGGGACCGGACTCGGGTGTGTCCTGATGTAGGATAGAGCAATGATCATGTATGGTTTTTAGAAGTCGAGACAGCACGAGAAGAACTACGCTACCCATGACCTGGAGTTTGCAACAATGGTCTTTACCTTGAAGATGTGGCGACACTATCTTATGGGTGAACGCTTTACAGTCTACTCTGACCACGAGAGTCTTAGGTACATCTTCTCATAGAAGGACCTGAACCTGAGGCAGTGATGATGGCTCGAGTTCCTCCAGGACTATGGCATTGAGATATTCTAGACTCCAAGGAAGGGGAACGTTGTAGTAGATTCTCTCATCAGAAGATCAGGCATTTAGCTGCTAGGAGAGGCGACAGAGCAGCTAGCCGCGTTGCATATATCATTTGTGAATAGAGATGGAGAAGCTGTTCTGTAGTCTCTCACAGTCAATCCTCCTCTTCATCAGTGAGTCAGGGAGGTATAGTGTGGGGATGTTGACTGTGAGACACGATGTGCTCATATTTACAAAGGGTAGGCAACTGATGGGTTTTCTGAAGGTGGGGAGCACGTCATCATATTCATAGGACGTACCATGGTACCAGTTACACTTCAGGAGGAAGTGTAGAGGGATTTCAACAAATCTCCTTTAACAGTACATCATGGAGTGACAATGATATATCAGTGCCTCCGATGATAGCACAGGAGGCCAGGAATAAAGAAAGTAGTGGCCGAGTTTCCTCACAATTCCTCACTTGTCAGCAAGTGAAGATGGAACAACAGGTACTAGTAGGCTTGGATCATCCTTTGGAGGTCCTAGAGTGGAACAATGATCAGATATCTGTGGACTTCATGATGGGTCTTCTACATATATTCAGTAGACAGAGACATCTGGAGTTCAATGATGGCAACCATGTCTTTCTATAGGTCTCACCTCGACGAGGTCTACGGAGATTTGGCCGAGGAGACAAGTTATCTATGTGATTTATCGGACCTTTCAAGGTCCTCAATAGGCTAGGAAAGGTGGCATATCGCTTTTCCATTCCACCTCAGTTGCACCGGGTGAACGACGTCATCCACATATCTTAAATGAGGATATACGTGCACAACCCGTACCAGATCACTGACTACGGGGAGTTGGACATCGATGATGGGGTGACATTTAAAGAGGTTCTAGTGGAGATTGAGGATCGACAGGAGCGGGTCCTATGTGGATGTTATATTCTTCTCATGTGCATTCAATGGCATCATGAGAACCACTAGGAGAGCACGTGGGAGCGGGAGGCTCAGATGCATGCTCAGTTACCCCATTGGTTCCCCTAGTGTGTGTTGTAGCTTTACTCAGATATAAATCCTTGAGGAGGGGGTAATGTAAAGACCCATAAATTTCAAGGAAATTTTTTTCTTAAATTATTTGGAACTTTATGAGTCTGCAGTTTTTTATGTCACGTGATTCTGAGGCCCGGAGTGACCGTAATGATCTGTCGAAGTTTTGTTAAGCATAAATAAACGGGTGTGTGCAATTTTCCTGAAAATGTGGAATAACTATTAAATGGTTACTCGGATCAGAAATCTGAGGCCACTGTTATCCTAATGATTGCGGGTTTACCCTAGGCGTGACTTAAGTTTAGTTTTCATGGGCCTCCTGTGAGAAAACCTGATAATGGCATAACCGTAAATAAAATAATTATATAAAGTTAATTTTTTTGTCGAATGCTTATAACTCAAAAACGGTAACTCGGATTAAAAATCTGAGGGTATCATTGAGTTTTTTGGGGCATGTTTCACCTAAGCAGAGCCTTACCTCATCCATAGTCGGTCGATGGAGGCTGTTAATAATTTGCCAAACTTTTTTCGGGTATGTTCAGTAATCGTGCAAACGGTGTTTCATAACTTTGGACCCGGTGCTCAGAATTGTAATATGAGGACACCGATGAACTCGCAACACAGATATTCACTTAATGGGACTTTTACCACTGTTGTGTTTGGTCGGGTGTGGATGTTATTTTTTTGGGGATTCCAAAATATTAAATAAAAAGTTATGTGGGAAATAATTTTTATTTTGGTGGTAGTTATTATCTCCCAAGGAAGTGGGTTGTGGGGCCCACCCCCACATAACCTCCCAAGGAAGTATAATATGTTGTGGGGGCCCACACGATTTCAAACTCTTCAACTCCCCCCTTTAACTACTTGAACTCCCAATTAAGGAGGAAGAAACTTTCTTTATTAATTGAGAGCCACTTCATCTCCTCCCCCCATTTTAATGAGACAACTAAACTTTTAATTAATTAAGGGATGTGGCTTAATGAAATTTAATCCCTTTGAATTCATTAAGACATCCTTTAAATAAGTGGTGTGTTTTTATTTAATGTTGCTTGGACATTTTACCTTGGGTGGCTTTGGATAATTAGGAAGAATGTTTTCTTCCAATGAAGAATAATAATAAAATCTTCAACATCCTCTATCCATGATAGAGGAGTAGACGCCACCCACGAAAAACATCACCAACAATGACGTCATCTCTTCCCGACGTCAACAGAATGACGTCGACTTCCTGCGACTCTGCCGAGTGAGCATTGTTTACATGGTAGGGGAATTTTGTATCAATTTTAAATATGATATTACTCCTTTGTTCTTTGTTATATAAAATTATGGTTTGGAAAACAAATTGTTATCAAATGACGAGAAGGGTTCGGACCGCACGAACATGGCCCGACCCTCTCCTTTCTAGCTTCCATTTGATGACGTTGGAGGCGGAGCTAAAAGGGCGCGGTGTCGTCGCACCACGCTGGAGAATAATTATGTCCAGGTGGACCATGGTGGAGTTAGAAGAGGTGGCGGAGGCCGACGTCGGTGGCGGCGACCGGATGTTGCGACCTTGCGCCGACCACGTGAAGAGACCAGCGGCCGCTCTGGTCGCCCGACCTGTGGGATGACCGGCTCGCTAAAAAACGTGGCACCTGTAGGTACCGCCTGGCAGAAGGAAACTGCAGCCTGCAACCACGAGCCTTCTGCTGGACGAACCGACCGGCTACGGCCGGCCGGAAAGAAGACCGTGACACCGCGTTGAGGAGAAGACTGCGGCCCGCTGTGTGGACCCCGCTATTGGGCGAACTGGTCGGCTGCCTGCCGGTCGGGATGAAGTCCTGCGACGCCGCTTGGTGCAGCATGGAATATTCAGCAACCTGCTGTGCGAGCCACTCGCGCTAGAAAAAACTGGTTGCCTTTGGTCGGCCGGGCAGGGAGTGGCGGCACCGCTCGGTGACACCGGGAGAACCGAACCAGCCCGCTCTATGGGCGGGTTCTGAAGGAGGGCCACGCCCCACTGGGTTGGTCCAAACCCCAGCCGGGTCGAACCTTTCGAACCTGGTCGGGCCGACACCCCCCCCCCCCCAGCCCACTGGGCTTGACAGGTCGAGCTCATTTCACTTAAACGTTAGTAACTTCTAGACCGCGCGTCCGATCGACGTGCTATCTGCGGCACCTGGACCTTTCTGACGAGGTAGTGCTTTTGTGATACTCTAAGATAGTTTTGGAAGACTTTGGAAAATGCCCGGGTTGGATCGAGCATAAATCCAACCGGGCCCCTGGAATGAAAAATCCAATAACTCTCAGATCGTGCGACTGATTGACGTGACATCTTTCACGTTGGGTTTCTTTTGATGAGACGGAACTTTGGGATACATCAACTCATGACTTTGTGATAGTTGATGTATCAAACCCTTTACTCGAGGAGCTGACCCTCCCAGAATTGAGTGTGATGTGTGTGGGAACCCTAGAGATGGATGCGATTACTACAGTACTGGAATCCTCCGTGGGATCGACGACAACGACTACTGTACCGGAATCTTTGGTGGGTTGGATAGAATAGCTGGAATATATCCTGTGTGGGTCTGAAAGCTTAGACGATATAGCTGAACTATATCTTGTGTGGGTTCGACAGCTCAGACGAATCAAAGCCAGTCCTGTATCCTGTGTGGGTCTGACGGCTTAGCTGGTCCTGTATCTTGTGTGGGTCCGACAGCTTAGACGAGATAGCTAGACTGTATCCTCTGTTGGTCTGATAGCTTAGATAAATCATAGTCAGTCTTGTATCCTATGTGGGTCTGATGGCATAGCTGGTCTTATATCCTGTGTGGGTCTGACAACTTAGATGAGATAGCCGATCCTGTATCCTTTGTGGGTATGACGGCTTAGCTGGTCCTATATCCTGTGTGGGTCCGACAGCTTAGATAATCTTGTGGCTACATCTGATCATTTAATCTCTCTACTATTGTGGCATACCTATGTGATCTGAGTCATGTCTTTCAACAATAATCATCTTGGTGTTTGACTTTTCTTATTTTTTGGAATTGGTTTGTCCTTGGGCTCGAGAGTTTGAGCCGGACTGAGAATGGTAACTTAGTTATATGTATGGTCATATACCTAAGTATAGTTGGTTGATGCTTCGTATCTTTATTCTTTTTTTTATCCTTAGTGGATATTGTGAGACATTGCGGGTCTCTGGGTATATACTGAGTATCGTTATACTCACCCCTACACGGGATATGCCCACACCTCGTTGTGTTTGATGCAGACAACGGACAATGCTGATGGTGGCCGAGTGCGTCACAACAGGATAGTACCCGGTGGTAGACCTTGCGATGAGTCGTCACACGGAGGAGACTAACGGACATGAGTGCTGAGGTTGCCATCTTTACCTACCCTTCAGGTAGGAATCCCCAGAGGATGATCCAGGAGCTACTCTTTACATTCAGTTGTTGTCCCTTTTTACTTGTACTCGTTATTCAATTGGGTTTGTATACTGGCTCATTTACTTTCTAGCACACTCTTTTGTATTCATCTATACTTAGTGTTTACTTTTTGTTGCGTACTCTATTGTGTCTATTTACTTTTAAAAAGACAATGTCTTCCGAGCATAGGGATTTATGCCTTTGGTGCTAGTCACCAACCCCTGGCCTATAAAAGGCGGGCTTGGGGTAGTCATGGCACGGGCCTCGAGGATGGGTCGTGACAACTTAAACATAAACAATCCCTAATAATGATTATATTGTGAAATAAACTGTTACATCAAGTCTAACATCCATTGTACATGTTTAAACATCCTATATATATATATAGTTTTATTATATATATATTTTAGAACCTTAATTTTATATAACATACAATATATGACTTACTTATAAAAATTTATCACCCATTTATTAACAATTCTTTGTTTAATACACTATTTCATGTAATAATTTCTTTGTTTTTCATGAATGTTTCAGTTCAAAATTGATAGTATTTTTAATTTGATAAATGTTTAATCCTTTCCATCAAATTTAATAATGATATTTGAATCATATATATTCATTATATATATATTTAGAGAAATCCATAAAATGATAGAGATATAAAAATGAACTACACAATTCGTAGAGACAGTAGACCGTACACACACATGATAACATTTTTCAACTAATGGAATGAAAGAAAGGGAGAAAAATAATCAACATTGAAGAAAAATTATTATATCCTGTAAATCATATATATTTTCCAAATACAGCCTAATTACCATCAAAGTAATATATAAATTAAAAATAAGTCACATCACTTCGTAGAGGTAGTAGTCCACATGTATGCACAATAAACATTATAATTTGTCAATTATTTAGAATGTTAGAAGATAGAAATGTTATTATAATTCCATAAGTATAATTATTTTATAAATATCAAATTTATATACATTAATACCATCATAATTCTTATCCATAAAATATGGTAATAGAAAATGAATTGCACTTGATGGGGAAGAGGGTGGATAATGGTGATTTAATATTCATAATTAAATTTCAATATATTTAGGATATAGTTTTTTTATTTTAGGATAAATAAAATAAATTTATATATGGTAAATAGGATTTAAAAAATAAATTGATCACTTAAGGTGATAACCTCTCATTCGAAAGAACTCATTTAAATATCACCGTAAGAGTCATAGGTTTAGTATTTTGGGAAATCCAAAAAAAACTAAAATGTATATAAGGATGTTAAGAAGGGATTTTGGAAGTTTTTGGCCAATCCAGAAGGCTGAATTTGGGGTGAATAAATGATGGAGGAGTTTCCCATTTATAGTTGAGGTGAGGGGAAATTTTGTAAATTGTTAAAATAATTAATTGTAATAATGTTATTCTCAAGAAAAAATGTATCTAAATGGATAGGGATTAGAACCTAGGGAATTATATGGTTGAAATTTCAGCTTCCAATGAAATTTGGATAGGTTTATGTGTTGTTTTAGACTTTATATTTGGGTTTAATTCCTTATTTAATCTATTTTGACAATAACGGTGGTAACATCTTTTTTAATCTTGAATGTCTTTAATTTTACACATAAGGTGAAAAATGGATCATAAATGGAGAAGGGATAAATTTATGACTATATATTATCCTCATAGTCCTATTTATATATTTTAATCATTTATAAATAATTGAATAAAATATTATATTGATAATTTATCATTAATTCCAATTTTGGAATTATTCATTTAATTTGACTTCAAATACATCCCGACAAAGTTGGAATTTGAATATAATTCATTTGAAACAAACTAACATGTCGTATTTATCAAAAAATATTTTTTAACATTATAAATCATTCATATTATATCACTTTTAATATTTTTAATATCATTTATTCTATTTCTCTATTAATCAAATAATTATTTTATTAGCGTTGAATGATAATTTAAGGTATTTATTTAATTAGTAAATATTATAAACAAAATATCATCATGAAGATACTTTCATAATGTATGAAATTTGAATTTTTATTCAGAAATAAAATTATGTTTTTATCTATTTGGACATATAATAAATATTTAAAACTACGAGAGTGATATTTTGTAGCATTCGTAGTATTTAAATAATATATTGGTCATATTCTTCAACAAGTTTCCATTAAATAAAATAAAATTAGATCCTAAGGTGATAGGGGAAAAATATCTTTTATCCAATAATAATTAATATTAAATAATATGAACTTATTAATTAATTTTAACATAGGTTTACCTAATATACCCTTTACCAAGGTGATAAATTTTACCAAACATACTATTTATATGGTTGAAAAAATAAATGAGACCTGTTAACTAAAATTAAACATTATGATTAAAAATATGCAATATATTTGATCTAATTGAATACCTATAATTGGTATAAATTAAATTTAAAATAATTTCAAAAAATGTGATGAAATTGTTATAGAAAAATATAGTTTTTCTGAATAATAACTTTATATATATATATAATAAATTATATAATGAAATTGATTACGATGAAAATAATTATATATGAAAAATATAATAGAACTAATTTTACATTTCAAACATTTTAAAATAAAACTGAACTTTGTAAATACATGAAATAAGAGTACAATTTTCCATAAAAAATATTTGTATTCACTATTGATTGAAAATAATTATCTTTAGAAAAATACCAAAAATACACCATAATCTAATTTTTATATGATAATTTAAAAAATAATAATATATTATAAAATAGTTATTATATAAGTTCTAAAAATTAATTATAATACTTTATCACAAAGAGAAATAAAAATCATTTCTTTGAGGAAAACGTAATAGTGAACCCTAAATTAACATTACTGGAAATTGAGTAAATTTTTCCTAATGATTAATAGTAAAAAAAAATTCATTAATTGGTTCCTTAAAATATATTTCATAATTATATTAATACTATTAATTTCCTCTAATTTAACATCTAGATTATAACAACTATATTAAAATAATAATATTTTGGGGTTCAATTAGGTTCACTATTTCGTGTATTATATGCTACCAACCATATTGTTATTTTAAAATATAATGTTGATACATTTAATAATATTATAATAGAACATCTAGTTTCATAACATATAAGGAGACGTCATTGACCTTTTAGCATGACAACCACTCTTAGGACATTACCACATGATATGTGACTCAGAAGAACGATCATTATGTGATAAGAAGTTTATTGATATTCAAAACTATATTTATAGGTTATCATAAAGTACTCAAAAGATGTTTCTAGGGAACCAAATCAAAAATAATCCCACTTTAACTAGATCCAAAAAATAACAACATTCATCCCATTAACTATCACATGATAATCATGCTTCTATTGAGGTAATGGTTTATTCAATGGGTTTACCACATTTTCTTCCATAAAATATTTTCTTACTAAAACATCTCCCATATGAGAAAAATATTTCAAGTGATGATATTGTTTTAGTATGTTATTTTTCTCTTGGCATGACCTTTACTCTTTTTAAATAGTCTTCACTATCGTATTATCACAATACAATGTGATAGGGTCTTTACCACATGGTACCACATCACGATTTGGGACAATGTTTCATATATAAATGGATTATATGGGTACATTTGGAGACTCTATATACTCTAACTCCACTCTATAAATGGAAAAATAGATTATTTAAATTTTTCTAGCTCATAAGTCCTCTGTTGAGACTGAAAACTTATATAGAGTATAACTTAATATAATATTTATTTTTTAAAAAACTTACATCTGTATAACCCCTGATTAAAAAAATCCTCATATCCTTTATACAGTGGGAACATAATATTAGTTCTTCTCAAATTAGTAAGGATAGATCTAATATAAGACAAATGATATTCAACTAGATTGTCTTGATATCTAACTACCATTCACAATGTATAGGAAACATGAAGTCTAGTAAATAGTATGTCATACAGGATGGATCATATCATCAAAACTTATGTGATATTACTCATTCTATATTTCACATATTTTGTATAATGAATTTTTTTATTGAAAATATGTATACCATGTGACACTAGAATAAATATGATATTGTATTTTTTAATAAAAATATCATTAGTATCTGGTCAATGTACACCCTTTGGATTACTCCAAGAAGCCTCTTGAATATATCATGAACAATCTTGATCCTTAAAACTACTTCATTGAATTCCATAATTGAGAAACACCTTTCTAACCAACCCTTAAAAGACTATAATATTGACATTTCATTACATAAAGGTAATATTTCATCGACGTATACTACTAAGATAATGACATTATTACAACTAAATCTCTTACAAACCCATGCATCACATTTATTCTTAATTAAACCAAATTATTTTTTTGCTTCATAAAACTGAATGTTCCTTAAAATAGATTATTAAGTAAAAATAATTTATTTATATTAATTTACCAATATCCTAACTCTTAAATTTTTCTAAACTGACCATTGATACCAAAAATAAAGACCTAGACTTAAAACATTACTTAATCATGAGTAAAATCAATAATTGACATTAAGGATATTTCCAGGTCTAGAGTTTCGGAGAATTTTTCCATTACTATTACATTACATCTCAAATATTACAAGTTTGACACTTCTACTTTAAGAAAAATAATTAACAACAATATAACTCCTTAAATAAAACAAGAATTCTTTTCTTGATATAAATCTTCTTGAATTCATTTTTATTTTACCCTTCCTTATACCCTGTGAGAAACATTTCAAAAACATGGGATGGGTATAAAAAGATTAGTATGTGTTTTAAAATAATTATAGAAAACATTAGTACATCAATTCAAAAAAATTCAGCAAAATCATAATTTTCAGTCATATAACATAACCTCATTAACATACCTCATGAAATCATAAGATTTATGAATAACACATAGAAATAATATATCATAAATGTAACTTGTGAAATCTATAAAATACTAACATTTCAGCTTTCACAGATACATTGGCAATTAATTTTGGAATACCTATCATAATATATTCCATAAATCACTTAGGAGAAATATTAACGTTTACCTCCATCACATTACCTAATGCATTGGATAGTTATCATGGGCTCACCCACTCTATGTTTGTCATGGAACCAAGAATATACATAAAAAATTCACTAGAACAATAACATATTCATAACACATTAACAAGCATAAAATAAATAAAACATTTCCACATTACAATCACCATACAACATTTCAAGAATATTGACATAATCAATTATTTCTAAAAACTATTTTCATTACCAAAGTACATAAAAAGGGTGTATGGTATTTATTTTTCTTTTATAAATGTTATTTCTTGTTATGGATACCAAATATAAAATAATTATTGTGGCAGTGGAAACGTCATTGTCACCACATACGTTAAAAAAATTACCTTTGTTGTTTAGTAAAATTCTATTTAAAAAAGGATTCCCTTTGAATAAAATTAAAATTCAAAAGGGTTTATATACTATATAAAAGAATGAAGTGTATAAATAAAAATATGAATTAATGAATGGAGGTTGAGAAAATGTCTTTTACCTTTTTTGTGACCTGTTTTTTTCATTAACAACATCCTTTATACATTCCATTTATGTAATGAACGAGTCGTATCACTTTGAGGGGGTGGTAGTCTGCACTTCTTAAAATGAAATTATTGTATTTAACCATTATGGAAACTATAAGGGTATGAAAAAAATTAAAAATAAATAATCATAGAGAAAATATAAATATAATATATATCACATATAAATACAGAACTATCATAATGGCCACCATGAGAGGCGGTATGAGAAAATTGAACAATCATCGTTTCGTGATTCATTAGTTTTCCGTCCATAGAAATAGTATGTTATAAATCCATTAGATTCAGTTGTGTTTATGTGTAGTTAAGATAATTTTCTTAAAACATACTAGTATATTTAATATACTAATGTTGTTATGAAATTATGAAATGAATATATTTTTCGGGGTTGGAGGAGGAAAATAAATGGAACAATCTTGGGAGAAGACATTACCTCAGACCTGGTAACTCCTTCTGATTAAAGCTAAAACGAATTATTGATTTGTCTTATTCAAAAGGTAAGGATTATATGTGGAAGAGTGGGATTTTGGGAGCTTATTTGGGAATATTGTTTATGATACAATTGGGCTTGAGAGGTGTGAGTAAGGGTTATATGTGATTCCCTTTTATTAGAGGGAGGAGAGGTACTTTAGGAAGGTATGGAAATATTTTTTTATTATAAAATTATTTTATCTATATAAAGGTCTAATAATAATTTAATAAAAATTTAAATTGATTATTTTTTGAAATAATTTCAATCAATAGGTTTTAGATAAGTTTTGGTTTTAAATTTAACCTTATCATTTTGCTTTATCCCTTAGTTGACTTATTTGAATCTTTCCATGTATTTTTGTATATTCATAATATATAGTTAATATTGTTACTCTAAAATGAAAATAGAACCTCAAGTTGTTCATTAATAACATGGTCAACCTTATCCAAGTCATTTGGACGAATCTTAAATTTTTAGGACTATCAAATCATTTAATAAAAATTTATTATTTTTAAAAACTCATTTTTGTAAATTTATATACTATTCATATCATGACTTTTCAAAAAAAATATTTCAACTTGATTATTTCAAAAAAACATCATTAATTAAAAGATAAAAAGTAATACTAATCTATAAAATTCGTGAATGAAATAACAAGTTTCGAAATATTTTTTTAAAAAAAATTATAATCTCGTTTTTTAAATCATTTATTAACATGGTAATCACTACATCATCATTGTGTCATAAATAAATTTATTTATTTGATTTCTAAAAATTATAAATAAAATAACATGATGTATGAAATATTTTATATTTATAATTACTATTTATATTGAGTGATATTAATTATATAATCCTATATAAAAATTGTTTTACTAAGAGATATAAGTTTGGGTTATATTTTCCTTAAAATTAAATTAAAAGTAATTAACTGTCATTTTCACACAAAAGTGGCTCCATGGGGTCCTAAAATACACCCAAATATTCCCAAGGTCGTAAATATATAATAAAATAAGGTTATGACATGTATTTGGGTTATTTAATATTAATATAATATTATTTTTTACCTCTATTTAACAGATTTACCCTTTAAAAATGGTAAATAAAATCTTTACTAATGTTACTATACATATTGTCTAAAAATAAAAGTTACCTATTTATATAAATTTGACCGCCTAATTATTAATATAGAATCCATTTTTCCAAATAAAAAACATATAAATTGTAGAAATTAATTTCAAATTAATTCTTGTTGTCAAAACAAAAAATAATGTTTTTAAGAAGTAAAAACTACCAAAGGATTTACATATGTTTGTATCCAATTTTAATGTGAGATTACTTACAATGAACAAAATTGGATCAAATGATAAAAATATAATCTAAATATCCTTTAAAAAAATTAAAAGTACAGTATATCTATATAAATAAATTAGATGAAAAGACAGTTTTGACTTAAAATGCAGTATTTTTCACTATTCATTAAAAAATAAACTTTATCACAAAAATAAAAAAAATTACCCAAAGCAAATATAGATGTCTCAATTCTAGAGAAGAATTTTATTTTGTCAAACTGAAAATATAAATGTATCAAAAACAATATTTGAAAAGGGTTCTCCATCAAAATATGGTAAAACGATCTTTTAAAGAATATTAAAGTATTTCATGCTTAAAATCATATTCTTGTTTATTTTATGCCTCTAAAATATATTGGATAAATGAAAATAAATTTAAAAAAACATTTTTAGTCATAATATAGTTAGTTCTATTCATTCCCACGAATAAAACTAATAGGAATTGACTACTATTTAAAAATAATAAAATTATTACAATTTTTTTTGGTATAACTCAACATTGTGTGCAATGTAAGATTTCGGAGAAATCTGTTGTTTTTTGTTGACTACACTCTCGGAAATAGCATCGCCTTTAAAGTAAAAATAATATTGAATTCATAAATATTAATAAATATGAAAATTTCATATTCGTTATTTACATAGGATGTCACTGATATAAGGTATTATAAAAAGTTAACTTGGATGATATCACAAAAAATGGTTTTATGTGTCCTTAAATCATAATAATAGGTTACCTTTTGTAAGAGAGGATATGGGAACTCTTGATTTTTCCAAAAATATTAAATTAATATAAATTAATTTTTAATTTAAAATTCCTTCAGAGTGAGTTATTTAGAAATTAATATTATTATGGTTCTAAATAATCTCATACACTAATTTTTAGATATTTTAAGTTCTCCTTCATGCCCTTATGATTTTGTTTGTACCATTATTCAACCCATATAACCATTACCATGAAAATATTAATGTTTTACTATTTAATGGTCTATATTTTTAAAATAAAGTGTGAAAAACCCCTAAAATTTATCATGGATGAAATTTGAAACCTTATTCAATAAATTTGACCGAATATAAAATTTTTCATAACTTTAAATCATTTAAAAAAATTATATTTACTACAAAATAATAATAATGTCAATTTTTAGAACCATTCATTAGATTAATATTAATAATATCAATATAATACTTATAATAAAAAATAATACTTCAGTACATCGGTAACATGTCAATGTAATCTATTAAATTATTTTATCATATTAATTATCTCATATTTTATTTATTTCAATATTCTTATGAAAATTTGATTGATATTTCCCTTAAAAATTAATTTATACATTACGGTTGTATATATATTGAGATAATTATTTATATGCTAATAATTAAAAATAAATTATTGTAATGAATATAAAACATATATATTTAACATTAATATTTATATTTTCATATAACCTTTGGATTAAACAATATTAAAAATAATAGGGTTACTAAAAAAATGTGAGTGATATATAAGACTTTTCCTTAAATAGAATAGTTAAAATTTCATAATCACTTATAGATGGAAATGAAAAGATATATATTAATGTTTTTTATTATGGGTGGATATAACTCATAAAATATAATTTTAAAATGTATAGTGGTAATTTTATAGTCCTTATATTATTATTTTTACCCTTAATCAGTTAATTTACCCTTCACCGTGGTACAAAAATTATTATCAATAGTATTAATATTGACCAAATATAAAGGAGATATATTTACTAAATTTATACCTCATGATTATATATGTCGAATAGATTTTTTAAAATAAAAAACATAGAGGATTCATAATTTAAATTAAATTTAAACCATCAAAATAAAATGAAAAAAGGTTTTTCTAAAAAAAATTCATTTAAACAAAAATTGTTATTATAATAAAATCAATAATAAAATCAACTTAAAAGATAATAATTAGATTAATTTAATATAAAATGATCTAATTAAAATTTAAAACTAATAAAAAGCATAAATTTACCTTGAAAAAACATTTCAACAAAATATTATTATAAATAAAAATACCTATTTTATCTATTTTTTGAAAAAACTATTTAGAAAATTATTAAAATTTTACCATATGATAATTTTATTCATGATTGTTGAAGTGATATTAATTTCCTTAATCAATTTTTCTATATTTGTTAAAAAATAAATTATATTGTTCTTAATAATAATCATTCTTGGATAAATTATTTTTGAAGAATAAAATTACATTATTAAAATCATGTTCTTAATTTTATATGCATTAATTAATACATTATTAATGAGTATGACCATTTTATATTTCATAATTTAGTAAATAGTTTTAATTCCTTCCAATTTAATGGCTGGTTTATAAGAGTCACATAAAAAATATTTTTATATTTTTTTAGATCAGTGTTGTGTATCTTGTACATTATCAAACATAGTGTTTTAAATAAATCATGTAATATTATAGTAACACATGTGCAAAACCTAACTTATAAATATCTAGGATTTTATCTATCTTATCCATGGGTTTTTTCAAATTTAACTAGTTATATTTAAATATATTCCGTATAATAGTATATTAGAAATATTTTATCAACCATAAAATATTGGTTAGTGGTTTCAAACCATCTGTGTAGTTAGGCCTCTACATTGTTCAACATGTGGCGATTAAGTTAATATAGAACTAGATACTTCTTTGGTTACTTTGCCATGGTAAAAATTTATTAAATCATATATCATCTTATAATATGTATATAGGTATTTACATTCAACAAGAATCACAAATACAGGTTTTCACAAATTATTTAAAAATCATGAATTCATAAAGTCATTTTTAGGGGTTTTAATAAGTTTATATAAACATACATACTGCATTTAGATTTAATAACCATAAAAAATAAATATATTTTTGATCTGATACCAACTATAGTGACTAAATAAAAACATCACTGGAATAATATATTAATCTCAAGATTTAAATAATAAATCTATCAAAATGTCACATAATCAAATAACATGATGTTTCAGTGACATAGGTATTAGATACATATTGATATTATTTTGAAACACTTTCATACATTTATCAAAAATCAGGATCCTATATAACCATTAATTGAAAACCCACATTACATAACAATGTTTATAATATGAGAAATAGAAAAAATATATTAATTGGTGATCTTAGATAATCGGTAAGGAAAAAATGTATCTTAGTGTTTTAAATAATAAAAGTGAAGGATACCACGAGGAATTCATAAATATCATAATATAATTTTACATTACCTATTATGATAATCATAAAATATAATAGATACACATATTATCACACCATGATCATCAACAAATAATTAGTCTTATAACATGGATAAATATACATATCAATAATCATAGTATATTTTATTAATATTGAAGAGTGGTTAATACATTAAAAAGGTGTAATCCTAAAAACATGGCATATCATAGATATAAAATCCATAATTATTTTATTTAATATCATGAAAAATAAAAAAACGTGGAAAATCACAATCCTATGAATAAATTATGTGAAAACCCATTATACACATTCCTATGTAAGAAAACTCAGTATGTATATTCCAAAAAATGTGTGCAAAACCATTATTCACATTCCTATGGGAAAATATATATTTACATGAATAAATATAATTTTATATATAAACATTAAAAATAATTTGCAGGGCAACATGGCAACCCACATGTCACCAGCATTCATATGTGCGGAACATAAATTCAATCATCAATATATCATAAAGAACCCATGGAAAAGAATGGGTTTATTAAAAATCTCAAATTAAACACATAACATGAATATAATAAATCCTAGTATTTTAAAAGAATGTCATTTCAAAAAATTAATCATATCATAAAAAAATATTGAAATTGATCAAAACATCACTTCTTGGGAAATTTTCATTATATGAAAATTTCATGTCAAAATATAAATGTTTAAAAATAAATAGTATAACATTTTTATAAAATTATTTGTTAAAATTAAATTAGAATAACCGAATAAAGATAAGGTAATTTTTTTAAAAAATTATTACAAATATTATTAAATAAGTGAAAATTAAAGGGAAAAAATAATTTTAATTTAATAAATATGGAGTTGTAAATAAGGAATATAAATGAACTTATTATGTTTTGAGGATATTTTAATGAAAATTACTATCAAAGAATCATGTACGAAAATTAATTTAATTAAAATTTATATAGAAATTTAATTAATAAAGAACAAAAAACATTGATGTCATTAATGAAAATATTTTTAACAATAAAAAATCATGGTGGAAAAAAGGGATCCATTATTATGAATGGGAGTTATTATTACCAATGTTATAAATTATATTTTGAATGAAATTTATAAAATTAGTTATCATTGAAAATTAAGAATAATTTCACTAGACAATAAGAAGGAATAAAATATAATTTAGGTGAATGAAAGAATCAATTAAATCGTGATGATTATTCTCAAGTGAGAATTATTATGACCCAATTAATCAAATATAGAGTTTATAAACCCCTTATAATGGCCATTATTTTTAATGAACATGTGCCTATCATTTTGAATAAGAAAATTTAGCAGATTAAACCCCATATTTTGAAACATATTAATATTTACTTAAATTTATATTTTTCATTTATTATCCTAATATATTTATTCATTATATCTTTTTTTCATATCTATTTTTTGAGGAAGTTTCATCTTTGTCTATTTAACTCTTTTCGTATATTGAAAAGAGTATTTTTTAATAATAATATTATAATTTCAATAATTGTATGTTTTTATGCGTTTTATTAATATATTAATAAAAAAACTGATAGTTATATTGTATTATAATACGATCCTAGATTATAGAATGTATCCCAATATGTTCAATATGGTAGATTAAATTTATATTTGTAGTTTAGTTCTAGAATAACATATAATAATACAAATATTAAATTTAAAAGAATTAATATTTTCATAAAAACTATTCTTATACATTAAATATAATTTTAATATTACCTAATTTTGGATATTATGGATATTAAAGTACATCAACTAATTGAGGTGGAGATCTGCCCATATACAGAAGCCACATATCAATTTAAAATATAAAATAATTAATTTTGGAAATTATATTACAATTTCATTGTGATAATTATGTCATAATTACCATAATAAAAAATCTATTACACCTTTAAACCTTTCATGAAAGACAGTGAATAAAAATCAATCTTGTCATTCATTGAGGTGGTAGTATTTATATATGAAAGACAATGTTTAAATTTTACTATGTAAATGGTAAAGGATAGTTAATGAATATTTAATCATCATAAAACCATTTCAGTATACTTTTAAAATTGATGATATTGAAAGACAATAAAAAATCATATTAATGTTTTGGGAATTAAACCAATGATACTATTGATGATCATTAAATAATATTATCATTCTCCATTGAATGGAATCAATATATTTACACTTCAGGGAAATTAAATATGTAATTTTTGCAAGGCCAATGTTCTTAAAAATATTAGATAATTTTTAAGAGTGTCATGGTACTAGTTTTGTTCAATCCAAAATCCTAATAATGTTTTCGTAAGTGAAAGGATGAAGGTATTCCATATAATGGAGTGGAGGGTAAGTTTTGTAGTAAAAAAATGCAAAAATTATTTGGCATCAATGGTTTCAAATCTGGAAAAAATGGTGTTTAGGGTGATATTGGGTTGAGAAAAATTATACCACACAATCAAACACAAGTTATAAAAATTATTTTGGCCATTTAATTTTATATATTAACTTTGTTTATTTGGACTCTTACCATAGTGACAATTTTATATCTATAAAAAAATTTCATTATCCATAAAATATTTATTCTATTTTACATTATATATAACCCAAGATTCCAAAATATAAATTTATTTAATATTATTAATTTTTAAAAAGTGATAAAATCTATTTTTAAGATAAAAATTGAAAAATGTGTTAAAGTATATTTTACAAAAATTATAAAACAAGATCTAAAATATTGAATATGAGTTTACATTTTTAAAAAAATTGAAATTTTAAAAACTAGTTATAAAATAAATATTTGGTCTTATATAAAATTAATAAATTTATAATTCATACATATTGACTAATAATATCATGCAATCCATGTTATTTTTAAAAATATATATTTTATAATAATAACCTAAAATCTAATAAATTTTAAAAAATTCTAATACTTAATCATAATATACTATTTTGATGATAAATCCAAAAAATAATTTTGTTTTCGAAATCTAACCCAAAAAATTAATTTTTTTATTAAAAATATATAACATTCAAAAAGAAAATTGTTAAAGGAAATTAGTTATAGTATAATAAATATTTAACCTCCTCATTATGTTAAATTAAAAAAACATGTGTTAATTTGAGATTTTTATAATTATTTATTATAAGTTAGATGTTGTACATTTTGGGAAAATATTTTATAATTTTCATAGCTACACTATATGAGCCAATATTAAAAATGAACATTATTTTTAATTGATCTTTTATATTTATATATTTTAATTTACTTTATAGTTTCATTTCTACTATTTATATTTTTTAATTCTACAGCTTCCAAACAACATGTGATTTTTTTTTGATTATTTGGTCTATGTGTAGAAACATATTAATCATTGTATTTATTTATAGGTGAATAATTTAATAAAATATAGTTCGTTACATATCCTGGTTGATATAGTGATGATAATAGTTTCATATTTACCACCATGTAAACATATTACCATTTAACATTGGTAACAATGATTGTAACTATTATAGATTTTATTTCTAATATGTTTTGGTTCTTAATCTTATGATTATTTTCATTATAAGTGGTTTTTCCCCATAATTAATAGACCATGGGTTTTCCTTCTCATGATTCCATTTTGATTCGTGAGTATGAGATTATTTTTTGTAGAATCTGAAATAGTGGACAAATTTCATAAGGAAAAACTTATTTTTTCATATAAAATAAGTTATAAAAAATATTTATCAATAATTTACTAAAGGTAAGAGTTTTATTTTGTCTCTATATATGGTACAAAAATAAAATTCTTTGTATCTTGGTTGATGTTATTTTAGGCCGTCATTTAATATTGTTGGGTTTTTTTCATTTTAATACATATCTATGAAATACCAAAGCCAAAAGTGTTAGAAATTTTGATTAATTTGGGTTTTATAAGGGATATATTTGATTAGGAAAGAGACATTTTTATGTGTATTCCCTATAAGAGGTATTTTTTAAATCCCTATAAAAAATGTGGAGATGATTAACACATTTTTTGGTTGGATTAGTGGTTTGTAGTCGTGGTATGATTAGTTTCATTATGATGGGTTAGTGTTATATTTTCTTTTATGATTTAATTCATCATGGGTTAATATCCAGAGTATTCTAGTTTAATCAAATATAAAGGATGGGTATTTGAATTTTTTTTTTTACCACATTATGCCTCAGTGAAGATCATTTTGGTGAGAATAGTGTGGTTGAATTTATAGTGGAATCATTGCGAGAACATCAATATGAAAAATATTGTCTTAAGAGTTATGGATCAGGTTGTTAATTCTTTATGGGAATCCCTCCATAGGGTTCTCTATAAAAATAATAAATTATATACAACCACATATGATTTTAGTGGATATTCTATTTTTATGTACTTATGTTTCATATCTAGCTTCAAAAAAGTTTTTAATCTCTATATAGGAGTTGACAATTTCATTGTCTAGGTAATCCAAAAATCTATATAAATAGGGGTTAAAATTTAATTTACTTTACCTATATTTTCATTTCTCTAATCATGTGATGAACCCAATATTCTTTTGTAACCATATAGAAGATTCTATTGAGGTTGAAATAATCATTATTTGTGTAGAATGATCCCAATTGATTTGTGGTAACCCCATTTATCACATTAATTATGTTCATATTTCATTAGAAGTAATAATATTTTGTATCTTTTTTATTTTTTATGTTGAGTTCTTGAATAGATTTTATTAGATATTGGTTTTTTGTGTAATCCATTTAGATTTATGGTTTCTTGATCATTTTCCTCTTCACATATTAGTTTTTCATCATATATTCATTTAAAGCTGTAGTAAATTTCTATGTTTTTCAAAAATAAAATTAAATAATAACATTATTTTCATGTCATTTTATATATTTCTAACACATTAATACAAAAAAACTATACCAATTTATATTTTTCACGTATTAATTTGGTTACCCCAACCTGTATTTCATTAATATAGTAATTATTTCCCCATATAATGTGAAACCTGAATTCCATTCTCAATTTAGATAAGTTTTTTCCCCTTTATAATTATTCCATACTTTATTAAAATAAATATTTTGATATTATTAATTTTTTACATAGTTAGTTTATAATATTTTCTTAGGAAATATTGAGATTGTTTATTCTAATAATAATGGTTATTATATTCATTATATTCTCTTCTTATAAGCATAGTGATTTCATTTTTGTCTATGGTTAAGGATAATTTTGTGGCATATTTATATCATTACTTCCCATTTTTAGTATTGTTTTTATGTATTTTTTTACAAGGAATATGATATTTTTTATTCCATCTAAATACAATATTTTTTAATTTTCCTTCTTTCTTTATATAATTCCTCATTTTCTCTTTAATTTATAAATTACTCTTTAATTATTGTGTTTTATTAGAAAATAAGATTATAATTTTAGAAATAAAATATCTTAACTATGTTATAATCAAGAAATTTCACAATGATTGTCAAAAACATATTTTTAAAGAGTTATGATATAGTTTATATATATATAGTTCTACTATTATAATGTAGAATTCATTGTCAAATATGATGTATTTTTAAAATTTAAAAAAAATAAATTAATTTGGTTTTCTAAAGAAACATGTTATGTTAATGTGTCAAGTGAGTTTTTGGAAACATGATGTGCATTGAATTACTAGTTCAGCATTTTAACTCATTAATGAGATAAATTTACATTGGGTTGTATTATGATTACAATTATAGTTATTTCTTATTATTTTTATGTTATATAAGGGTGATAATTATCCTTAATTTATATAGCTAGTCTTTTTGTTATTCATTTCTTATTGGGTAAATGTAATGTAATTCATTCCCTAGACCGCTATCATGATTTTTGAATTTAATATAGTGAAGATTTATATTATTTATAGGAATATATCTAAGGAAATATACTATAGAAAAAATATTAGTTATATTTAAATGATACCTTATGTGGGAAATGTCGTTGAGGTAAGAAATTATAGGATTTAATTAGGAGAATGGGTTTTATTTATTTGTTGATGTTTTTTAGTTATAGAGTAAGGTGTATTGTGGTAACTTATGGGTAATGAATATGTCATAAAGGATTATAGATTTATGTAATTAATGCTTTGGAGTTTCCTTTTCTTAGGTATGGAGTTACTATTGTGATTTTTATATTTTGGTTCTTTAATGATGTGGCTTGATGATTATATTTAACGAAATTAATATAGAAATGAACTAATTTAATAAATTGACTAATTATAAAAAAAATTACAATGTAAATAAACTTATTTTTTACTATATTAATTATTTTTTAAGAATTATATATTCATAAGGATATATTATTTAATATAGTGAGATGATAAATTAAATAAATTGTAGTGTATACATGAAATCTGTTTAATTATAAATTTTACACTTAATGAAGTGATTGAATTATGTGTTTATTCTATGATTGATATAATATTTTAAGATACATTGAATTCAACATTGAATGGTAGTGGTAATTAATAATGTAATTATAAATATGAAAATTATAATTACATTAATAAATCTTTAATTAGGTGTTGTCTCTTGTATGATATTTTGATGGTTTAAGATTCTCATTTACCACTTTTTTGATTCATTCTTAAACACCCATGGTAATAATGATTTTATGTTTTGTGTATTTCCTATAATATATGTTGAGTTTTTCGATCTATTGATTTTTTATCTGATAGGTAGAACCCCATTGCAAATATGACTTTTTTAACATTTTATTGGATTTATCTTGATTTGGGTGGATGGATATTACATGAGAGGTATCTAATCTAATAACATACATTTATTAGACATTTAAAATTTATTTTCTTATAAATTAGAGGCAGTAATCAGAATTTTAAGGGTCATTGTATTGGTTTGTTTAGAGTTTTTTCACATTTGGATATAAAATGCATATTGTGGATTCCATATATGTGGTTGTTTCTGTGTTTTCATTTTGGTGACAAATCATTTTTGTCAAATAGATATAATTCGGTGGAAAACTCCCATGCAATAAGATTATGGTTGTATTGAGAGGGTTGTGGTTTAAAATGAATAGTTTAGATTTTTTTCATGTTATTATGATTTATGTAGTTCTTAAGGATGTTTTCATATTATGTAAAGGAAAAATAGGGAGAGTAATAATACTTGATTTAGTGAGTTTGGGGGAACTTCACAGTGGTTCTATGAGTTATTTTGTGAGATTTATGTTTTACACTTTTTATTAAATTAGTCCATTCCCAAATTAAAGGCCTCCTAAAAAAATAAAAAAAATAAAATAGACTAATAGAGGGTATTTTACATTTACCTCTTAAAAAAAGAGGCATCATATTGACATGGAGGGTCTTAGAAAATATGAAATCATCACAACCCACTAGTTTTTTGAAATTCCATCAGTAACATAGCTAGCTTATTAAAACAAATGTTCAATGTTGTATCTCATTAAGTAGATCATGTCTAATCATTTGATCTATTGAGAAGTAATATTTTAGGAAAGTTGATTATTTCCAATTCTATTAGCTTGCACAACCATGGTGGAGTTTGAATGAAACCATAAATTATTCCATCAAAATTAAATATCTATGTACACTACATTGATCAGGATATGAATTTTTTCTTCAAAATCTATGGAAACACCACATTGAACATAAAGAAAGCCTATAATATCACAATTATAATAACTAGAAAAATTTCCACAACCTAAACGGCTAGGATTTCTTTTAGAGGATCCATCATAACTTATTTTAAGCCATCCAAAATATAGTCAGATAAAATAATTTTCAATGGTACCAAAGGTAAATGGGATGTTTCTTACAATCATTAGATGTATCAACATATAAAAAATAGTGTCTTGAGTTATTGAAACAGACCTATTTAAGGGGATTTTAATTTTGAATAGCCACCAAGATTGAGGTTATCGCTGAGTGGGAACTGTATGATCCCCATTGATAAATCATCATTTCCCTTCCACTCTAAACAACATGAACGAGATATTCACATGAAACCTTAAACCAATTCATAATTTGATGAGACACTAAGAGTTTCAATCAAAATTTGATAGGGTCGATGATTGAATTGGAAAATATAAGTAATATATTAAATAAATAAAATATTTAATTCCATATAATCAAAGACATGTGGAAATCTACAAAGTGATGATCAACATACTCTCTATGATAATGAAAAAATGCATCTTGAATAGAGATAGATACCCATATTTCTAAGGATGGAATCCATGGCTATCATTGAGAAGAATAACAAACATAACTGAGAAAATATGGATGGATAAATGTAATTTTAATTTAGGGACCCAATCCAACTAAAATTTTTCTATGTTTAATTTATGTAAAACAATTTATAGTTGGGCATGGTGTCTATATCTTGTTCTCAATAAATCAAAGCTTTCTTATATATTAAAATTTAATTACATACCATTGATCTAACATCATCAGAGAGGGAGTGAATATAGTCCTCTTTTTCTCTTAGGGGGATACTATTATCCCTCACAGGAGTCGAGTAGTGTATCATATTTCCAAATTGTAATCCTTATAAAATTATCAAACAAAAACTAAGGGATAAATTAATCTTATCTAACCAGTGATATTTTGATAAAAATATGTGAATGATATATTTCTATTTAGGCCAAATAGAAGAGTTGACATAATTTATGTCTCAAAATTTTAGTCTATCCTAGATTCTAGATATAATGAAGTAAAAATTATCTGAATTTTTAATAAAATGTTGATAAATAAATTTATCTTGAAGTGATTTATTATATAAATATATATTTTTGATGGCCGACCATATTTTGTATTAGGTTTACAACAATTATTCCCTGAAACCCTATTGAGTTTTCATTAAAAGAAGCTTCAAACCTGAAAAACGTTATTCATGGAGGTTTTTATCTTCTTGAAAAATTAATTAGCCCATTTAACGTTCATATAAGAGTTTTTTTTTTGAAAAAACAGTATTATTACCAAGGAAAATTTTTCCCACAATTTTGGTAGACATACAGTTCTTGGAGGCCAAGAGTCTTAAAATTTGGTTCAAAATATGATTGAAGTATATAAAATGATGTCATACCAAAAACATGGTAAAACCTAAATATTTTAATGGAATATTTTCTTCCTCGGTTCCCATGTCTATTATCATATTTAATTTCGTAGAAGTAGTAATGTTTGTTCCAAAAAAATGTAATATTTTATCCATCCTATATCCAAAAAAACACCTATTCATAATGCATGAGATATTTCAGGATGTTTTTCATGTTTCTCCTACCATCATAGGTAAAAATAATAATATCATTGATATAAAAGTAAATTGATGGATAAGATAAACCTCTAGCAGCCCAAAAGGTCTTGAAATCACCCTTATGAACCATATTAAGGATAATAATGCTATGATAATACAAAACAATGATGAAAAGATTTTAGAGAGGGGATTTCTTTTCTTGAATCCTCTATATTATGTTAAATAACATTATGTATATCCATTGATAAGAATTTATATGTGATAATATCCAAGAGGAATTTTAATGCACTAAAAACATGAGTTCATTATAAATATGATATGTACCTCACCAATAAAACCAAAATTCATGGTGTTAAATACTTTTTTAACTTTAAGATTCGGATAAATATTACCTATCCTAGTACCATTAAATAAAATATTGAAAAAAATTGATTAAAAGAATTCAAAATATTGAAACCTTCTCCCTTTAATGATTCCAAATTAGTTTCACGATATAATTTAATATGAGACATTAGAAAGACCATTTTTTAGAATTTTTTTGAACTATTTTATGGATAGTGTGGACAAGTGAAACATAAAGGAATTTAATAATATGACATAAATTTTACACATTTAGAATAAGTGAACCGAATTTGGCACTAGGACCATGTGAGAGAGAACATACCATGAAAATATGATCAACTAAATTACAAATATCATGTTGTATAAGATACCAAGATGTTTGGGAAAAATAGTTAGTCAAACCATATGGTCCGAGAGAGATCCCATATTTAACGCCAAATATTGCATTCTTAATTTCAACGTCCAAAAGAATTAAAGTGAGAAAATGGTTTATTCAACACTAACCGATCTGAGAATAATTTATTACACCAAATCTATGAATATAGGATTTATATTGGAAAAAATCATATAGAATGTGATCATAGGGTTGGCATGAGTTTGTCTTCCATCAGAGAGATGATCACCATCCTTAAGAAGGGATTTCACTCTCATAACATTTTCTGTATCTCTAAATAGAATTTAAAAACATATCATTTATCTCATAATCCTTAATCCTATCAGTCTTAAAAGGATCCTTCAAGATTCAATCATTGAGCATAATAAGTTTGTGGAGTTATGATGAAAACTCAACTTATTGTTCAATACATCTAAATAAGTTATTCTTTGTTATGGTCTCTTGAAAGTGGTGAAGATATTGTTAAAGAGAATCGACAACCTTATCTAAAGAGATGAAGGAGTTTTGTATCAAATATATAATATTTTTTTATTAAAATTATACATGAAAATAAATTCCCAAGAAATGCCTTTGTAATCAATCGAGGACTATGAATCATGAACATGTTTTCACCAGTAATAATGATAATTCCATGCATTACTAAACCTAGAGGGAAGAATTGGATTCTTTTTAATATCTATGAAACTTAAAAGAATTGTGTGGTTATCATAATTAGATAAATCCAAGTGGGTAAATTAATTGGACTCACATGTATTTAATGAGTTTTTATTGGTAAATGTTCTATCAATTATGTTAGACTTTATTTGGTTGTTATGTTTTCTATACAATGTGAATTTAGCTTTCAACTGATTAATGTCAAATATATTTAATTCATCAATGCAGTGTCTGAAATAATTACATGATATTTATTGAGAAACTAGACCAGTATTATCGTCATAAAAGAATTTAATTCATGTCACCAATGATGATCCAAGGGTATATGATGATACATGATAGTGCGTTAATTTCCATACATAAATATCTTTTATCTAGGTAAATTTTTAAAGAAAATATAATTAAATAAACCTTCTTTTTAAGAAACCCTTACCTAAATAGTAGTCAAGTAGATAAAACCCAAACAATGTCTTAAATAATCAATAAAACATATGTCACCAAAGAAAGAAATATTTTACGCAACCTAAATTTGTGGTCGTAATTTTGGTCTAAACCATATTGGTTTTCAAGGGGTCTCCCATGGTCTATAGCTTGAAATATAGTCAATTGAATTTATGGATGAATTATGTAAGGTGTAACTCAAATTAAAAACATCATATGTACAAAAAAATTATAAATGGGGAGACATTAGGGAAAAGTATTAGACCACCTACCCTATGCATGTAGTATATTAATCATCATGCATTAGACATTATGTTGGTCATGATTTTATGAAAATAGAGAAATATATGAATTCCCAACAAATAGGGAATATGAGATCACATCATATGATCATCATCTACATAATGATAAATGACAAAAGAAGAATAAAGAGAGAAGATTTTATCTATCGGAATCCAATGAGTCAACCATAAGTTGATTATAGTAATAATGGAGAAGTCATTAATGAACCATGGTGGAGGTGGCATAGGAGATTCAATGAGTGAAAATATATCATCATTTCCTATACTAATAAGAAAAAATAAGATGGTTTACGTAATAACTGATTAAGGAAAAACCAGTAATTTTACCCACATTTATAAAGGACCCCAGTTTGGAAGCATGATTAGCCAAAATGTGCACTATATATAATTGGATTTCTATATAAGGATGGGGATATCATTGTTCACACACCTAGTTTGGTAAAATATACACCAACCAAGTCATTTATTATTTTAAATCCTATATTTTTCATTCATGATCGGTAGCATGTGTCTCATGGTGAGGTAAAACTAGGTGGCGCTCTAGTTTTTGTTGAACACCCCACATGGTTTCATTAAACCTTGAAAACTATGCCTCATGGTTTATGCTGATAGTAAAACCTACTTATTTAATAAACCAGCCAGGGTTCCTAGCTCCAAACAAGTCTTGAACAACTTCATTTCCTCTGATAATTTGTTTAAAAATTATATTAGTATAAAACCATGTAATGAAAATGGAATAAAAACTATCATTACCTCCCATAAAATCCCAGTTTATATATAATCCTCCCATTAAAGGAACACATACCAGAGTGACCTTTTTGATGGTGGTAAAACTCTTTCTGAGAAAAACTCTAACCACTAATCACGTACATCAGCCACCCAATCCCATGTCTCATTAGGTAATTGGCCGTCAAACTACATCATCATATCTTAATGGAAAAAATAATATAAACAAGAACTAAAATGGTCATTAAATATAAGGCACCAACTTTTCCTTATTGTGTATCAATCATTTCCCATGCTTGGGTCATACTTGAAATAAAACATGATCCCTGACCTCAAACTCTATAGGTCATCAATGATGATAAAAAAGATTTCTTTTTAGAATGATTATTATAAATATATTTTTGATCAACTAAAGCTACTTTTATGTCTGTTGAATGAAACAAGGACCTAATATCACACCCTCCACAACATTTATCTAGTACAAAGGTAAATGTCATGTCTTACTATACAGGGCCTCATAGGGAGCTATCTGATTTTTTTTCTAAAATACATTATTATATTATAATTGAATGGGTGGTATATTTGTTCACCTAATATAATATGAAATAATGGACTAATGGTTGGATAATATCTTTCAACGCATGTATAGTCCATTCTAAATGGTCATTAGTAAGAGGGTAAAAATGGGTCCATAAGCACCCGTATACCCAAATATTCATGTAACCATTTCCAGATGATCGATGTGAAATGAGAATAATTATCTAAAATCATAGTATATGGGAATTATTGTAGTATTATAATCTCATGGAAATATTGTATTCCCATCTAATCCACTAATAATTTATCTTATTTAGGAAGGAAGTCGAACACCTTCATCAATTGATCCACAAGTTCACAAACTGTGCGACTACCTCGAGTAGACCTAAGTAAAACAATCACAAAATCCATTATGATTCCATATCATTTCTATATTAGATTTGGTAACAACTATAACAATTCAAAAGTAAACTGGTTCCCTTCTTTCACCTAGTAATAGGTGGAACACCTAGTGATAAAACCTGCAATACAGTGTTTCATCTAAGGACACCAATACTAGCGGTTCTTATCATAATATATCATACATATATGTATGTGAAATTACCATTGAGAATCATGGTATTATAACATAAAGTACTCCATTATTTTGGTTGGAACCCATATATTCCCATGTTAAATAATTATGTGGTCACAAACGATAGCCCACTCCAAAAGGTGGGTCCTCAACTAAAATTCTTTACTGCATGAAAAAATAAATTAGGATTTAAAAAAAATCTCTTCATCAACCTATCCTAGAGTGAATAAGTAAATTAAAAGGATCTATTAAACTTCTACACATGAATTTTTTTAATCCCTATATGCATCTAAAAAATAGGGACATTACCTTACATTCATCATGGATTTTTGAATGGCTTGTGACTATGTTTTTGGGCTCAATGCATGAGGTACTATATTTCACTCTCCATGAATATTGGTAACATTAATGTAAATATAATGATTGTATTAAACCCATACCGACTATATAATAATTAATTCATACTATAATAAGATATATTTTAGGCTATTTTGGTTCGTAAACACCGTAATGTGCTCTCTCATAAGATAATGTCTCTAGAAACACAAGGCATGTAAAACTACTAAAATCCCAAGGTTATTCATTAGGTAATTACTCTTATGAGATTTCAAATTGAGAGTTTCATAAAAAAAAATCATATTTTATTAACACTACACCCCTTATGATTCCTGATGCATCACTAAAAAATGTATTACATCTACAAGGATCTGAACGTTTCAAGATTATTGCTAAATTATGCCTCCCTTTCATCACCAAAAGGCCTTCTAAAACACTTCATAAAACATGAACATGAATCCATTCATATTTATAAATTTATTAGGTGATTCTAATTTTGATAACACCCTTATAAAATTCCAATAATATCTATCCATCACAAAAAAAATTCATATAAAACCCCAAATTCTTGGAAAGCTCCAAGGAAAAATAGGCATTATATTCTCTTAGTCAACTCATACTCTGATTTTGAGATTATATGAACCATGAAGTAAACCTTGTTGATCTAGAAGTGGTAAATTTTGATAATATCATATAATCGATGCTCTATCAATGTACTCAATATGATATCAAGGTGTTTGGCATGGTTTCTTCGAGTATGAGAATACACAGTGATTTCATTATAAAAAACATGAAGAAGGAATCCATATAGGGATAGAAAAGTATATTAATTAGTTTATAAGAATTAATTAGTGGTGTTATTAATAATGAAAGGCATATATAGGTACTCGTTTAAAATGTACAAATCTTGGATAGTCGTATATGATATATCTAAAGTCCTAACTCACACCTGATGGTAGCATGATCTCTGGTCGATCTTTGAGAACACTCTAGCTCCTCAGAAATGGACAAGAGATAATTTATTTGAATAAATGGATATTTGTTCATAAATTTATCTGGTTTCAACAATTAGAGATTCTTTAATAGCCTAATGGTTCTTAATATTTCTTGTAGATAAGGATAATAAGAACCTAATGAGAAGTTTTGGGTCAGATACAACCCTTTGATTCTAAATCCATCAAATATCTTTAGAGATCCTAGATCTCAGTTTTTTATATCCTAAATTTAGGAATAAATAATGGATCTTGTATTCGCATTAGCTCAATCTCATACTCTACCTCTCTCATAAGAGTTTGTCTAGAGAATTCATCTTGAAAAAACTCATTAAAAATCAACCAATGGAAGAAAATTAGTTATTCACACCATCAGATCATCCATGAATTTGGTGGAAATATGGCATATAATTTCTTCCACCCATGATGATTTGGTCTTGATCAAATTTCAGGGAAATCCAAAACAAACTTATGAAGATAAATTTCACTCAATGGTGAAGTAAACTATACCATGCAGTGATATGAGTCAACAAAGGCATGATAAGGGACTGAGTACTCCATAATGAGAATGCAAATTAGTCCATTCATCTTAAGGATGAATATGTCTCAAATAAATTATAAATGCCAACATTAAGGGGAAAGTATTTTCATTGACTTATACCCTTTTTCTATACAAAAAAATGGAGTATCTAGGGTCATCACACCACTAATGTATTGAATTTCATGCCCATGAATTTCAACAATCGATACTGAGATAAAGGTGTCTGAAGAACCCATATCAATCAAGTAAGATAATAAAATAGAGTCTATTAGAATAATACCTCTTATGGTTGATGATTGAACACTACTCTTGTTGTTTTTCTACTATAATTTTCTTAAATAGATCGTTCTATATACCATAGCTATAGATAGGCTACCCTAAGATGGTCTTCCCTACTAGCACTGATAATCATATGTCTGGATACCTCAGTCATGACTACTATCTCATAATATTTGGTCTATAGTACAACATATTTTTTTATTACATGGATTCAAAAATCCTTTCCTAATCATGGTTCTATAATAGGTCCTCTTCCATGAGATAATTATAGAATGGATTAGAAATACATCTGAAGATGACCCATCCAGTAGCACGGATGATAGTCTAGAGGGTCCCTACCATAATGTGGATTAAGATTCCCCTACCTTCCAAACTGATAGAATGTTACAGATCTACGAGTTTGGTTACTCTGTATTTCACTACTCTAATTAGAAACATCAATTATACTCTTCCTAAAGTTACAAGAACAAATGAACTATCTCGTTACTTATTATTTCAAAATTGTTCTTTTGACATTTATGTCTTTTTTTGAAATAAAAAATCTCTTTATACTCATTTTTCAAATAAATGACTTACTTTAATATAGTTTTTATGATTACCATACAGACTCAATCAGTCGTACTAAATCTATCAATTGTAATGACTTTATCAATCGAACTAACTCAGTCAATCATACTGACTCTATCAATTTTACTGACTCTATCAATCATACTGGCTCTATTTATCATACTAAATCATTATACCTAACTAACTATGATCATAGTATTTATATAATTTATCATACTCACTTTGCATCATATCAATAAGTTTCACTAAGTAATATTTATCATACTAATGTTTTACTTTTATCTCATGCATGATTTTATTCTTATCAAAACACTTATTCTACACTATTGTAATCATGTTATAATTTTCATATATATTATTGTTTTAACCAAATAAATGTTGTAGAGTTAGTTATAAACTAATTAAAACGATGTCATTTTTTCTATTTCAATATGACCATTACAATTCAAGGTTTCCAAGTCCCTCTGAGTTTTTTTGGAGAAATATGACCGTTGGAGAAAATATGACTATTGGAACTTGATGCCTATAAATAAGAGGTCATTTATAAATAGAGACAAGAAATTGATAATCCTTTTCTCCTATCATGTTCTATATAGATATGCGGTGACTTCTCTCTTTCTTTGTGTGGAAGCCTTGAAATTACATAACATGATCGACTCGTTCTTAGATTTTGTATTTCAGTAAGTGATTTGTTTTTCTTTGTCTGACTGATTAGGTGATAACGATTGAGGGGTGCTGAGGTTAAGTAGATGGTATGACTGATCTTCATATCGAGGGCTTTCAAATGTTTGAAAGACAAGGGTACTGATTTCCTATAAAATCCAGGCCTTGCGGTGATAGCAAGATGGATGTACCGATCATCATATCGTGGTCTTACCAAGGTGGTGGTAAGATAGACCTCATATCCTAGGTGTAATGATACCCTTCTCTTTGGGATAAAAGAGTTGTAATACTTTTCCTTTCCACTATTGTCTATATTAGAAAGCGAATTGTATTGTTTCTTCTTTCTTTTCATAATCATTTCAATAGTAATTGTTTTAATAACAATTGTTTTGATACATATTGTATTAATAGATTCTATATACTGTATGGTAGAATCTTTTTCATTTGTATTACTCTGATCATTTCATTCAATTAGAATACATTTTTTTTACATTACTTATATTATTACATAATATCATATCATATCTATCAGATCTAACATCATTGGGTTTAATTGTATTGGTTGTGAATTGTATTAGTTTAATATCTTTTAAACTAAGTATTATCTTATGTGTTTAAATACAATGTTTTTTAAAATAAAATTCACCCACCTCTTGTATTATTCCATATAATATACATATACATATATATTATGATGCATCAATTGGTATCAGATCTGGTTTCCACTGATTTAGAAGTATTTGCTTTATTTCGATTGAGAATACAATTGTGTTTCTATTAGAAATTTCTATTTTTAAATACTTACTACACTAATATATTGTGTGGAAAAGTACTGTTTAATTATATAGTAGGAATAAATATTGGATCAATTGGTAATTTAAATCCAAAAACACCACATATATTTGATGGGAATGATTATGAGTACTGGAGAGATATAATAAAGAAATTTTTTATTAATACTAGAGTAGGAAACATTATTATGCTTACTAGAGGTTATAAAGTCCCTGACAAAGAAGTCAGTACTTTTACCATTCAAGAGAAGCAAGAATATCAACTGAATTACAAGGTACACAATAATTTGTTATATTCTATAACTAGGAATATATATAGTCATATATCATCATGTGAATCAGCCAGTTGCATCTTGAAAAAATTGGATGTATCACATTTTGGTGCATCTAAAGTTATAGAAACAAGAAGTTCAATGCTTCGAGTAGAATATAATTGGTATAGTTTTACTTATAGAGAACCAGTATGTAAGGTTCCAAAAAGATTTATGAAAGTTGACAATAGTTTGAAATTTATGGGAGAAAAGGGTCTTAAATATGAAGCACTTGTAGATAAGATTGTGGATATAATTCCAAATTAATGGGAATCGAAAAGGAAAACTATTGAGGAAAATAGGAAATTTTCTCAAATCACTTTTGAGGAGTTATTTGGAACTCTTCTATAGAACGAGACAAGAATGAAAAGATATACTAATTTCAATAAGATGAAAAATGATAATAGAAGTTTAGATTTTACTACAACATCCAAAGATAAGACACAAGAAAGTATTACAAAATACAAAGTTAAGAAATCTATTATTTTTTAATCAAGTGATAGTGAACAATCTAAAAATGTGTTAGCCAATATTTCTCAAAGGATGAACAAGATTGTGGGAAAGAAAAAATTTCTATAATGATTCAAAAAGAAAGATAGGAATGATAAGAAATACTCAGATATAACATGTTATGAATGGAAAATAGAAAGTCATATTTGACTTGATTGTCCTTTAGAAAAAATTAAATACAAAAGGAAGAAAATTTTAGAAATAAAAAAGAAAATGAATTACAATCCAAAGACAAAAAATGTTTGGAAGGAAAATGATACTTGGAGTGCAAGTGGGGGTGATTCATTAGATGATTCTTCAGAATATGAATCTTCTAGACAAAGAAATATTGGACTAATAACCAGACTACCTATTGAAAATCATTGTTTCATGGCTAAGGTAGACATTGATGAATCTCTTTAAAATGTTTTTTTAAATTCCAATTACGATGACGAGAAACATTGTTACTCTTTAGATAATGAATCTTCTTCGTTAGAGGAAAATTTAATTTCTTTTAAATAAGTATCTTGATTTTTCTAAATTACATGAGAATGAAAATTACAAACTATGGAAAAATCATGATAATGAAAATTTCAGAATAACTCTTCTAATAAAAGAAATATCAAATCATTCAAAGGTTCTTGATATGAAATTTTTTTATTTTGAAAATATTTCAAAAAAATCCATTAGAAGTAAATTATGATAAGTGTAAACTATCTAAGGATTTTGAAAAAATTGTTTTAAAAAAATTTAGAAACAAAAAAATTTCCAAACCAATTTCTTGAGAGAATGATAATTAAATCATTAGACTAAAGTCTAAAATCTATTCTGTTAATAAAATTTTATCAAAATTATCCTTGGTAATTTTTATTTGATAAAATGTATTATCTATTTCATCATCTTAAAAATATTTTTGGAAATAGTTACACTCACACAAAACCATTTTTTAGTCATAACTATTTGGTTCCTCGAACTGACCCATTTTGTATTAAATGGAAATGTGGTGGACATTGAGAAATAAATTCTTCTTATAGTAGAACTCAATTAATATGTATTCATTAAGATCATTTTGAAAAATAATTATGTATTCCCAAAATTCTTTTATCTAACATTTTTGGATCCAAACAAGTATGGGTTTCAAAATTTTAATTGTTTATTTTTTATGAAAATAAGAAGTGTACAAACCACAAGAACGTTTTGTATATGGATAGTGGTTGTTCTTGACACCAGACTGGAAACAATGATTTCTTTGAAAATACTGTTGAAACAAAAGGTGGAAAAGTTACCTTCTGAGACAATTCTCAAGGAATTATTGTTGGTATAGGAAATATTTTTTTCCATGGTAAAGTTTTAATTTCAAATGTTTGTCAACGGTCTTAATCACAATCTCATCAGCATAAGTAAATTAGGTGAGGAATGATACCTTGGGAGTTTAGGAATGATAAGTGTTCAGTTAAAAATTCCATGAATGAATTCATTCAATATTCCCATAGGCATGAGAATGTATATTTTATTAACATAGAAGACCATAAGATCCAAGAATTACATTGATTAAGTGAAATGGAAGACAAATCTTGGTTATGGCATTGTAGGTTAGGACACTATAACCTTATAGAACTTTGTAAACTTTCAAAGGAAAAAAATTGTTAAATATTTACAAGAGATTAGGTATGATTATTTAATGATTTTTTATCCTTGTCAATATGGTGAGAAATATAAAGCTACATATAAATCAATCTATAATGTTTTAACTTTTAATGAATTACATCTAGTGCACATGTTTCTTTTTGGTCCTACACAAACTTGAAGCATTTGAAGAATTTTTTTTGTATTTTTTTTGGTTGATGACTACACTAGATTTACATGGGTCCATTTTCTAGTAAAGAAATCTGAATCCTTTTTATATATTAAAATGTTCAGATCCCATGTCAAAAATGAGAAAAACCTACCACTGATAACTATACATAGTGATCATGGTGGTGATTTTCAAAATTCGTATTTTGAAACATTTTGTAGTAATAAAGATATTACTCACAACTTTTCAACTCCTTGAACCCCTTAGAAAAATGCTGATGTTGAGAGAATAAATCATGTTCTTCAAGAAATGACAAGAACCGTTTTGAGAGAACACTCAATTATTAATCTTTTCTGGGATGAAGTATTTAGTATAGCGTTTTATAATATAAATCGTGTTATAACTAGACCTTTTCTTAATAAAACACCATATGAATTATGGACTAGATGAAATCCTAAAGTTCCATAAATCAGTGTATTTGGTTGCAAAGTAATCATATTGAATATAAAAGATAATTTACATAAATTCACACACAAATCTGATGATGGAATCTTATTTCGTTATTCCGCAACTTCTAAGGCCTACATCAACAGATGTATTTTAACAAAATGATTACCAACCTATGATTGAAAATTATTATGTTAATTGGAATACTCAAGATAATGTTTCTGAATTATTTACCCCAAATCATATTCTATATTAAGTTGATGAACATGTTTTTAGAAACTCAAATCAATTGTTTCATAAAAATCATCCAAATGATAATATCATTGGTGATATAAATTAAGCAGTAAGAACCAAAAATTCCTTGAGAAATGAAATTTAACATCTTTCTTTTCTATCTCAATTTGAACCTAAAACTCCAAGTGAGGCATTATGTGATAAAGATTAGATTAAAGCAATGAAAGATGAACTAAATAAATTTAAAAGGAATTAATTCAGGTCATTGGTTGAAATACCTAAATAAACAAATTAATTATTATAAAATGTGTTTTTAGAAACAAATGTGATGAAAATTGAGTCAATATAAGAAATAAAGAAAGACTTTTTGCTAAGGGCTATGATCAACAAGAGGGAATAGACTACGATGAAATATATGCTATGGTATCTAGACTTGAATATATTCGTATTCTATTAGCCTTCGTCGCATACTTTTATTTCAAACTATTTCAAATGGATATAAAATGTGCTTTTATTAATGGTTTTGTACAAGAATATGTTTTTGTAGAACAACCTCCTTGTTTTATAAATACAAAACATCCTGGTCATGTTTTTAAACTTAAAAAAATCATTACTTGGGCTTAAACAAGCCCCAAGAGCATGGTATGATAGGCTTATTGGATTTATTTTACAATGAAATTAGGCAAAAGGTACTGCAGATCAAAATCTTTTTATAAAAATAGAAAAAATATGTTTTGATTGTACAAATTTATGTTGATGAAATTATATTTATATCAACTCAAAAATCACTAACTGATTCTTTTGAAAATCTAATAAAATCTTATTTTTAAATGAGTATGATGGGTGTGTTAACATTCTTTCTAGGTTTTAAAATATCTAAAAAATAGAAGGAACCTATATATCTCAATATAATTATATTAAAGACTTACTAAAAAAGTATGTATATGACAATATTAACATTATGATCACTCAAATCAGTACCTAAAATACACTTGATCTTGATAAAGCTGTAAAACCAGTGGATTAAACAACATGTACAGGTATGATAGAAAGTTTGTCGTACTTGATAGCTAGTCATCCATAATTAATGTTTTAGGTATGCTTATGTTCAAGATACCAATCAAATACCAAATAGTCCCATTTAAAAGTCGTTAAAATGGTTTTCTGGTATTTAAAATGAACATTGGATTTAGGGCTTTTATATTCTTCTGTAATTGATTTTTTTTTGAAATTTTTTTCTGATACTGACTTTGGTAGCTGTATAATAGATAGAAATAGTTTATCTGGAACATGTCACTCATTAAAAGATTCTTTAGTTTTTTGTTCATGAAATAAAAAACACTCAGTAGCACTTTCCACTATTGAATATGAATATATAGTAGCTAGAAGTTGTTGTTCTCATGTATTATTGATTTAACAAACACTCATTGACTATGGTATGAGATTTTACAAAACTCAAATACTTTTTGATAATATTAGATCCATAGCTCTTAGTAAAAACCCATCACATCACTCACATGAAAAACATATATATTTTAGTCATCACATTCTTAGGGATAACACACAGAAAAAAAAAGATATTATTTTACATATTATCAGTACACAAGAACAACAAGCTGACATTTTTTCAAAATCATTACCTTTAGATAGATTTGAATTTATTAAACACAATCTAGGAATGATTATAATAAAATAATCATTCACATCTACTTTCTGTTTTAACATTTCTCCATACACTAAATAACTCCTCTTCAAAGGGGGATAACATTAGTTTTTTGTTCTCTTTTTTCCTATTTTATATTATTTTGTTTCATATTATTTTATATTTTATCATAATTATTTATGTTTATAGTTATATTTTAATTATTTATTTCTTTTGTTTTAACATTATGTATATTGTTTTGACATTTTATTTATTGTTTTTATATTCTGTTTAATATTTCGAAATTCTGTTTATTCTTTTGACATTATTTTTATCGGCTTGAAAACCTATGGTAATGATTTTTTCAATTGTCTTAACAACCTATGGTAATGACTTTGTTTTCCATCGGCTTGACAACCTATGTTAATGAATTTGTTCTCCAACATCTTGACATCCTATGATAAGTAATTTGTTTTCCATCATCTTGACAACCTATGGTAATGACTTTATTCTCCATTGGCTTGACAACATATGGTAATTAAATTTCTTTCCATCAGCTTGACAACCTATGGTAATGCCTTTATTTTAAATTAGCTTGAAAACCAATGGTAATGAAATTGTTTTCCATCACTCTGAAAACTGATCATATTTACTTTATTTTTTATCAGTTTGATGTTTTTTTATATTTTAGATTCTTTATTGTATTGTATTATGACTAATTTCATAATACTATGAAACCAACAACATAATTGAAATCTTTGATGGGTATATTCCCTCTTCCTTTTGTATTTTATTTCATACATATCAATGTTTCTCAGTTTAAAAAAAATAAAAAAAAACTTTCTTTTATTCTCCACTATTGGATTATTTATCTTATAATCTCAACCATAGAAGACCAACAGTCATCAAAATTATCCTATAAATAGAGGACCCCTTCCTCAATCCCACATCGGTTTTTTATAATTCTCAATGAAGCTCTACCTCTCCTGCTTAAGCCACGGTACATTTTTTTCTATTCCTACTCATCTTTATGTCATAGTCTTATGCCAACACACCTGCCGAAATGTCTTCAAAGACATTCTCAGAGAAATATTTATTTAGATAAAGGTTAATTTCTAGGGATTTCATTGATAGTTATGACTCAACATTCAAGATTATTATTCTATTACAAGGCTGGGAACAACTTTATGTCGATAAACTTATATCTCAAGACCCGGTACTTATTTAAGAGGTTATAAAATGATACAATATGGTGTCTTTTTATAAGATTATGATGATTAAATTTTCTATGATTGATAGAAAATTTTCAATTTATATAAAACAAGCATCACACTTTCTAAATTTTCACACATAAGGCTATTTATTTTTCACATATCATAATCTACATGAGGAAGTTGGAATGTTTAACAGGGAATGATTTGAAAAGTCACAGTTTCTTATTGATGAGGAGAAAGGAAAAGGATCTCATATTTCAACTTAAAACTGGTTTGTTGTCCTTTGGATGAAATGGTTTCTAATTTCATGGAATGGGGATAGAGAAAATATTAATGTATCTGACAATTTTATGATAGATTACATTGTAAACATGAGAAAAGTAAATCTCATGGGTTACATTTTCTTAACTATCAATAATTTTAAGTCTGGAGATATTAAGTCTCATATAATCATGTATCTATCAATTCTCACATATTTCATTCTTGAAAGTTTGAAATTTTGTAATATTCCACTAAAAGAGGAATTAAAAGAGATGAATCCCTTTTGGATAAGTAAAAATATGATGAAGGAATTGTATGTTTGTTTCGATGAAGAATCAAAACTATTTTTCAAAGATGTGGAAGCAGAATCGACACCAAATCAATCGATAACAAATAAAATGTCCCCAATGCTAACAGAATATGTACCAACTATTGTTTCTTTTAAAAAGTCAGATTCTGAAATGAGTACATAGCCAATAAAGAAAACTAAATACAGTAAATAGTTTGTAGATAAGTGGATAAATGAGAAAGAAGAAATAAAATAAGGTTATCTTATGTTTGGTATTGATCCAGCTGAAGCTCTAGCTGAGAAGATAAGGGTAGAGGTTACTCTACAGGATGAGAAGAAAAAAAGACTCTTTTAAAAAGAAAATCTCATGTTTTTTATGTTGCTAAAATTATTAAAGGGGTTGAGTTGGAAATTGATCAACTAACCGAGGAAGTGCAACAAGAACATATCGTACAGACTTTTCCAAAGAAAGATAAAGGGAAATAAATAGTGAAATAAGATTAAGAATGTGAAGAAGTAAAAGAAGAATTTATTTTGGAAATTATTCAGAGTTCTAAGAAGATTAGAGAGGAATATTATGTTTAAAAGAAAAGTTAAGGAATAAAATTTAATTCTTATGTCGATCAAGAACCAACTCAATCTTCAGAAACCCATTGAGAAATAATTCTATCTCTAGTCAAGAAAGGAGCTCAAGCTTCTTATACTAAGAAAGTAATTGTCATTAGTGACAATTTAGAAGAGGTAAGAGATGAAAAAGAAGTTGAAAGGGTGAAAAGGGGGAAAGAGAAAGGAAATGGAAAACAGTCTGCTGAAGACTTCAGTTGATCAAAAGAACCCGAATTGTACGACAATGATTCTGATTCAGAACACACAATTTCTTTGAAGAAAAATTATTAAAATCATCATGTATAAAAAAGAATTGAAAATAATATTCCGTATTTTCTTATAATTTAAGAAAAAAATTGATTTTATTATAGAAAAACAAAAATAATAAATTTGGTTTAGTAAGGGATCTCAGAAAGAGATTTTTGTTAATAGAAGATGATTTAATTATTTTGAGTGATAGTTCGGATACTCATAAGAAGGATTTCAATAAGATGAATAAGTGGTCATATAAAATAAAAAATCTCAGTGAATGAACATGAGGAATCAATTTAAGACATAAGGAGACTTTAGAATGATATGGATATTTCTCTTAATATGCTTGTTAAGAGACTGTCTAGATCTCAAAAACCCATGGAGCTAATATTCCGTCAGTAATAGAGTAGAATGAATTAATGAATGTTTTCTTGTAATATTTTTCAATGGTTTTATCTTTTAGAGATGAAATAGTTTTTTTGAAGAAAAAAAATACTATGTTGACTCAAGAGAATATGAATTTTCAAGACATAATTGATACTCTTGAATAATTAATCAGAGTTCAAGAAGAGACTATCAAATGCTAGGATCAACTTTTTACCGGCCCGTAAGAGCATCTCAAATCTCAAGGTGATTCTATCTTATAAAACAATAAAAGGGATAAATAATATGAAGGCTATTCTTCATGAGTTTCTTAATAAATATAAATAAAGAGAAAACAAAAGAATGTTTTTTTTATATTTTATTTCTTGACAGTTGTTAATCTTTTAAGATTCAATGAATTGTATGTATTCATTTCAATTTTTTTCAATATTTTTCACTCTATCATTTTCAGTCAACTCAAGGTTACCCCATTCTATTTGTAAATCACAAATGGGGAGAATGTTTTGTAAAAAGGGTAGAATGTTTCACAAAGGGGAGGAGTTGTTAATGTATTACTCAATTGTAATACATATAAATCGAGGAAAATCTATGAATACAATCTTGATGAAATTATATACCTAAGGGGGAGCTAGTTATATTAATTTTCTTATTCAGAACATTTTTTATAACTCAGGGTGGGATAAGTATTTATTTTCTAGTTTTACTTTGGGTTTTGTGCTTTCCAGAAATGGAGAGATTGTTTAGTCAAAAGTCCTATTTTTACTTTTATGTCTTTTGATTTGGAAATCAAAAATCTCTTTATACTCATTTCTCAAATAAATAAATTACTTTGAATATTGTTTATATGATTATCAAACTAAATCAGTTAATCATACTAACTCAGCCAATTATATTGACTCTGTCAATAACACTGACTCGGTCAATCATACTGACTCTTTCAATTGTAATGACTCTATTTATCATACTGAATCTGTCTACCAAACTGACTATGACCATATTTTTCTTTTATCAAATTATAGAGGGACGTTGCAATGTCTATGTTGATTCTTGTGAAAGCCTTGAAATTAAAAAATGTGAAAGACCCATTCGTAGAATTTGTATTTCAGTAAGTGCTTTGTTTTTCTTTTTGCGACCGATCAGCTGATAACTATCGAGGGATTCTAGGGATAGGCAACCGATGTGACCAATCTTCGTATCGAGGGCTTTCAAGTGATTAAAAGTTAGAGGTTCCAATTACCTATAAAATCGGGGGCCAGCTAGGATAGAAAGATGGACATACTGATCATCATATCGAGGGCTTACCAAGGTGGTGGTAAAACAGACCTCTTATCCTAGGTTATAGGATAACCTTCTCTTTGAGGTAAAATAATTGTAATACATTTTATTTCTACTACTGTTTGTATTTGAATGGGAATTTTATTATTTCCTCTTTCTTTTAATATTCATTTCAATTGTAATTGTTTTAATTAAAATTCTATTGATACATACTGTATTAATAGATTCTATATGTTGTGTCGTATAATCTTTTTCATTTGTATTACTCTGATCATTGTATTCAATTATAATACTTTTTTTACATTACTTATAGTATTTCATCATATCATATCATATCTATTAGATCCAAGACCAGTGTGGTCAATTTTATTGGTTGTGAATTTTATTATTTTAAGATCTCTTAAACTATGTACTTTCTAATGTGTTTAAATACAATGTTTTAAAAATTTAAATTCAACCCTCTCTTGGATGGTTTTAAAATTATATACATATACATCTATATTACGATCCAACATTACTAACTCTCTATACATAAAAATGTCTACTGTCGCTTAACTTATTCTCATTGATAACATATTTCTTTATGATTTAAGAAATTTTATATTGGGTGGAATACATTAACATGGGTTAATACAGAATTCATGATCCCATACTCAATGCATCTTGCACGTGATGGATTATCACGAGAAATAAGAAGTGAAAAATGTATAAACTTAGTGAAACATGATGAAAATTCCATGAAGAACATATCATACAACTATATGTGCATGAAATCCTAGTATGTTAAGTCCTTAGTGTCTTAGAGATAAATTAATTGTATAATGATGTTTTAATATCCCCCCATAGCATGCTGTGATGATGATAAGCCTAGGTAATCACCTCTTACCAGTGCTTATAAGAATCACATAACATATAGGTGGAGAGGTAAAATTGCGTATCTGGAGGAGTATCTAGATACATAGATATATAATAGAATTATTCAAGAAATGATTTGAAAATATTTGGATCATAATACCAATAGAATAAGGGAGTATGTTGTGACTATGACTCATAAGTGGGATCAAGAATCCTAGGTTTAGTTTGGGGACCACACTTCATAGACTGTATCAAATGTTGGAAACTCTCTCAAAGTAGATTGTCAGTTCCCAGTTTAAGAATATAATGTGGTTCTGAATATTGATGAAGAAACTTTGTGATGTTTTGTAATTAACAATGTTTTTTTGACAACTGTATTTTGTAAATGAATGGTATAGAAAAATAGGTAAATTTTTTCTGAATTCCCAATAACAAACAAAATGGGTGATATTTTTTTGAGATTTATTTTTTCATGAAACATATGAATAGACTGATTCGAACAATAAAAAAGTATCATAGTAGGGATCATCGGTATAACATGTCATAAAAAATATATTGTTTATTTTATAAACTCTATTAGTCATAGATTCAACAGCATGATGTTCATGCTTCATCAGAATCAATATTGTATAGAAAGTTAGAATGTTTCTATAGATTTTTAATGAAGACAGTGATGTCAGAAGTTTGAATGATATTTTATTTAAAACCTTAAGTCATATTATAGTTTTATGGTTTTTAATTTTCAAATATCAAATGTTTTACCACTTTCTATGAATTCATTCTTAAAAAATGGTGTAAATAGGTGAATCCAAACATATTAACATTTTTTTGGAAGTAAATATCATGTTTAAAGTATGGGAAGTCATAAAAAATTCCACTGAAAGTAATAAGATGCTTTACTGATCATGTTATCATAATAAATTATGATAATGCCTCGTGATAAATTATTTAGAGGTGTGGATTTTGGTGAATGGGTCTTAAATTTTTTTATTGGTTCTAGAAAATTGGACACTGAATATCAGATCGGGATATACCAGAATCAAAATTCTTCAAAACATTTTATGAGAAAAGGTGAAAAGGTTTGATGTGTGTCTAAGTGAATTTGACTTTGGATGTAGAACAATGAAGTAACCAGAGTCTGATCTATCAAGCTTAGATGATTTATGAATATAGAAATATCCTAAATAATTTTTATCACATGAGAAAATAAAGAAAAATTGAATTCAATTTTGATACTGACCCACCATACTAGGAAATTATATTAATCCATCAGATAATATTTCTATACCGATAAATCATTAAGATAAGTGGTTTCAAAAAACTAATTGGTATGAGAAATGTTTAGAATCATTCAATCATAATTATATGATCATCGGTATAAGAAGACTATCATAATGAGGAAGTTTTTGAAAATCTGATAACTGATTGAGTAACAACAACTATTTGAAGTCTTTAGATGTTGAAACCATGTATATGGAAGACTAAATTTAGTTTGTTAGTATATTGGATGAAGAAACATGTCGATATTTTATTACATATAGAATGTATAACAGATGTAGTTTTATAATGAAATATAGTTAGAATGAGATAAGGATGATTCAACATAATATGCTAAGTAAGTTTGATCAGACTAAAGAAAGGAAAGGATGTAAAAAAAACAATATTATAGTGAAGTATAAAGAATATTCTAGAAGGTGTGTGAAGAGTTTAAATTGTAAAACATGAAATTCAAATATATGTAGATGTCAGAGTTTTTTAATTTTAGATACTGAGGAATGTTTTTTAGTGTCCCGTTTATTTTATTCTGATATGTGTATAAATTGATGAATAGCTCATTAATATTATGAAACCTTTCATGTGAGATTAAAAGGAAGGGTTCTATAGAATTCATGTTGGAGTCATCTTTACAAGCTGAGACCTCATTTGATGGTCAGACATTTGAATGCTTTTTTAACCCGAATGAGGATGTACAGACTGTGAAATTGTGTAGATTTTGAGTAATGTCTATTAAAAATGGTTTCAACATACTGAGTCTATCAGATTGAATTCATTGGAATAGGTCCATTGGATCTAACCCCATCAGACTGAGATAATTTGATCTAGAAACAATAAATCGAGGATTCTAAAAATTAAATTTTGGGAGAAGTCATAACCAAGTCTTTATTCTTTGAATTTTGCTCAATGTTTTTAATAAAAAATTAAAATCATATAATGTCGGTGTAATCATTCCTAAATGGAGATGAATGTTGTCTAATAGGAGTTCAAAAATGTTTTATTCACTTCTCTATTATCATGAATAATCGTAGACTAATGGGAGTGTCTATGAAAGGGATATAGGTTTTCCCATTGACAATTAACCTTATAATAATCATGTTCATTGTATTTTTTATTCTTTTTAATTCATGAGTATTAATTAAAATATGAAAGTTATTTAAAATTAATAGTTTTAAGGGTTTATGTTTTTTAATGTCATGAAACATATAAAAAGTGATTAATTGATTCAACCCCACACCTTCTTATAATTATTCTATCCATTAGAAAATCTATTGATATTAAGAAGAAGTCTCTTTTTTTTGAATCGTTATCATGGATAATATCAATTTTTTCAATAGTTGAGGAATTCATACAATTTATGGAAAACATTATTATGGATGAAAAAATAGGATGATTACTTATCTCATATATCCTTTCCTGGATGTTTTTTAGGCTATTATAATTGTTTTTTACCTATTGAGAAAGTAACTACTATGAATATTGATGATAAGAGAAATATTTTAGTTGATGGGAAATATAAAAATATTATTCTAATGTATATGTCGAAAAATAATTTTATGATAGTGATGGGTCTCAAAACATAAAGAGTATATGGGATATATTGGAATGTAGTTTTAAAGGGAATAATTTAGTTAAGGAATAAAAAATAAAAGTATAGTTTAGCAAGTTTAGAGACATAATAATAAAACATGAAGAAAAAATTAATGAATACTTCACTAGGGTATATAATTTTTTTTATACACTACGGTATTTGTAGAAGTTTTAGAATATTAAACAATAGTGATGAAACATATGAGAATTTTTCTATACATGATTCATTCTAATATTCTCTCATTAGAATATAAATATGATTTTTCACATGGTTAATTTCATAACAGTATTGTTTTTAATGAAATTATAATATCTAAAATGATCTAAAAGAATATGAAATATGAAATATATTTTGAAACTATGATAAAGATGGAAATTTAATATGATGAAGATGTTGACACCTATTATTCTAATGATAAATATGATGATGATTTGAATGAAAAATCATGTCTCTTTCCTCCAAGAACTATCATAGTGGAAGAGGAATTAATATAGGTAAACATCATATAAAATGTTTTGAGTGTGGTGGAATTAATCACTATTATATTAATTTTAATAAAAATACTATTGAAGATTATCAAGATTATTCTGATGAAAAAAAACAACGGAATATGGGGAAAAACTGTTCTAAATTAGAATACTCATCCAAAAACCAAAATTATAATTTTACTGGAAATAAAAAAGGTATGTTGAGTATGAAAACTGAATTAAACTAAACTAAAAACAATTATTCAGAAGATGATTTATCATAAAAAGTTTGAATGTTCATTGGAAAAGTATATAAAAATGATATAATCATGAAGTAGTGAAGAAAAATATGGTGAAGAATTATACAATGAATATCATCTTATAACATAACTTTTTACATGCCCTGAGAAAATCAGGTCACTTATGGAGGAAATAATAATTATAACATAATTTATTATAAACATTGTTTAAGGTGAAAAACAATTTCACGAGTAAAGAAGAAAAAATCTTGGTGATCTTAAGATGCAAATATATAATTGTTGAAATGATAAAAATGGTAGAAGAAATAAATAAGAATTTGGAATATGGGAAAGAGGAATATAACTATTTTCAATCAAAAATCATTATATCTGAAATTACATAGAGGAAGATGAATTAAAACTTCAAAAAAACATAAATGAAAAATATAAAACTTATAAACATGCAGAGAAATTTCAAATAATAAAAATGGTGAAATTCCCACCATCTAAAAATAATGTTCCATTGGATTTTTTATGATTTATGGTGATAAAAAAAGTGTTGGGAATGTTTGGTTGGAGAAAATATATGAGAAAACTATCACACCCTAAAAATTTATAATCACTCTTAGAAGAAAATATTTTTCAATCATAGAGTATGTTAGAGAAGGAAAAAGTTACTTACCTCAAAAAAAATTTCTATATAGAACGATATTAATTTAATTGAAGTTAATGATTTTATTATTTTTGGTATCATGTAATCTATTGAAACGAGAATTTTAATTATCATAATAACATATTACTTCCTAGAAGAAAGTTTGAATAGATAGAAATATATAGTAAGAAATGAATTAGTAACTTTTCTATTTTATAAAAAGATTAAAAAGAAACATCTCATGATTTGGTAAACATTTCAAAAAATAAAAAATTTGAATGTAATGTTTGTGGAATATGTGATCAGTCTAGTCATCGTATAGAATTTCATATAAAACTCTTTCCAGAAAAATTATCTTTTGGTAAAAATGAATAAGAAACTGGATAGAAGAAAGTTGGGGAAAGTGGGGTTTTTATTGAGATATATTTTACATAAATCAAAAATAACAAACAATCTATACTTGATAGTGGTTGTACATAACACATGGAATGTGATATAAAAATATTATAACATATTGAAATTATTGAAAAATATGTCTTACCTTTGGGAAAGATAGTACTCCAAATATTAGAGGAATCATAATGGCTGAGATTCAAATAGAAATGTATAAATATATGGATTTTTTATTATTATTTTTTAACTAAAACGAAAATTACATTCTGTAATACATATTTTTGATGATAGAAAAGTGGATATTTTTAGAAAAAATTATTGTATCATCAAAAGTGTGAAATATTGAAATGTTATTACAGAAGTATAATGAATTAGTGGGAATCTCATTCAAAATTGATAATTGAACAACTCCTCTAAGTTAAGTTCTAAAGATGATAATATGTTATGGCCATAGATACATGACCATCTTGTGATGAAAAATATAAACAAACATTCAAATGTTGATTTTCAATGAAACATGTTATAATTGAAAAGAAGAGAAGATGATGGGTGTTTTACTTTTCGTAATTGTATGATTACTACGAAAATTCATAAGATGGTTCAGATTTTAACAATCAGAGCTCTAGAAATAATTCATTCTGATTTATGTGGTCCAATGAGACATCAATCAACCAAAATGGATTTGTATTTTTGAGATTTTATTGATTATTTCACTCGAATAACCAATGCCATGTTTATGAAACCAAACTTAATGGATTTAGAAATGTTTAGATTCTTTAGAAGATATACTATGAAAGAGATGGGGGTTTAAATAATGATGTTGAGAACAAATAGTGATTTAGAATTCACATTAAATACTTTTGAAACATATTATAGAAATAATGGAATCAAACATATCAATATTCCTTCATATATCCCATAATCAAATAGATAAGCAGAAAGACAGAATATAATTATGGTGGAAATGGGAATAGGAATTTAAGTAGAATACAGACATTAAATGTTATAGTGATGAATATATTTTAGTAAAATTGTACATGTTCAAAATATATGTTTACAGATTCTAGAATACAACATGAACCCCAATGAAATTTTGAATAAAAAAATACTTCTTTAAAATACTTCAAGTTATTTCAAATTCCATGTTTTCTAAAAACAAATACATATTAAGTAACAATAGATAAGAAAAATGAAGTGGGAATATCTATGGGTTATTCACCCAATAGATAGAGTTAAAAATGTTAGATTTTTTTCAGACAAAATGTGGCAGATTCATATGATGTGAATTTTGTTTAAAATAAAAAAGATTTATTGAGAATGTTTAGTATGAGTAAATAAAGGTTTTTCATGAAATAGATAATGATATAAAATAGGCTTATCGTTATTCTGAATTATTTCATGATGAGGAAATTTATGCTATAAAAGAAACAATGAAATTTAATACTTTACAAATTATTGTTATGTCAAACAAACATTGGGAATGAGACGGCTCTATTTCAGAACAAAATAACATTGATATTAGTGAATCATACTTCACTAAACTCACAAGAAAAACAAGATTAGTTTTCAAAATATATTAATTACAATGAATGAGAGGATGTTATGAAGGAACATTTGGATCAGATGGAGAAAAACAAAACATGGGAACATTTACAATGATAAAAAGGTAAAAATATTAATGAATCCAAATTTGTTTATACAAAAAAGTTGAATGAACATGGTGGAGTTTCAATAAAAAATCAAGGTTCATTTTCTAATAGTTATTATAGAATCCATCTCTTTTCATATGAAGACATTATCTAACTTTTGTGTAATACATAAAACATTATACAAACAGTCTCCCAAAGACCATATTAGTTTAGTTTCTTTAGAAACATGGAACATAAATCATCCAGGTCATTGAAAGATTATCCATGTTTCCTACAAAGATATTCCACCTTATCAATTCTAATTAATAATATTTCTTCATAACCTAGTGAATGGAAACAAAATAAATGGGTGAGATCAAATGATTAGTAAGGTTAAATAAAGGAAATGTGTATGCATATCATGAACATAAGGGTATAATAATGTGATCATGATCATTAGAAGATCATAACCTATATATCAAATATCATAAAAATAAATCATGGAACAAATATTATTAGTTCAAAATACATGAATCATAAGGGAATCAAGATCATAATCCATGAAATCATAATTTATTAATAAGACATGGAATAGTAGTATACACATCAATATTTCATATAGTGAACATTTATAGGTATAAAAAACATCACACATTATGTTATGAACATGAAATTATGCACCATCATAGACCTATGAACATGTAACCATTTCCATGCATAATGATGTGAACATGAAATTAGTTTCACACATAACTTTATGAACATGACATCATATTCACACATAACATTGTGACCGTAAAATAGGGCTCACTGATAACATTGCGAACAAGTAATCAGGTTCACGTAAAAACATATAGAAATAAAACCAGGTTTATGCCTAACATTGTGAACATTTAATCTGGTTAATGCATAAAATTTATAATCATGATTAATACACCTTTACCCAATATATTATAGGTATATATAGGTCCCACCCATCACATAATAAAATCATACATACATGGTCCACAAAACAGTCATCATATCATGACCTATGAAAATAGATGGGTTTATAAACATCAAATCATAAACCATGAAATGAAATTTATATAATTAACATTACATCCCATCATAACTAATGTAAAATAAATAGGTGTCACAAACATTTCATTAATGAATAACCCATGAAATGAAATGGGTTTCATAGACATATAACACGTGAAAGAGAAACGAGTTCCATAAAAATATAACCCACAAAATAGAAATGGGTTTAATAAATATAATTCCATCAAAACATCAACCATTAATGAATGGATATGAATGGAAGCTTTGGATCATTTCCTATAATGGAATGAGTAACATCAATAGTTTTCATATTAAATTTAAAATAAATTGTAATGATATTTTAAAAACATTTCATGAGGAAAAACATCAATTATTTTTTGTAAAGGTATTTTAAAAATATAAAAAAATATTAAATCCATTTTATTGAAACAAACACGAAATATTATAAAGAAACCTTTTAAAACCATATGGTAAAAAATTTCTTTGAAAACATATAATGATATATTGAAATTTTTTTGAAATACATGTCATTGAAAATACTTTTCAAACATAAAAATGTCTTGAAATTTATTTGAAACCAATTTTCCATGAAAACATATAAATAAGCTTAAATAATGTTTAAAAACATTTCTTTAAATATTAATTTTAAAAACATTTTCATAAAAATTATCATTTTAAACATCCTGAGGAAGCTTAACAGAAATGATGACGGGTAAATTTGTACATATCATATGAGGGAAGAAAAACTTTCCTCTTACATTGTTAAATGTTAGAAAAATCACTTGCTCAAAAAGATACTAGAAGATTCCTTTGAAAACATTGGTAAAAGAAAAAAATGGAAAAATTAATTTAAATTATTATTGGGGAGTAGTATAATATTCTTGAATACCCTTTTTAGAAAACATATTTTTGAAGGGACACAAATTTCCGACTGAAGATAGTGTATTGTCATGATTTCTTAAAAACACTTTCCTAACTATATATTGTACCAAATAGTCAAAAAAATGGTACCCATAAATTAATAAATCATGAATAACCATAGGATATAAATATTTATTAATTTTATTGATATATGGATCAAAAGGTTAAATTAAAGGAAGCATAAACATAAATAATATCGAAAAGCGATGAGATTGTTTCAATAAATTCTTTACACTTGGTAACTTTGAGTCATACTCCTTGTATAATAAAATTAAATTACATGGAGATTAAAATATAATGAAAATTAATAGATTAGTTACATAAAATTTCAATTTACGTATATAAACCTAATGAAAAAATATTGGTGCAAAACATTACATGTTTCACAAAGAAGAAAAATTTAGAAAAAATTATTTTATCTATTTGGTAAATTTTGAAACACAAATCACATGAAATAAATTTCAAAAAATTTATTTGTAAGTACCCATAACATTAAGTATAAAAATAATATAATACATCAATGGTTAGTATACACACCACTAAAATGGAATGGGTGGTGAATAAAGCATGTATCTCATGAAAATAAAAAGTGAGATGAAATCCCATTACCTTGTGTCATGAATCTCATCGTACTCGTACAAACCACTAGTATAATAAATATAAGTTTATTATATATATTTATATTTAATGACCATATTATTATATCTAATAACATATATTTTTTTCTTATGACCATATATTACCCATTTGTTAACGTATTCATGTTAAGGTTATGCTTCTGATAACATTCTCTTTTTTTAACATGTATCCTAATTTTTTATATATTTGGTCCTCATACTTATATCATGATTTCAAAATATTAAACCATAAAATAAATATAATTTATATTTATTATATATAAATTTATAATAATATATATAGTAAATAATTATGAAATTGAAAACACCATTCAAGGAGACGATATGTCATATGTTCGAATGAATGTTATTTCCATTTTTATTATCATATTGAAAGAAATAAAAAAATTAAATATACAAATATATGTATATTTTATAATTAAATTAGAATTATTATTTAATATATATCATATAATTTCAATAAAAAATCATTAATATATTCCATGTATCATGTGAACGAATCACATCGCTTTGAAGAGGTGGTAGTCCACACTTCCTCAAACAAAATTTTCATATTTAAATCAAATGGAATGTATAGTTATATGTGTGGAAAAAGGATAAAATAAGAATAAATAAATAATATAAATAATATGTAACAAATATAATTATAGTTTCCATCATAAAAATCATCATGATAGGAGGTAATGAAAAAATGAACAGTCATCGTTTAGTGGGGTGGCTGTTCACCATACACATAAACAAATTGTTCATTACCCATTAGATGGATGTGTGTAATTATAGGTTAAAAAACATAAAAATTTCATAGTATATTTATTATAATGGTTTTTTATTAAATTATGGAATAATATTAATTGATATTCTATAGAATTAAAATAAAAATAAAGGTTCTTGTGGGAGGGTGTTACCACTTAATCGGGTAACTCCTTTTGGTTTGCACCCAATGGATTCGTTGGATGGATTTCTGTCCAAAAGTATGCTTGAATGTAGATTTGAGTTAATTTTGGTATCTATTTGGGAATATATTTTTCCATCCATACTACTTTATTGGTTTGAGTAATTGGGGGGAAAGGATCCCTTTTTATAGTAGAGGAAAACTGGCAGTCTTGTAAATATTTGAACTGAGATTTCAAACCACATTTTTCATTTTATATGTGGATCCAATAAATTTCAATTTCTATAAAAGTTATTATAAGGTCTAAATATGGATATTAAATTTATTTTTAACAAATTTATAGTTCATTTAGCCACATATTTTCAAGTCTTATTCCTTAGGTAAGAATTATTTTCCGTAATTAATTTAATTAATTTTAATTAGTTACACTAATATTTTTAGTAAAAAAACATAAATGATGTTTTTAGAAATTAATAATTTTTATGATTCCAAATATATAAACTATGTTTTCAAATTTAAAGCACAAGATTTTTATAAATTAATTTAAATTTAATTTCTTAGTCAGGTCGACATTGAGAGTTTCTAAAGTAAAAATGTTCAAAAGAATGTTATGTTTTTATATCAAATTTCAATGTGAAATTATTTCCAATGACCTAAATTGGATTAAATAAAAAAATTATCTAATTAAAATTTTAATCCATTTTAAAATATAATTTAATATTGTAAAGAAATTATATGAAAAATCAGTTTTGAACAAAAATTCAGTATTTCAACTATTCATTAAAAAATAAAACCTTATAGAAAAATAACAAAACATTTCCCAACCTAATTATTATTTTTTTAATTTAATGTTAAAGTTTATTTTGAGATATTATATAAATAATATTTCCAAAAAATGTATCTAAAATGGTTTATCCAATAAAATGTGCAAAACTACTTTTATAAAAATATAGTTTTTTTTTCATAAAATTGGGTTTGTTTGTATCTGATGTCAATAAAATTTATTTTATCAATATAAAAACTATTTTATTGAATTATTAACATATATTTCACATTAATACCACTCATTAATTTTTATTAATTTAATTTCATAGGTAAAAATAGATTTTTGAACATAAAAATTAAAATATTTTTCTTTATGTTTAATTAGTTTTCATATTCATTTCTAATTAATTGATATCCTATGAATTCATCTTATATTTTTATAAATAATATATTTTTATAAATTAGTTAATACTAATCATAGCCATTAATTTATCACTTAGGATATATCATATTATTTTAAATAATTATATTTTAATAATATATTATTTTTAGATAAAACATGGTATTGTGTGTCACACATGCCATTAAGGAAAGTAATTATTGCATGTAGAGGAAGCTAACCTTAATGTTTTGTGTAGAGAAATCTAAACTTTATGATTCATGTATTTTAAAATTCACTTAGTTTTTTATATAACATAATCCAACCATAGTTATTTAATATAAAATTGAATACTTCCACTGTTTCTTAAAAAAAGTCAAAAATGATAAATTAATTTGAAAAAAATAATTCAAAAAATCTCAGGGTATGAAATTCTAACCCCTGTTAATTAATTTCACCCTTGAAATTCGTCTATGTTATAAATGGTTTAAAACATGAAAGTTTCATTCAATGAAATACACATCATTAGAATTAATTATAAAACTTCCATTAAAAAGATAATAATGGAACCCTAACAGTTACCCAAAATAACATATAAATAAGTTTTCACATAGTAGAACATAATTGGGAAGTGAAAACATGGATATGAAAGAGAAATATAACTATCATGTTCCGATAGAGTGTGATATAGATCTTAGTTTGGATAAAGTTAACAATCACAAGTCTATAAATTTGGGAAAATCTAATGGAACCTTTTAATCATTAGAAACAAAGGTACTAGGTTTTTTATTGAATTCAATATCCTTTTTACTAAAGTTGACGAATTTTCATAAAAATATATACTTTCATGATTTTAGTACAACATCACCCATTTTTGTGTGTTGATCCACTTCACCTCTTTCAATAAAATGGAAGGTTCCTTTTTCATTTCGAGAGTACTAACTGATCATAAGATCCATGATATTCCACCCCATTTGTCATCAATTATCTTCAACATAAAGTAATATCAATAGGATATCAAATATGACTAAATCCTCATATAGAGAGGTAAAAAATTAATCTTATCAACCTCATATGATGTTTAACATAAACATTCCACAAATAATTAACCTTATAACCCTTATCAAATATGAAAATTCAAATCATTATAAATAATTTCAGGAAAGCATCTTAACATTTATTCCCCATGGAACCCAAAGTTTCAAAAAAAATTCACATTCCAATCATGTGAAAACCATTACTGTATATTCCCATGAATCATTATAATAACCTTAATTATGATAATCATATTATAAAACATGCATCCTTCCTTATTCTAGTGATTACTGGATATATTCATATAATACAAGAAGTTCTAAACTTCATCCTTGAAAACATAGAAAAATTTGTCAATAATTAGTTCTAGGTTAATCCTTATCATCAATTTACATATTCATATCCATTAAATCATTATAAAAACATCCTTATCTCAATTGAAAACATTAATTTAGGGTTACATTCCCTTAATAAAAATATCATATTTCCATGAAATCATTTTTCTATGTCTTCATCTCCAGTCAAATTTTCATTTTCAATACGTAAATGAAAACTTTTACAAAAAATAGTTATATATATCTGGATTCATATAACATAATATTTTAATTCCAAAACAAAAATAATTCATTCATCCAACATTATCCATAAATCATTACTCATGCTTCATCACCTTATTCCTTAATACCTCATTCTAATAATTTTATATATGAATCATGTATAAAGGTTCCTCAACCTCAATCTAATCATGATTATTATTTTTAATGTAAACCATAATTGTAGAACATCACATACCATTTACATGTCATTTTAGGTCACTTTAACTTCATAATTATAACAAATACATGTACCACCTTCTTGATTTTCATTATAAGATTTCTACATGGGAAATCGATTCACATAATTCCCATAATTTACATATATTAAACATTAATTGTTAAACATGTTCCTTCTAGTTCTCTCCATAGACTAAAACCATAAATCATAGGTTGAGAAAAATTTATAATTTTGGGATTTAATATAATCAAGAAAAATTAATTATAGGGTTAAAATATCATAATACTACTTATTTAATATACGACAGATTAGGTATATCCTAGGATATTCATAATCATATTCTATTTAAATCCTTCATGATGGTTTATAAAGAGTTTGTGAATTTCCAAATCATAACCCTTAGAAGTGTCAAACTAGGTGGGTAGTAAGGCCCATTTTCGTGTACGAGATTACCCCGAGTCAGGCCCATACATCTTTTTAGTGTTATTATTCCTAGGTACATTTCATGCCCTAAAATTAATTTATAATCATCATGCCATCAAAACATAAACCATTCATGAAAGGATATGAATGTATCCTTTGGATAATTTCATATATGGGAATGATTAACATCAACAGATTTCATATTAGAAAGAAAATAGCATAGAAAGGTATTTTGAAAACCTTTGTGGATTAAAATATCATTTCTTCTATTATAAAGGCTCTTTAAAACATAAAAACATTTTTAAAACCAAATTTCTTGAAATTAAACATGAAATATTATAATGAATGTTTTTAAAACATTTTTTAGACATTTTCCATTGAAAACATATAAAGAAGGCTTGAAAACATTTTAGAAACAATTTAATTAAATTTTTTGTGCAAACTTATAAAGAATTTTTGAAAATAATTTTAAAACACTTTCCTAAAAAAATTATAAATAATGTTGAAAAAATTTTGAAAAATTTTATTTTGAAAATTAATTTTAAAAAAATTTACAAACAAATTAACTTTTTAAACATTAAATAGAATATTCATAGAAATGAGGGTTTCTAAATCCGTACATGCCGCATAAGGTAAAAATAATGTTAATTTTTCATCATAAAAGGATTAAAAAATGATTTGTTCAGAAAGAGACAAAAATATTTATTTAAAAACATTAGTAAAAGAAAAAAAATGTGAAAAAATTTCTTTTAATTATTATTGTATCATAGTAAAATAAAACTGGAGACCCTTTTTAGAAAACAAGGTTTTGAGGGAACATAGATTTCAAACCGAAGAGAGGGTAATGCTGGCCTTTCTTAAAAACACTATACAAATAATCCTATGTACCAAAGAGTTGAAAATGGTAAAAATACATGAATAAATCATGAATAACCAGCAAAAAAGAAAATTCATTAATTTTCTTGAGATATAGATCATAATGTTTCATCAAAAGAAGCATAAACATAAACAATCTCTAAAAGTGATGAGATTGTTTCCATAAACTCTTACCTCTTGGTAACATGAACCATAATGCCCATGTAATAAAATTAAATTAAATGAATCCTAAAATATAATTAAAATACTGAGATTAATTATATAATATTTTAATGTGATTATATACACCTAATGGTAAAATATATGTGCATAACGTGTCATGTATCTCAAAGAAATAAAATTAAGAGAAAATTAGTTTACTAATTTGAAAAAATTTGAAACATAAATATTATGAAATAAATTTAATCAAATGGATATGTTAATACCCATAAATTTAAGTATAAAAGTCAAATAATCCATCCATGAGCACTATACAGACCACTCCAAAGGAATGGGTAGTTAATAATGCATGTATCTCACAGAAATAAAAACTTGTATGAAATATGCTTATCTTGTGTCTTTACTCTCATCTTACTCATAAAAAACACCTATATAATTAATATAAATATATTATAAATACATCATTGAACCATATTATTTTATCTGATAACATATAGTGTTTGATTATGACATTATATGACTTGTTTGTTAATGTTTTCTTGTTAAGTTTACACTTTAGGAAATACTCTCATTGTTTTCACATGTGTCTTAATTTATTATATATTTGAACATTATAACTATATCATGATTTATAGAATACAAAACATGACATAAATATTGTTTATATTCAGTATATATGTAGTATAATAATCTATATAATGTAGAACTATGTAATGTAACACATAGTTCATGGAGACGGTTGGCCATACGTATGCATGAAAGTTGTTTCTATTTATATTGTTGTATTAAAAGAAATAAAAAAGGAAATAAATATATATATTTATATAGTATAATTATAATATCATTATTATTTCACATATATCATATATGTTCACTAAATTCAACCTTAATACATTCCATATATGGTGTGAAGGAATCATGTCGCTTTGAGTGGGGGTAGTCCACACTTTATTAAATAAAATTATCTTGTTTACTCCAAATGGAAACTATAAATATATGTGTGGTAACATGATTAAATAATCATAAATACATAATATATATATATATATATATTGTTTCCATAATAATTTTTACCATCATAGGTTCTAATGGAAAAATGAACAATCATCGTTCAGTGAGTTAGTAGTTCATCGTACACATAAACAATGTGTTCATTACCCATTAGAAGGATTTGTGTGTATGTGTAGGTATAACCCTAAAAATAAAAATTTACGAGTTTATTTTTCATATTATTGTTTTTATACAAGAATTTTATAAGATTAATTGAGGTGGTGGAGAAATAAATTAAAATAAATGAGCTTGTGGGAGGGTGTTACCTCTAAATTGGGTAACTCTTTTTAGTTTTCACCTAAGGGATTACTTGGAAGTATTTCTACCCAAAGGAAGGTTTTAATTTATAAGGTTTGGAAGTTGGGGCGCAATTTTGGATGATCATTTTCATGACAAATGGCTTCAGAATTATGAGTAAGTGGGAGGAAAGAATCCCTTTTTATAGTGTAGGAGGTGTGGCACTCTAGAAAATATTTAAAGAGACAATTCCACCAACACATTTCATGTTTAATGTGGATACAATAATGGTAAAATGTCATTAAACATGACTATAGGGTTTATATACGGAAATAAAATCTCTTTTGGTCAAGTTTCTAGGTCATTTAGGCCCTTTATTTTATGGTGTACTCATTACTTAATCATAATTTTACCTTAATCGATGCAATTCATATTAATTTCATTCACTAATATATTTTTTTAAAATATAATTTCATCTAATTATACAACATATATTGTTTTTATTCCAAATATATAGTCCATTTTTACAAATTTAATTCAAATAAGTGGAAGAAATTAATTTAAATTTAGTCCCATATTTGGGTCAACAATGTAGGTTTTAAAGTAAAAACGTTCAAAATATTTATTTGTTTTTATATCTAATTTCAATTTAAAATTTCTTCCAATAACCCCAATTGGAATAATTGATAAAAATATTAACTAATTAAACTTTTAATCTAATTAAAAATTTAACTTATCTTTTTAAATTAATTATATGTAAGAGAAATATTGAATTAAAATTCAGTATTTTTAACCATTCATTAAAAATTTAAACCATACAAAATAATACCCAAAATTTATCCTAACATAATTTTTATGTTACAATTTTAAATTTGAAATTTATTTTTACATATCAAATTAATAAATGTTCAAATAATTATATTAAAAATGGATTCACCATTAAAATACGGAAAAACTACTTTTATAAAAATATATGTTTTTATGCATAAAATTGGGATTGTATGTATCTTATGACTATAATATATATTGGATGAATATCAAAAGTATTTTATTTAATATGTTTCATATATATTACATTAATATGACACATGAATTGTAAATAATTTTATTCATTAGGATAAAATATCATTATAACCATACGAATCAAAATATTTTATTTTATATTAAATTATTTTTTATATTCATTTATAATTAATTGGTAACCTAAAAATTCATCTTATATTTGTATAAATAATTAAATTTTACAAATTAGTTAATAATACAAATAATTTCTAATTTAAGAGTTAGGTTATATGTTATTATATTAAATAATAATATTTTATTAATATATTATTGTTCTTTAAAACTCGGTCTTGTGTGTTACACAAGACATTGAGTAAATTAATTGTAGTTTTTAATGCAAATGAACATCAGTGTTCCATATAGAGAAAGAAAAAAATTAATTTAGTGTATTTTATACGATTAACTTGGTGTTGTGTATAATGAAACCTAAACATAGTGGTTCAGTAAAAAATAAACTACATTTAATGTTGCATGAAATGAAAATTTTGAAAAGAGATAAATTAATTTGAAAAAAAACTCAAAAAATCATAGTGTGTTATAGTTATGAGCAAATGTAAGGTGTAGATTTTGAAGAAACATGTTCCCTAGGTTAATGCTTAAAGACGATTATAATGTTTATACAAGTAGATACACATCGAAATTATAATTTTTTTCAAATGAATTTAATGTCATTTTTCTTATTTAGAGAGACTTAGGAATAAGATTATATTAAATAAACATATTGTTTTCTACATGAGAATTATGAAAATTATGTTTTTCAATTGAATAAATCCTTTTATGGTTTGAAATAATCCCACTATGCATGGTATTCAAAGAATGATAGCTTTTTAAATATGTTTATTTTTCTAATGGAAATGTTTATAGTAAATTGTAAATGAATGAAGTTAATTCATGCACAATAATAGTAATAATTTATGTGGATGATGTACTTTTTATCTATAGATGATGAAAATATTTTTATTGAATTTGATGACTAAATGAAGAATTATTTTGAAATGTAAACATTTTTAGAATTTATTATAGCTTATAATTTCAATAAAAAATTAAATTATATATTTTTATATCAATAAATGTATGCAAGTAATTTTTTATGAAATTTGGAATGAAATAATATAATGAATTTTCTACTCCTATTTTATGGACCATAAAGAAGATTAATGATGAATCCAGAAAAGTTGTGAATCAGAATGAATTTTAGAAGCAAATTAAAATTTTTCTTCATTTCACAGCCTCAAGACCTGATATTGTTTATGATATAATATTGTGTGTCACATATGAAAGTGAAACGAAATAGAATCATATGTTGGAGGGAAAAATAATTATTATATTTTAAAAAAAAGTGACATGGGCTGATATAAAAAATAATTTTTAATATGAACAATCATGGTTATAATTATGCTAATTGGTCTCAAGATTATAATAATAAAACATCAACATCTAGAGGATCATTTTTCTTGGGTGAATGTTGTGTGAGTTGGCTCAATAAAAAACATATTTCAGTAACATTAATCATATTGTAATCAAAATATTTTTCACATACTAAGTCTTATACTCAAATTTTGTTGATTAATACTTAGCTGGATGATTTGAATGTAAAAGTTTCTAAACCATTTACGATACTTTTTGATAGTCAAAATGATATTGATATTTATAAAAATATTTTCTAATATTCAAGATCAAAACAATTTGATATAATGTTAAATTCTATATAAGAGAATGTTTCCACTAGATATTTTTTATTGGAATATATCTCAATAATGTGTCAATTTGTTGGTATCTATAGAAAAGAAATGTCAAAATAAATATATATGGATTGGGTTATACATTTTTATGATCAGAATCCTCCAGTTATTTCATAAAACTCATAAAGATATACCAAAATGTTCTTTGGATTAAATTAAAAAAGGGTAAGTGAAAGTAAAAACATTTTACTTTATAAGTGGTTTTTATGCATATTTCATTTATGAATATAATTTTTTGGTTATCAAATTATGGGGGAGGGAAAAATGAAAAGTGACAGGAATTGATAAATGTGATCATGAGTTTGTCTTAACATGGACTCAAAATTTTATTGTCACTAAGGGGTGGAATTACTTTAATAGTATTACATTATGAATTGGTTTGGTGATAGTTCACTCTCTTTTTTGAATGTATATGTTTTTCTAAAAATAAAAAAATTGAGTTGTTTACAAAATTTGAGTTTTGAGTTTTTTTTAGAGATTAAAAACTAGTTAATCAGTGTTTTCAATAGTTTTTGTCACGACCCCCTACCTCCAAATATACGCCTCCTGGGCTGGAAATGAAAACGGAAGATAATGAACCATGAGTCCCACCTCTAATAGGACCCTCGTTGGTGACTAGAACCAAGGGTGTAAAAATCTCACAATATTGGAGTATTTACCCATAGAAAAAAATATTAGTTGATATGATTAGTCATCCACAATAAAAATAAAAGACACAATATAAAAATAATTCTGAAACCCACCCCCATGCATGTTTAAATAGGATTATTAAAATAAAAGTCTATAAAGAAAATACCAAAATTATAGCTAAATAGCGACATGAAAACTATTAGTATTCGAACTAGTATGGTCCAGTAAAACCCATGAAATCCTCCTGGAAACCTGAAAATAGTTTTATAAACTTAGGCTGAGCATACTAGTATATTCAATAGGAAAACCAAACTCTATTATTCGCATGTGAAAGAATCATAATAATCCCGCTGTGAGAAAACAAATGAACCAAATAAAACCTAATAAGGTATACTAACCCCACCAACCTCACCAAGTCATTCTCATCTAGTAATGAAATCCATGTAATATTAACATAAATCTCGTCATTGATAGGGGACTCTGCACCACATTCACACTAGAATTACAATATCTCCCAACATTGAACATTCTTTAATTCCTATACCTTCCATACGCCATAATATATTATAATTGTGCACACATGGTCCAAAAACCCACAAAACATCCCACCCTAACACTCCTGGTCCTCACAACACTTACCACCTACAACCACTAGGGAGTCACAACACATAAAATCTCATATCGAAGAAACCTAGTAAATCACATTGTATCTCATCCCAAAGACACCTGGGAAAGTACACATCTATGCCTGCAAACACATGGGCCATCACATCTCACCCGGATGCACCTTGGCCATCACAACCACCATATAAGACACTTACAGACCTCTGACCGTCATAATATATTCTATAATAACATTTAGTAGAATAGAGTGTGGAAGAGAGAAGGTAACCATCCATCCATTCTCCTCACTGTATGTAAGGACCCAGCCTTAAACAATACATAATCTTGAGTTAAATCAAGAATTAAAATTGAGGATCTTTTCAGTTTTATAATTTTAGAGAATTAGGCCATAAATATTACATATCATCTTGAATATTACAAAGTAGACACATCTTCTATAACCGATTTTTCACAACAATAAAACTTCTTAAATAAAACAAGAGTTCTTTTTTTGATATAAATCATCTTGAATACTTCTTTTCTCATACCATTCCATATAACCTGTGAAAAACATTTCAAAAACATGGGATGAGAATGAAAATCTCTATAAGGGTTAAAAAATAAGGAATGGAAACATTAACCCATAAATAAATAAAAATAAATGAAACCATGCATTTCAATCATAACATACCTTACAAAATCATAAGATTTATGAATAACACACACAAATCAAAAATCATAAAGGTAACTTATGGAATTCATAAAATACTAAAATTGAATCTATCACAGCTACATAGAGAGTCACATTTGGAATACCCATCATGGTATATTCCCTAATTCTCTTAGGAGAAATATTAACGTTTACCTTCATCACATTACCCAATGCATTAGAGAGCTATCTCAAGATCACCTACCCTAGGTTTATCACGGAACAACCTGTATACGTAATCAATTCCCAATGACCATAACATATTCATAACACATAAAACAAGAATAAAGGTAAGATAAAATTTCAGCATTGAAATCACAATATATCATTTCAAGATATTGAGATAATCAATGCATTATCAAACCATTTTCAATACCATTTAAAACAATTAATAAATAGATTTTTTAATCAAAGTGTCCCATACCACATTGAATATAATAATGAATTAACATTTTAAAACAATAATGTACATATCAATAAATCCTAAAAACCATTTTTAAAACATGGACATTAATGATAATTATTTAGAAGAATAAATCTTTAAAACATTTAAAATGATATTTTAGAGTTTTTAACAAAATGAAAGACACTTGAATAAAAATAATTGAGGAATAAAATTGAATTAGAACTTTATTATATCATGAGAATAAAGGTATTCGGGACACAATATGCCAAATGACAGTATATACACCATATGGGAGTGAATTCTGTGCATAATAACAATGAAGTCTCAATGGAATGTAAATTGAGAAGAAATCTCTTATAAAAACTATATCTTTAGATTGAGGATAAATCAATTACATAATAATGTGTGAAAAATATAAATACCCTCAATATGATTTTATATAAAGTGTAAATCAATCAGATAACATTAACACATATTTTTGTAAAAACAACACCAATACCTTGGATGTTTAACTCGATGAATGGAAATTGAGTTAAAATTACAGTTATCAAGTTCATATCGATGACATGAGAATTTAGAAATGTATTGATTATGTTTATCAGAAGTATATCCACACAATTAATAGTGTAAATTACTACATAATTATATAAATATTAATTTTACACATAATCTTTGATTAATATAATCAATGATGTATGTGTAAAGCCCAGTGTGTGGAAATTGAAATTTCAAATTCCCTTACCGATTGGTAACTTACGAAACATATACCCCTTGAAAGAAAGATAATAAAATGACAATGTAAATACCCATAAATTAATGTATACTACACCAATAATACAATTATGGTCAGTACATACACCACAGAAAAGGAAATAGTGGCTAATATTGCATTCACCTCACGAGAATAAAAAGTGATATTAAAAACCCTTACCACATTGTAATCAATCGATTCATATGAAAAAAAAAGTTAATAAACACCAAATTAATAATAGAATACCATGAATATAAAGAAAATAAAGACAATATATATCAATTGGTAGTAAAAAATACAACACATGCAATAAATACGGGGTGAAAAATGGAAATCTCACAGAATTAAAGGTGAGATAAGAAATCCCTTACCTCATGTCTGACTTGTATTTTTTGTTCCTTGTTCTTCTTGAATAATAAACTAATGCTAATTTATACTTTATTAAGAACCTTTTTAAATATTATTATTCTTTTTATATCCCTTATTACTATGTTATATATATTATGCAATCATTTAAGATAATAATGGTCGTTTTTTCGATATTTGGTACTTGAATAAAAAATAAACAACTTATAATTACAAGATGTCTATGTGGTCAAGAGTATATTATCTATATAATGATATTCATTATTTAGATATCATATATATCATATATATCCAGTATATATCTGTATTTATTATAGTATATAAAATTTGGAGATAAGAAATTAAATGCGCCATTCATGGAGACGGTAAGTCGTACGTACGCATGAACGCTACTTTCATTTCAATTTCATATTTTAATTGAATGAAAATGTAATAATACATAGTAATATTATAATTCCAGTATAATATTATATAATTTCAATAACTCCATCCTTTATACATCCCATGTATGGTATGAATGAGTCATATCACTTTGAGGGGGCAGTAGTTTGCACTTCCTCAAATGAAATTATCATGTTTACCCATAATGGAAACCATAAAGGTATGAAATAAATGTAAAATAAAGAAGAATAAAAAACATAAACATAATATATATCATTTATAAATATAGTACCATCATAATGTTCACCATGAGAGGCGGTTGGAGATAATTGAACAATCATCGTTTCGTGAGGCATTAGTTTTCCAACCACAGAAACAATTTGTTATTAACCCATTAGATGGAGGTGTGTGTTAGTGTAGTTTTAATCCTTTTCATAAAAACAATATTAGTATATTGAGGATACTTGTGATGTTATAAAATAAAATAATAAAAATATTTTAGGGGTTGGAGAATTAAAATAAAAAAAATAAGTTAAGAGGAACCACTACCTTTAATTTGGGTAACTCCCTTTGGATTGAAACAAGAGGACTTCTTGAAGTGACTTCTCTCTAAGGTAAGGCTTCTAGGAGGAGGAGAGGGATATTGAGAACTTATTTGGGAAGGTGTTAGATGAGATAAGGGACTTTAGCTATGTGAGAAATGTGTAAGAAATGATGGCTTTTTATAAGGGGGGGAGAGGTTCTTTAGGAAAGTGTGAAAATATTATTTTATAATATAACAATATTCAGTTTCAAAAGGTCCAAAACTAATTAAAGTAAAAACTAAGATTAATCATGGTCTAAATAAAATCATCTAATGATAATTGGATAGTTTTTGGATTTTATTTTAATATTTATAATTTTATTTATTTAAATCATTTATTAATGAGGTAAATACTACATCCTTATTGTGTCACAAATAATTTAATTAATTTGTATCTAAAAATTATAAAACAAATAAAATAATTTAGGAAATAGTTTTATCATTCCAATTAATATTTATAGTAAAAAAATATAATTTTTATAACTCCATGTAAAAATTAATTTACTAAAAGATATTGGTTTTGGTAATTTTTGTCATTACTATAAGTTAATTAATCTAAAGTGTCATTATCACTCATAAATGGATCCATGGGATCCCAAAATTGACCCAAAGATGATCTGGGTCGTAATTTACTCAACCAATAAGGATGTTACAAGTGTTGTGGTAATTTTTTATTATTAAAATATTCTTTTTTACATTAAATTACCCTATTTACCTTTAACCGCGATAAATAAAAGTCAAAAGTTACTATTCACCAAAAATTATTTTTATCTTATTGAAAAAAAAATTACTTAATAACTACAAAAATTTATATCATATTTATGAAATTAAATTCACAGAAGTGGTAAAATTTCATTTAAATGAAAAATTCAATTTTTTAACTACTACTTAGTGGTTTCATTATTCATCAAAAATTGATGTTTTTTAGAAAACTACCAAAAATTAATCCTAAGCTATATTTGATATTCTGAATTCAAAAATTATGTCTATTTTAAAAAATTCAAAACATATAAGTCGTATTAATTAATTTAAGATTAATTCCCATTGTCAAGACAAATAGCTTGTTTTTAAGAAACAATAACTATCAAAAGATTGGTACTTGTTTATGTCCAATTTCAAAGTGAAGTTAATTCCAATGACCACCATAATATTAAACTATAAAAAATTATTCTAATTAAATTTTAAAAACAATTAAAAAAATAATCTAACCATATAAATAAATTATATTAAAAATCATATTTGTATTAAAATAATGTATTTTTTACTATTCATTAAAAAATTATTTTTTCAAAAAAATACCAAAAAATTATCCAAATTAAATTTTTGTATCCCAATTATAAAAAAGAATTTTATTTGGTAAAAATTAACATATAAAAGTGACCAAAACTAGATTTATTTTGGGATCTCTCTCAAAAGGCGTTAAATTGACCTTTTAGTAAATATTAAAGTATTTATGCTTAAAATTAGATTACTTCACATTTTAGGACTCTAAAATTTATTGGATAAATGTAAAAACATTTAACAAATATGTATAATCATATTGTAGTTAGTTATATTCATTCCTTCCAATACAACAGCTAGGTGTTATGTAAAGACCCGTAAAATTCAAGGGAAATTTTTTTTCTTAATTTTCTTTAGAATTTTACAAGAGCGCGGTTTCAGACGGCACCTGATTCCGAGGCCCGGAGTGCCCGGAATTAATTTTCGAAGTTTGGCTCGGGTACGTTCAGTGAACGAACGAGCGGGAATTCCTAACTTTTGATCCGGTGCTCGGAATTGAAATCTGAGGGCACCGATAAACTCGCAGCGCCGATATTCGCTTAAAGAGTCCTTTTCGGGAGTTGCGTTTGTTGCGGGTTGAAAGTTAGTTTTTGAGTTTTTAATTTAAGTTAAATAAAATTTGTGAGGAACAAATTTTATTTCTTTTAACTAGTTAAGTCCTACCAAAGGGAGTTGGGAGTGGGACCCACATCCACTTAACCTCCCTTGGGAGGATTAAGTGAGGTGGGGTCCACACGAACCCCAACTCCTCATTTTCTCTCAAAACCTCCCCTTTAACTCATTTCATTTAATGTTGTCAACTTGAGTTACTTAATTAATTATGGGAGTTTAACCCTTTTTGAATTTCAAACTTTTGAAATTCTAATGTGTATTGTAATAATAAAATAAGAAGTTGTCTTATTTTATTTTTGGTTGTTTTGTTTGTCTCCTTGAGAGCTTTTGGAGAGCCTCCTCTTCTTCTTCAAACTCAACGAAGAACGCGAAGAACGTCGTTCTTCAACGAAGAACTTCTCCGCCGAAGAACACGATCCATCCGCGACGCCGTATCCGCGACGCGACGTACTTCTTCTGCGTCATCTCTTCCGCGACGGTTTTCCGCGACGAACGCCATCGACAACGACTCTTCCTCCGACGTCAAAGGAATCGACACCGATATTCCACGACTCCGTCAACGTACGACTATCAAGGTAGGGGATGTTGATTTAATATTTAATTATCTCATTCTTGCTCGTGGATCGTATAACTAACGTGGGGATGTTGATTAATTTTAAGATGCGTTATTGCTTAACGTGAGGGGGCCGGACCGCATGAACACGGCCGAACCCCCTCCATCGTTCATGTTGTTTAATCTTGCGGAGGGAAGCAAGGTGGCGTGGTGCCGTCGCACCACGCGGATATTTGTACGTTCAACTTACGCGATGCCGTCGCACGCACCATGGAAGAAACAACAAGAACGCGACGCCGTCGCGCCGCGTTGAATGAATATCAAAGCACGGCGAAGGGGCGCGGTGCCGTCGCACCGCGCCGGATGACGAACGTCGTGGCCGGTTCCGGGCCGCGGCGGGACGAGGAGACCGCGGCCGGTTCCGGGCCGCGGCGGAAGAGAAGACCGGCGGTCGGGCCGCCGGCGTCGGAAGCCGAAGGGGGGACCGGAATTACCGGTCCCGTTGGAGAAAAACCGGCCGGCCAGCTGACCGGCCGGAAGGCATTAAACCGGGGGATTAAATCCCCCGGCCAGCCTGTAAAAACCCCCCTCTTAATGAGGGGGGCGGTTCCCTTAAGGTGGGGGGGCAGGAGGCCCCCCGGCTTCCTTCAAACCGGCCCCCACGTGGGGGCCGTTTTCTTCAAAGGGCGCGGCACAAGGCCGCGCCGCCAACCCGAACAAGCGGGGGGGCTTTGCCCCCCGTTTCCTGACAATCAAGCCCCCCGCGTGGGGGGGGCGGTTTGTAAAAAAATAAAGGGGCGCGGCTATATGCCGCGCCGACACCCAAGAAGCGGGGGCTGAGCCCCCCGCGTGCCACCCACGTGCGGCGCCGGGCGCCGCCGCCGCCACCCGCCGCCGCCGCCGCCGCCCGCCGCCGCCGCCCGCCGTCGCCGGCCGCCGCCGCCGGCCACCGCGCCGCCCAGGGGGGGGGGGGGGGTCGGGCCGGGTCGGCCCGGACCCGGACCCCCCCATTTCGAACCAGATTTGGTTTTTGGCCCATAACTTGAGCCTCGGACCTCCGATCAACGAACCGTCTGCGGCAATGCGATCCTTGGATCGAGACGGTCGTTTCGGTATATTGCACTCAAGGTTTCGGATTACTTTGAGTTCGGCCGGGTTGGTTCGTTCACGAAACCAACCGGGCCTTCGGAGCGGAAACGCTCATATCTTGAGCTACGGACGTCCGATTGACGTGCCGTCAGTCGCGTAGTGTTCCTCTTAGTGAGATGGATCTTTTGGCATACTCCGCCCGAGGTTTGGACGCAGGTGGAGTACGGTCGGGTTGGTTTTGCCTTAAAAACCAACCGGGCCCCGGAGACGAAAAAGCCAATAACTCACAGACCGGGCGTCCGATTGACGCGCCGTCTGTTTCGTTGACTTCCTCTTGATGAGACGGAACTTTTGACATACTCCGCCCGAGTTTTGGATACAGTCGGAGTATGGCCGGGTTGGATTGTACCCGAAATCCAACCGGGCCCCTGGAACGGGAAAGCTGATATCTTTCAGACAGGACGTCCGCTTGACGAGCCGTCAGCAGCGTTGGTGGTTACGTTGAGTAACGGTCCCTTTGAGTATACCCTATGGGAGTTCGGGGTACAGTTGAGATACGGCCGGGATTGGTTTCGCTCACGAAACCAACCGGGCCCCTGGGACTAATAGGCTATTAACTCACAGACCGGGCGTCTGATCGACGCGCCGTCTGTTGCGTTGAGACCCCTGTGACGAGACGGACCTTTGAGACACTTCTTCGTGGGACTTTGAGATACTTGGAGTATCGACCTGTAGCTCGTGGAGCGGACCCTCCCAGTGACGAGCGTGCGAAGTACGGAGACCGTGTAGCTGGCTGAGACCTGACGACTGCTTGACCGACTCGACTTGGAGTGAGTCGACTAGCCCAGTGGACGGAGCACTACTTTCTGAGGTGCAGACCCATGGCGGACGGAGCACTACCTGTGTGACAGTGCAGACCCGCGGTGCTCGTCCGGAGAGTACCTCAGCAGGCTACTAGGGGGTGTGCACTACGGTGTTTTGGTGACATACCTCGGCGGGAAGCACTACTGTGTTTGGGTGGCTGGCCCGCAGTACTCGACAGGAGGAGTACTTCAGCAGTCTTAGGTTAGTGAGCAGTACCTCGGAGTCGTGACAGGACCACTGTACACTCTAGAGACGGAGCTCTTCAGCAGTTACGGTTTCGATAATGAAAATCCTGGTTTGAGCTGAGACTTTTGACCTTGTGTTTACCTCATGATTGAGATGGGTCACTTGCTAACTTTGGTATATGTATGGGCATATACCCGGGTAGTGGTTATCCGTCGTTTTCACAATCCTTGTGTTTCCTCATGATTGAGATGGGTTACTTGATAACTTAGGTATATGTATGGGCATATACCTAAGTAGATTTTATCTGTTGAGATATTCTTGTGTTTATCCTTGTTGGTTTTAGTGAGACCTTGAGGGTCTCGGGGTCCCTACTGAGTATCGTTATACTCACCCCTGCACGGGCTATGCCCGCACCTCGTTGTGTTGGTTGCAGACGACGGACAGTGCTGACAGAAGCCGAAGGTTCGAGGACTGGACGGTACCTGGAGGTGGACTAGACGACGAGGCGGTACCCGGAGGTGGACCACTGGGCGGGACATACTCAGAGCGGATGGCGGGACCCGAGGAGCAGAGGAGCTATCTGTACCCACCCTTCAGGTGGGATTTCCAGTGGACATCTCAGCGTAGCAGCTTTACTTTTTAGTCGCTGTTTTCCCTTTCGAGTTGTACTTTACAGTTGGGCTTGTATTTCCGGCCCCTTTTACTTTTCAGCTCTTATTTTGTACTTAGTGTTTTACTTCCGCTTGTACTCTGTGGTGCTTGTTTTCTTTATAAAGGCAATGCCTTCCCAGTTATCGGGATTTTACGCCTTTGGTGCTAGTCGCCAGCCCCTGGCCTATGGAAGGCGGGCTTGGGGTAGTCACGGCACGGGCCCCGAGGACGGGTCGTGACAAATTGGTATCAGAGGTGGTCGGTTCTACCGCAGACTCTGATCTTTCTTTCTGTGAAGCAATAGTGTTGAGAGTACCGAGTGTGGTTTTCAGTTCAGGGAGTCCAGTGTTGGTGCGGGCGGCCGACGTATCCATACACCAGGACCCTGACAACTGATTTCCGACTTTGTGCACGAAAACACTGATTGTGTGTGTGTTTTCAAAAGTTTTTCCCCTTTAAACAGCTCAAACCAGGTCAGCTCACCAGGTATAATCGTTTGATCGTGTTACGTTGTTTCTTTCAGGATGTCTTTTCTCAGACGACCAGCTAGAGCCCGGAGGGATGAGCGTGCTGACAGCCCACCGAGCGATGAGGCCTCGGTGCAGGGCCCTTTGTCAGCAGTGGCACCGGCGGTAGCTCTACCCGCCGAGCCCCCGATGCTTCCAGCAGCAACCGCTGACGATGCACGTCGCCTCAGCGCACTGCATGAGTTTCAGCGCCAGCGACCGCCCAGGTTTCGCGGGGAGACGGATCCCCAGGCTGTAGAGGACTGGCTGGAGGTAGTGGTATGAGTGTTTAGGCTAGTGAGGACACCAGCAGACCTCATGGTTATCCTCGCTGCGAGCCTACTACACGCAGCAGCAGGTAGGTGGTGGAGCCACTTGTTTCAGTTTTGCGATGAGATGAACAGCGCATGGGAAGACTTCGAGACCTTCTTCAGGGTGGTGTTTGTGCCAGTATCTCTACACCCCGAGCGTGTACAGGAGATTCTACCTTTACCGCGTGTTTTTCAATCAGAAGCCGAGTCATCTGTGGGCAGTAGACAGATGATGCAGAGGTCCAGGAGGACCAGACCAGCAGTTGGGCGATCTCGGGTTTTAGGACCAGTGGAGCAGGGCAACCGGAGTGGGAACAGAGCTAGCCGTGCAAGGAGTAGGTTGTGTTACTCATGCCGCGGAAAGGGCCACCTGGCTCGTGACTGCCCGACCCGCCATGCGGAGGATCAGCAGACGGTTGAGGAACCACCTAGGCAGAGGCAGAGGTTCGACCGTGGCGGTCCGCAGGGAGGAGGCGGACGAGGCAGAGGAGCTGGCCGAGCAGCAGGTGGTGGACGACGCTTTGAGGCTCTTCCACCACCACCACCAGGAGGTCCACCCCGACCACAGGGAGTAGGTGAACATGCGAGAGCACAGCTTCAGGCAGCTGAAGCATACGATCATGGAGCTCTGGGAGCAGGTGGACAGGGGAGGAACTAGTGGATACGTCTTTTGTACTTCTAGTTCCATGTTGATGTTGCTTTTGTGTAGCGTCTTGTATTATGAGCTGCAATAATAAAAGACGCATCCTTTGTGATGTTTTCATTCCTGTCCTCTTTTGTGATGTTACTAAGAGGTTCCAGTTGACTGTTGACTTGACTCTCACTTGTGAGACATCTACTGGAGGAGACCAGTTACCACACACTGATGCCGACAGTGTGACTCAACCCTTGGAGGCGAGAGTAACGGTTGGATCTCTTAGTAGTAGCGTCGAGGCCTTACGACGTCATCCTTGGTATGGATTAGTATCATCCATGTTAGGATTGACTGTTTTAGGCAAAGAATGTGGTTCATCCAGGGGATGAGACCAGGATTCTCTTATCGGCAAAGAGGAAATCTTGCAGCTCTTGTGGGACCAGAGATGGTCCGGGCCACGTCAGAGGATGTCCATGTCATCCAGGAGCGGATGAGGACAGCACAGAGCTGGCATAAGTCATACGCTGACAGGAGGCAGAGGCCACTAGAGTTCGAGGATTGTGACCACGTCTTCTTGCGGGTCTCACCTCGACGTGGTATTCGGAGATTTGGCCGAGGCGACAAGTTATCTCCGCGCTTCATCGGACCCTTCCAGGTTCTCAGCAGGATTGGCAAGGTGGCTTATCGCCTGGCTCTACCACCTCAGTTGCACCGGGTGCACGACGTCTTCCACGTGTCTCAGCTGAGGAGATACGTGCACGACCCGACGCACATCTTTGACCATGGGGAGCTTGACGTTGACGATGGGGTGACTTTTACGGAGGTCCCGGTGGAGATAGAGGATCGACAGTAGTGGGTCCTACATGGGCGATCGATTCCTCTTGTTGCGCAACAGATGGCGGCACGGGAATCTCCAGGAGAGCACATGGGAGCGGGAGGCTCAGATGCGTGCTCAGTACCCTCATTTGTTTCCCTAGTTTTTGTTGTATCTTTACGGGGACGTAAAGCCCTGAGGTGGGAGTAATGTAAAGACCCGTAAAATTCAAGGGAAATTTTTTTTCTTAATTTTCTTTAGAATTTTACAAGAGCGCGGTTTCAGACGGCACCTGATTCCGAGGCCCGGAGTGCCCGGAATTAATTTCCGAAGTTTGGCTCGGGTACGTTCAGTGAACGAACGAGCGGGAATTCCTAACTTTTGATCCGGTGCTCGGAATTGAAATCCGAGGGCACCGATAAACTTGCAGCGCCGATATTCGCTTAAAGAGTCCTTTTCGGGAGTTGTGTTTGTTGCGGGTTGAAAGTTAGTTTTTGAGTTTTTAGTTTAAGTTAAATAAAATTTGTGAGGAACAAATTTTATTTCTTTTAACTAGTTAAGTCCTACCAAAGGGAGTTGGGAGTGGGACCCACATCCACTTAACCTCCCTTGGGAGGATTAAGTGAGGTGGGGTCCACACGAACCCCAACTCCTCATTTTCTCTCAAAACCTCCCCTTTAACTCATTTCATTTAATGTTGTCAACTTGAGTTACTTAATTAATTATGGGAGTTTAACCCTTTTTGAATTTCAAACTTTTGAAATTCTAATGTGTATTGTAATAATAAAATAAGAAGTTGTCTTATTTTATTTTTGGTTGTTTTGTTTGTCTCCTTGAGAGCTTTTGGAGAGCCTCCTCTTCTTCTTCAAACTCAACGAAGAACGCGAAGAACGTCGTTCTTCAACGAAGAACTTCTCCGCCGAAGAACACGATCCATCCGCGACGCCGTATCCACGACGCGACGTACTTCTTTTGCGTCATCTCTTCCGCGACGGTTTTCCGCGACGAACGCCATCGACAACGACTCTTCCTCCGACGTCAAAGGAATCGACACCGATATTCCACAACTCCGTCAACGTACGACTATCAAGGTAGGGGATGTTGATTTAATATTTAATTATCTCATTCTTGCTCGTGGATCGTATAACTAATGTGGGGATGTTGATTAATTTTAAGATGCGTTATTGCTTAACGTGAGGGGGCCGGACCGCATGAACACGGCCGAACCCCCTCCATCGTTCATGTTGTTTAATCTTGCGGAGGGAAGCAAGGTGGCGTGGTGCCGTCGCACCACGCGGATATTTGTACGTTCAACTTACGCGATGCCGTCGCACGCACCATGGAAGAAACAACAAGAACGCGACGCCGTCGCGCCGCGTTGAATTAATATCAAAACACGGCGAAGGGGCGCGGTGCCGTCGCACCGCGCCGGATGACGAACGTCGTGGCCGGTTCCGGGCCGCGGCGGGACGAGGAGACCGCGGCCGGTTCCGGGCCGCGGCGGAAGAGAAGACCGGCGGTCGGGCCGCCGGCGTCGGAAGCCGAAGGGGGGACCGGAATTACCGGTCCCGTTGGAGAAAAACCGGCCGGCCAGCTGGCCGGCCGGAAGGCATTACACCGGGGGATTAAATCCCCCGGCCAGCCTGTAAAAACCCCCCTCTTAATGAGGGGGGCGGTTCCCTTAAGGTGGGGGGGCAGGAGGCCCCCCGGCTTCCTTCAAACCGGCCCCCACGTGGGGGCCGTTTTCTTCAAAGGGAGCGGCACAAGGCCGCGCCGCCAACCCGAACAAGCGGGGGGGCTTTGCCCCCCGTTTCCTGACAATCAAGCCCCCCACGTGGGGGGGGCGGTTTGTAAAAAAATAAAGGGGCGCGGCTATATGCCGCGCCGACACCCAAGAAGCGGGGGCTGAGCCCCCCGCGTGCCACCCACGTGCGGCGCCAGGCGCCGCCGCGCCGCCGCCCGCCGCCGCCGCCCGCCGTCGCTGGCCGCCGCCGCCGGCCACCGCGCCGCCCAGGGGGGGGTCGGGCCGGGTCGGCCCGGACCCGGACCCCCCCGTTTCGAACCAGATTTGGTTTTTGGCCCATAACATGAGCCTCGGACCTCCGATCGACGAACCGTCTGCGGCAATGCGATCCTTGGATCGAGACGGTCGTTTCGGTATATCGCACTCAAGGTTTCGGATTACTTTGAGTTCGGCCGGGTTGGTTCGTTCACGAAACCAACCGGGCCTTCGGAGCGGAAACGCTCATATCTTGAGCTACGGACGTCCGATTGACGTGCCGTCAGTCACGTAGTGTTCCTCTTAGTGAGACGGATCTTTTGGCATACTCCGCCCGAGGTTTGGACGCAGGTGGAGTACAGTCGGGTTGGTTTTGCCTTAAAAACCAACCGGGCCCCGGAGACGATAAAGCCAATAACTCACAGACCGGGCGTCCGATTGACGCGCCGTCTGTTTCGTTGACTTCCTCTTGATGAGACGGAACTTTTGACATACTCCGCCCGAGTTTTGGATACAGTCGAAGTATGGCCGGGTTGGATTGTACCCGAAATCCAACCGGGCCCCTGGAACGGGAAAGCTGATATCTTTCAGACAGGACGTCCGCTTGACGAGCCGTCAGCAGCGTTGGTGGTTACGTTGAGTAACGGTCCCTTTGAGTATACCCTATGGGAGTTCGGGGTACAGTTGAGATACGGCCGGGATTGGTTTCGCTCACGAAACCAACCGGGCCCCTGGGACTAATAGGCTATTAACTCACAGACCGGGCGTCCGATCGACGCGCCGTCTGTTGCGTTGAGACCCCTGTGACGAGACGGACCTTTGAGACACTTCTTCGTGGGACTTTGAGATACTTGGAGTATCGACCTGTAGCTCGTGGAGCGGACCCTCCCAGTGACGAGCGTGCGATGTACGGAGACCGTGTAGCTGGCTGAGACCTGACGACTGCTTGACCGACTCGACTTGGAGTGAGTCGACTAGCCCAGTGGACGGAGCACTACTTTCTGAGGTGCAGACCCATGGCGGACGGAGCACTACCTGTGTGACAGTGCAGACCCGCGGTGCTCGTCCGGAGAGTACCTCAGCAGGCTACTAGGGGGTGTGCACTACGGTGTTTTGGTGACATACCTCGGCGGGAAGCACTACTGTGTTTGGGTGGCTGGCCCGCAGTACTCGACAGGAGGAGTACTTCAGCAGTCTTAGGTTAGTGAGCAGTACCTCGGAGTCGTGACAGGACCACTGTACACTCTAGAGACGGAGCTCTTCAGCAGTTACGGTTTCGATAATGAAAATCCTGGTTTGAGCTGAGACTTTTGACCTTGTGTTTACCTCATGATTGAGATGGGTCACTTGCTAACTTTGGTATATGTATGGGCATATACCTGGGTAGTGGTTATCCGTCGTTTTCACAATCCTTGTGTTTCCTCATGATTGAGATGGGTTACTTGATAACTTAGGTATATGTATGGGCATATACCTAAGTAGAGTTTATCTGTTGAGATCTTCTTGTGTTTATCCTTGTTGGTTTTAGTGAGACCTTGAGGGTCTCGGGGTCCCTACTGGGTATCGTTATACTCACCCCTGCACGGGCTATGCCCGCACCTCGTTGTGTTGGTTGCAGACGACGGACAGTGCTGACAGAAGCCGAAGGTTCGAGGACTGGACGGTACCTGGAGGTGGACTATACGACGAGGCGGTACCCGGAGGTGGACCACTGGGCGGGACATACTCAGAGCGGATGGCGGGACCCGAGGAGCAGAGGAGCTATCTGTACCCACCCTTCAGGTGGGATTTCCAGTGGACATCTCAGCGTAGCAGCTTTACTTTTTAGTCGCTGTTTTCCCTTTCGAGTTGTACTTTACAGTTGGGCTTGTATTTCCGGCCCCTTTTACTTTTCAGCTCTTCTTTTGTACTTAGTGTTTTACTTCCGCTTGTACTCTATGGTGCTTGTTTTCTTTATAAAGGCAATGCCTTCCCAGTTATCGGGATTTTACGCCTTTGGTGCTAGTCGCCAGCCCCTGGCCTATGGAAGGCGGGCTTGGGGTAGTCACGGCACGGGCCCCGAGGACGGGTCGTGACATGTTAACTACGTTTAAAATAATAATATTATAATATTATTGGGAAACATATGATTTCAAAGAAACTCGTTGTTGTGTATCAGGTACGCCATAGAGCATTTAAACCCCTTTAATATAAAATTAATATTTAAATATGAAAACATTATATTCTTTATTTAACTGGGATGTTACATCTTTCCACCCTTTTGGGAATTGTGTCCTTGCAATTTTCAAATTGGGCTCAGAAACTCCATTGAATGTCCCACATCATAAAAATAGTCATTAAAACTATCACTTTAAAATAAATAACCATATATACAATGGTCACCCAAGAAAATAGATACTTAGATTCCATGAAATCATGGATATGGAAGAGAAACAAACTCTCATATATTAATAGAGAGTGATATAGAACTTGATCATGAAAAGTTAACCACCATAATACCATAAATTTGTGGTTGGGTAAATGTCTGATGATAAAAAAGAGCTTATATTTTTTTTACTTCAAGATCATTTTCATAGAGTTGATAAGTTTTATTAATAACTAGACTAATATCGTAAGTAAATATACTTACTTTTCATGTACAGTGTCATCCTTTAATAAAATTCTACCACAAACACATCTTTTCTCAAAGCAGTAATTATTCAAGATGACTTGGTCACACATGAAGTGATAGAATCAACTTCTAGAGTGTCGCATAATCTAAAAAAGATGAACTATATATTTCCCCTATGTTTATACAACATCAAAAACCAAAATTGGTTAGTAAAAGATCAGATAATCAATAAAAAGGATAATCTTTTTAAAAAAGAAAAACTACTCTTAATCTCTAAAATTTGTCAAACATTACCAAAAGTTAAACCAAGACCATTCAATAAAAAATTTCCCATAAAATTATTCAATGTAATCCAAACTATAATTGAAACCGAAATCTCTGAAGTATTTAATCAGATAATATTCCAAGATAAATCTTTACATTTGTCTCTAAATAACATCTATTATTCTTAAAGTCTCATATTTAAAAGTAATTACACTAATCACATATTCTCCATGATAGATTAATCATTTACATAGATATCCAAAAATAAACTTATTATTGATTCATAAAATAATCTAACCAAAAATAATTAGTCATACTAACTAGGGAATTCACATAGTCCAGTGGTGGGTGATAAATCACAGTCGAACATTGGTTATCGGTTCGATTCCCGTAGCATTGTACGATGCGATGGATTGTCAAATGGTCTGTGTGTTATCCTTTTTCAAAAACTATATAATTTTATAACATTCACAAAAAAGATATAAATTCCTAAAAAATAATCCTAACATATTTTAACCACAAAATATTTCTAATATCTTTTATTTTGCATCCCAAATTGTATTAACATGTAATTGCCTCAAATTCAAGGATCATATAAATGCAAATGGTTCATTTTAACTGTATCCAAAAAATAAAAGATAATTATTCCTTGAATAAAATTTTCATATTTCAATCTTAAGGGATACACATACTATAAAAAGTCTTCTAATGTAATCCCTTCATCAAAATAACCTTAATACTTTTAAGCATTCAGCATCTAAAAATCTATCATAACTCTTGAATCCCTTATATATTGACATCTTACTCATTCAATTTTCTTTATAATCCATTAACCATTCCATTCCAACTTATTCTAAAATACTTCTTTCTCACATACAGAATCATGATTCATATCCTAATATTCAATAATGTCTAAACATCATTTATGAAATAATTTATACCTTTCATTGGTCATTGTCATTTTACTCATCCTCAATCAGAATGTAATTAGGTATTGGATAACATATATTTGTATGATCCTAGTGATCTCATTCCTGAACCTTCTTCATAGTACATTTGTTTTTATAATGACCATGCACACCACATTAAAAACATTTAATTAACCCCTCAGAATGAAATTCTTTCCCTTTCTAAGATTCAACTGGATGCATCCTTTTTCCATGGTAGGTTCTTGCTTTATGACCTTAATTTCAACATCTATAGCATCTTTTTGTCCCTTTAAATCATTTTCCTAAGTGTTCCTTTCCACATCCTTGACACATTGGTTTTTGAACATACATACCACTATGATTATTACCTCAACATCTATTTGGATTTGTTTCTCGCATATATGATGCCTTATAAAAATCACCAAGTTTCAGGTAGTCAATAATGATTCTATATTGTTTGTTGAGAATAACCAAAATAGTTCTCATTGAAGCTCCCATTTAATTCAGTTTCTAACTCAAAAAACTGTTACAATTTTCTTCACATCCACTATTACTTCGGAGCCTGCAAGATCCAAACATTTACTAAAACCAAAATGGAAAGTGTGAGTTTATCAGTAAAATCATCATATAACATCTTATGAGGATAGTAAATACTAATATATACTTATTCATGTTATCTTAAACTCATTTACTTTATTTAAAATAACTATTATTCTTTCTAAAATCCTGGCCATTATGGTAATTTCACTTATGCTTAAAGAACACCCTAACCTCTAAATTTATCTAAACTGACATATGATACCAACTATAAGGACCCGACCTTAAACAATACTTAATCTTGAGTTAAATCAAGTATTAACTTAGAGGATCATTTCAGGTTTAGAGTATTAGATAATTAGGCCATAACTATAACATATCTACTTAAATATTGCAATGTAAACACGTCAACTATAAATGGATTTATTATGTGTATCGGAAGTATATCCACAAAAAGGGGAGTGTAAATTATTACAAAAGTAAATAAATTGTGATTTTACTCATAATCGTGGTGTAAAATAATCAATGAAGTATGCGTAATTCCCAATGAGTGGAAATAGAAATTTGAAGTTCCCTTACCGATTTGGAAACATACGAAACATACACCTCATGAAAGAAGGATCATAAAATGAAGATTTAAATTCCAATAAATTAAATTATATTACACCAATAATACAATCATGGGTAGTAAATACACCAAATAAAATGAAATAGTGGCTAATATAGCATTAATCTCCTGAGAATAAAAAGTGAGATTACAAACCCTTACCACATTGTAATCAATTGAGTCGTATGAAAAAAAGTTAATGACCACCAAATGAATCACAAAATACCATGAATATAGAAGGAATCCTGATAATATATATCAATTGTTAGTACACAATACAACACATGCAATAAATAAGGGGTGAACATTCAAAATCTCACAGAAATAAAAGTGAGATAAGAAATCCCTTACATCGTGTCCGACATGACTTGTTTGTTCCTTGTTATTCATGAATAATAAACTAAAGATAATTTTTACTTGAATAATAACATTTTTATAGTTTATTATTCTTTTTATAGCACTTATTACCATGTTATATATATATTATGCAATCATTTATGTTAATAATTGTCGTTTTGTCGATATTTGGTACTTGAGTAAAAAATGAACACCTTATAATTACAAGTTGCCCATGTGGTCAGGGGTCCATTATCTATAGAATGATATTAATGGTTTAGATATCATATATATCATATATATCCAATATATATATATATATATGTATTTATAATAGTACATTATATTTGGAGATAAGAATTGAAATGCACCGTTAATGGAGACGGTAAGCAGTATGTACGCATGAAGGCTACATTAATTTCTATTTAATATTTTAATTGAATGAAAACATAATGATACATAGTAATATTATAATTCCAGTATAATATAATATATAATTTCAATAAATCCATATTTAATACATCCCATGTATGCTATGAATGAGTCATATCACTTTGAGGGGGTGGTAGTCTGCACTTCCTTAAATGAAATTATTGTCTTTACCTCTAATGGAAACCATAATGGTATGCTATAAATGAAAAATAGAGAAGCATAAATAAAACATATACATAATATATATCTTATATAAATACATTATCATCATAATGTCCACCATGAGAGGTGGTAAGAGATAATTTAACAATCACTGTTACGTGAGGCGTTAGTTTTCCATCCATAGAAACAGTTTGTTCTTCACCCATTAGATGGAGGTGTGTGTAAGTGTAGTTATAATAATTCTCATAAAAACATACTAGTATATTTAGGATAATTTTTTTATAAAAAAATAATAAAAATAGTTTATGTGTTTGAGTAGTAAAATAAAAGAAAAGAAGTTATGAGGAACTATTACCTTTAATTTGGGTAACTCCATTTGGTTTGAACCAAAAGGACTTATTGAAGTGCCTTATACCTAAAGTAAGGATTTAATGAGGAGGATAGGGATATTGAGAGCTTATTTGGGAAGTTTTTCAACTATCCAAGGGGCTTGAGATGTGTGAGGAATGAGTAAGAAGTGTGGGATTTTTATAAGGGGGAGGTGGAGTTCTTTAGGAAAGTGAAAATATTATTTTATTATATAATGATATTCGGTTTCTAAAGGTCCAAAACTAATTAATGTATAAGATAATATGACTCATTATCCAAATAAAACCATCCAATAAGAACTGAATTGGTTTTGGATGTTATTTTAATATTTATAATCTTATTTATTTAAATCATTTATTAATGAGGTGAATACTGCATCATTATTGTGTTATAAATAATTTAATTTATTTGATATCTAAAAATTATGAAAAAAATAACATGATGTAGGAATTATTTTTATATTTCCAATGAATATATATAGTCAAAAAGATAATTTATATAACCCCATGTAAAAATTAATTTACTAAAAGATATTTGTTTATTTCATTTTTGTCGTTACTTTAAGTTAATTAATCTAAAGTGTCATTATCAATCATAAGTGGCTCCATGAAGTCCCAAAATATACCCAAAGATTCTTAGGGTCATAAATGACTAAATAAATAAGGTTAAGACAAGTGTTAAGCTAATTTTGTATTATTATAATATTCTTTTTACCTTAAATTACCTTATTTAACTTTAACCGAGGTAAATAAAAGTCAAAAGTTACTATACATCAAAAACTGTTTTCATCTTATTGAACCATATTTAACTTACTAATAACAACAGTGTATGTCAGATTTTTGAAATTCTATTCACAGAAGTGGTAAAATTTCATTTAAATGAAAAATTCAGTTTTTTAACTACTACTTAGTGGTTTCACTGTTTATCAAAAATTGATGTTTTTCAGAAAACTACCAGACATTCAGCATAAGTTATATTTGATATTCCCAATTCAAAAATAATTTATATTTTACCAAATTTAATACATAGAAGTTTCATTAATTAGTTTAAAATTAATTCCCGTTGAAAAAAAAATAGCATGTTTTTAAGAAACAATAACTATCAAAATATTGAAACTTGTTTATGTCAAATTTCAATGTGAAATTAATTCCAATGACCACCACTGGATTAAATGGTAAAAATATATTCTAATTAATCTTTAAAACTATTGAAAATGATAATATATCCATATAAAAAATTAGATAAAAAATAATATTTGAATTAAAATACAGTATTATTCACTATTCATTAAAAATGAATTTTATAAGAAAAATACCAAAAAATTACCCAAACTAAATTTTGGTGTATAGATTATAAATAGTAATTTTATTTGATCAAATAGAACATATAAATTTGAACAAAAATAGATTTAATGAGGGTTTTACCTCAAAAGGCGGTTAATCGACCTTTTATAGAATATTAGAGTATTTAAGCTTATATTTAGATTAATTCAAAATTTTAGCCTCTAAAATTTATTGAATAAATGTAAAGACATTTATGAAACATATATAATCATATTTTAATTAGTTATATTCATTTCTTCCAATACAACAGCGAGGTGTTAACTACATTTAAAATAATATTATTATAATGTTATTGTGCAACGTAAGATTTCAAAAAACTCGTTATTGCATATCGGGTACGCCATTGAGCATATCAACCCCTTTAAAGTAAAATTAATATTTAATTCAAAAATATTAATAAATATGAAAAGTTTATATTATTTATTTACATGGGATGTTACACTATATGTTGGGAAAGACACCCTCCACCATGACGATGGGGGTTTTTGGAAAATAGTTCTATACTATGGTGGGTTCCGAATATAAATCACAAGAGAACTACATGTATATATAAATATAATTACAGACACTCATTTGAAACATATTGGTATACAAAAAAACTTTCCAACTCATAACACCTTCACTTTTACCGCCACTACTAAATTCACAACACCACACAACAAGCCATAAACTCCATTTGACATTTCCAACCAATTTATTTCATCATTTCAATATTGTTAACCAAATTAACCCAAGTCCTTCAAATTTTATTAAATTTTTATTTTATCATTCCATCACACCATAGAAAACTGCATAATAGGACACATCAAACAACATAGTGACATTCATGGTAAATTAACGCACTTCACATTAAAAACATATCACACTAAGACCTCTAGATACATGGTGAATATTTCTTCATGTTATCAGTGAAAAAAAACAACTCCAATCACTACTATCCTTATTCAATGTCATATATACCAAACCCCCATACCAAAAAAATGAACCCCCAACTCACAACCACACTTAGCGACATACCAAAGCACAACTAGTTGCATAGGCCTACCACATCATCACACAATGCCCAGATTTCCATATGAACATAACCAACCCATGTGCACATCTGTTCCCATGACCACATCACCACAAAAAAACAAATCATTTTTTTACAAGGCATCACTTATTTACTTCCACTTGTTAATTTTTGGTTTATCATAAAAAATTTATGATAAAATTGAATACATTTTATAGCTAAAGATATGTAGTTACCTGGTTCTTAATTATATATGTGTTCAACAGAAACTAAACAACACGCATTCCATAAGTTATATTTTTCACAAATAAGAACCCAAAATTAACATGATTTTCAGTTTGTAGTCATCCGATACAGATCAAAATATCAAAAAAAATGGAATAATGCATCACTTTTCCATATCCCCTGTAAATTGATATCAAACAAATTAAATTATCTTTATTAACCTTTATTAAAAAAAATATTCATAATGGAATACATTCATAGGGGTGTGCATGCAACATGAAAAGATCTAGGGAAACACGAACCAAAAGTTATAACCTGTCCACACGAATCATATGGGAAGAAGAAATTTGAGAATCCTATATCAAGAGAAAATAAGTAGGAAGAATAAAATGGGGGAAGGTATATCTGCATTGGGAAGATCTAAATAGAGTCACAGGTTTAGATTCATTTTTCATTTTCTAATAAATGAAGATATAGGCAAGACAATGTGTTTTGTCTAACCAAACACTCCCAGACACATAAGAATTTAATGATAGGATTCATGGGATCTAAATATGTTTATAATCCATTAAAATAATTCATTTAAATAATTTTACATCAAAGAAGAAATTAAAATGAAAAAACTAGAAGAAGCTAGAAACACTGTACATGAGTCACTGTTGCATAAGGCACCACTTGACAAGGCACAACTTGCAAGCCATTTTTAGGCAACACACTCCACGATGAATCACTATTCATGAGACACCATTAGGAGAGGCACCTCTTGACGATGTGCTGATAGATGAAATTACTCCCATCGTCAATGAGTCATCCTGAGGTGACATGCCACTAGACAAGGCACTGCTGGATCAGTTATTGCTAGTGAGCCACCCCCAGAGATCGACCACCAGTTAGCCAATGCCAACGAGTGATAGCTCGTGAGAAACTACCAATGATATATCTCTAGTGAGCCACCTGTAGTGATCAACCTCTAGGATGAAACAACGCTAAGGGGGCTAACATTGAAAAATTTGGAAAACATGAAAAACTGGGAATTTAAAAAAGTGATGAAATGGGTCAACTTGACCACCTAGAACACACCAAACACCAAATTTTCTCAAATTAATGGACAAGAGATGTCTGGGAAATTACATTAGATTCATCTCAAACCATTCTCACACTCTATATTTCAAAACCAACTCAGAATGAATGATAGGAAGGGTCCAAACAACCATCCCTTGAGATACCTTACAATTATCTTTCTACACATGAAACACCTCTATACACACCAACATTCAATGATGAACCACACTATATTGTTAGAAAGTGGGAGTGGTAAACCTCCACATCCATGAACACCTCATCCGATATATACAAACTAGTCCTCATCACATCAACCCAAATGACCAAAACACACACTACACAAGCACATCCACACCATCTCTAACACATGAATTAGGGAGTTATATCCTCAATGTTAATATACTATACTATATTGGAGGAACTACCTCACCAACACAAGTTTAATCATATCACATTTAATGTGTCTCTATTAATAATACGGTCCTCCCCTTTTCATATGTCACAAAATTATCACACATCACAACACACACATCAAAAAACTATGGAAAACAGATCTTCTCATTGTAATTCCCCGACCCCAGTTACCTAGTGTTGGTGAATTATTACATAACATTGGCATGATCACAAGAGATCAAATCTAGAAATACCGATCAGTTTAGTAGCTTTGGAAGTATGAGATACATTGATATGTTTTACATTACATCATGAAATAAAAATATAAACAAATTTTTTCTCCTTTGAACAAACTAATATCCTTAGCCTATCCCTACAGGTAAACCATAATATACTTCTTCACCACCTGGGGAAAATAAAACATAGAAAGGGGTGAGCTCAGATGGTCATTAAGGATAACAATATAGTGGAAACTGTCATAAATATAAACAAACATTTAAGGAAATTTATAAGACTAAAACAACAGCCTTTTATCCATAAAATTGAGAATATTATGGAAAATATAAAATCAAATAATTTCATTTAATTATTCCCATGTATATTCTACTAGTCGAATAATCACATGAAATATCAATATCCACTTTCATAATGATGGAATGCATAATGCCAGACTTCATTACCACATATTCAAGGCCTTGTTTCAAAACTAAAAATATGATTTTTTCAAGGCCTTGTTACAAGACACTAGTTTTTCTTCTGAGACCTACCGATGCATCGAGAAGCTATAGCGGGCTACACCCGTCACTTACTAAGTCCAATTCATTCCTAATATGAAAATGTTTAAACATAACCCAAAAATTCGTATTAAAACTAGCATAAAAATTTTCAATACATTATCCATAAACCATAAAGGGGGTAAAATAACACATCGATAGTCAGACATATCACAAAACCTTCAATACAATATAGATGTTTTGTATCATAATAAATCAACTTCAAATAATCTTAAAATACATCAAAGGATATTGACATAGATGAAATCAAAACCTTTTTTAGAGAAATATCTCTCTCTATTTTGAAATCATTTAAATGTCATATATTTATAAAAAAACATTTATTTTGAAAAAAAAAATTATAATCTTGAATGGTATTCTTTGATGATGTTATAATAGATGAAAATAGTTTCACCCTCCGTATAAGCTAAAAAAACATTCTTACTTTAAATATTCTGAAAAGGTCATAAAGTTCCCTATTTGGAAAACGACTGAAGTATTCCTTTCAAACCATTTTATAAAAATTAAAAAAAGGTATAAATGAATTTATCCCATATTCTAGTAAAAATATGTTTTGAAATAAATTTTTAAGAACCATGGATGTGGATGATATATTTGTCCCAGTAGATACCAACGTAAAAACAATCTCAGATAATAAAGTGATTGTGAAATTAAACCTTACAATGTACTTTTCCTTGGTCAAGGGTATGTTACCTCTTGTATAATAGTTAAATCATTATTATTAAATTATACAAGAACTATATAAGTAATTATGTTATCATATATGATCTTATAATATTACTTTGTTAATAATCATTTAGTATTATATTCATTTCGGGTGTTAACTGATTCATTTTCCTTTATATGCTTTGTTATGTAAGTAATGTTTGTTATGAATAGGATGTATCTTATTAATATTTAGAATGATATTATGTCTTTAAAAATTATTTTTTAATCATTAAATGAAAATTATTCTTGAATGTATATGATGGGGAATGATTCTAATCCCATCCATGGAGACGGTAATCCATACGTACGCACGAGCGACAATGTCATTATTTTGAAATTAAAATAGTATATAATTTGATGGTATATCATATATAAAGAATCATTATCATGTTATATTTATTATTTACATCATTTATACTCATTATTGTTGTAACATCACAAGTAAGTAATGAATAATAGATATTCTTATTTATGTCTATTTATGAATTATATAGTGTTTTAGATACTTAAAATGAGAATAAATCCAATCTTAAGCGTGGAGTACAATAATACTTTTAAAAGATTGTTTTACTACATTTGATGGCAAAACATTTTTAAATCAAACTTTTCACAATTTTATAAGCTCTATTTTCCAAAATAAAATTATTCTTTATGATTGGGACATTTAAATTTGCTTTCAATAAATTTTTGGTATTTTTCTGACAGTGTTCATTTTTTAATGAATAGTGAAAAATACTGCATTTTACATCAAAACTGCTTATTCATCTAATTTAATTATATAGTCAGATTATCTTTTTAATTGGTTTTAAAGTGTAATTGTAATATATTTTTACCATTTAATCCAACATTGGTCATTAGAATTAATTTTACTTTGTAATTGGGCATAAAATAATGCCAAACTTTTTATAGATATTATTTCAAAAAAACCCGCTATTTGTTTTGACAACGGGAATTATTTTTAAATTAATTATTTAAATTTATATGTTTTGAATTTGGTAAAATTGATTCCATATTTGGAATTAGGAGTTCCAAATTATGTAATTACGACTCTTTTGTTTTTGGACTTTGAATAGTAACGACGGTAATTATCATTAATTATCTTGATTAATTAGTAATCGGGTAGTTAAGGATAATGAAATAATATAATAATAATAATAAATGATACCAACATGTGTCCTAATACTACTGGTTGTGTCATGTCAGACCATTGGATTCCTTGTGCCAAACTTGGGGACCACATGGAATAACTTTTGTGTGATAATGACTTTTTATCTTTTTATTTTTAAAGAAAGTAAATATAACAAAGAATGTATCACCTGAGTACAAAATTTTTAATTCTGTCTACATAAATTATCTCTTAAACTATAAATATTCATTGGAAATCTAAAAATATTTCCTATATCATAGTATTTTTTTATGAATTTTAGACATTAAATAAATTAAATTATATATGACACCATGATGATGCAGTGATTACCTCATTATTTATCGATTTAAATATAATGAAAAAGATAATGTAAAATCTAAGACCCAAACTTATAAAAAACCTATTGGATGGGTGGATTTCGAACTCTTATCACATTATCCTCGAAATACATCAATGTGGGACCTTTAAAATCCGAAAATCATTTGAAAATAAAGTAACATTCTATACCTTTCCAAGAGTGCCCCTCCTCTCCTCTTATAAAAGGCCCACACCTCTACCTCCTTACCCACACCTCTCAAGCCTTTGGCTCGGAAGAGATATACTCATTATATCTCTCCACATCCCTCTCCTCATCTTATAATCCTTACTGTAGGAAGGAAACTCTTCAAGAAACCCTTTTGGTTCAAACCAAAGGGAGTTACCCGATTTAAAGGTTATGTCTTCACTTGTGTTCTTTTGTTTTATTGTGCTTATCCAACCCCCTAAAATATTTTTATTCATTTATTTTGTAACAACACCAGTATATTCAATATACTAGGTTGTTTTTATAAGAATTATTCGAGGCACAATTACACACACCATCATCTAATGGTTAAAGAACATTTTGTTTCTGTGGATGGTGAATTTCTGCCTCACGAAATAATGATTGTTCAATATTCTTTTAACACCTTAAAAGGTGGACATTAAGATGTCACTATGTTTATATATGATATATAATATGTTTAATTTTTACTTAAGCTTCTGTATTTTACATTTATGGCATACCTTTATGGTTTCCATTATCGGTAAACGCGATATCTTCATTTTAGGAATTGCAGACTACCGCCCCCTCAAAGTGATTTGATTCGTTAATACCATATGTGGTACGTATAAAGGATAGATTTAATGATATTATATATGATACCATACTGAAGTTATAATAAAATTATGTATCATTATGTTTTAATTCCATTAAATATGAAATATAAATGAAAGTAGTGTTCATGCGTACGTACGGCTTACCGTCTCCATGAACGGTGCATTTCATTTCTTACCTCTAAATGTTATGTAATATTATAAATTCATTTATATACTAGATATATATGATATATATAATATATACATCATGAGTATAATTCTGGATATAATGGATATTTTACCCCATGAACAACTTGTAATTATAAAGAGTTTATTTTTGACTCAAGTACCAATGATCGACAAAACAACCATTATTAACATAAATAATTTAATAGTGTTCATAAAATTGTAATAATTGATATAAAAGGAATAATTAACTTGAAAAAGGTTCTTAAGAAAGTAGAAATTAACTCAATTTTATTATTCAGGAGGTTAAAGAATGGTTGAGTCAAGTCGGACCCGATGTATGGGACTTCGTCTCAATCTCCTTTCATTGAAGAATATTTTGTTTTATATACAACATTCTTTTATATGGTGTATAAAACCCATTGAGTTTTACATTTATTCAAAAGTAATATTTTTTATACGAAGCATTTTACTAAATGACAAAATGGAATGTTTTTGTCGTACATATGCGGCGACAACGACTTCTCCGCCGCCGTGACCATTATTTGAGTTCCGGCTTCCTCTACAAGACATAAATTTTTTTAAAAATGAAAAATAAATACCATATTTTACTTTTCTTTTATTTTGGAATTGAAAATGGTTTTTATAATATTTTTATTATATGAATTTGTTTTATTGATATCTTGTGATTGAAATGTGGAAATGTTATGTTTCCTTTATGCATGTTTTATGTGATACGATTATATTATGGTTCTTGGGAATTTTTATGAATACGGGTGGTTCCGTGATAAACTAAGGGCAGGAGGGCCCAATATAGCTCTAAAATGCATTGGGTAATGCGAAGGGTTTAAACGTTATGGTTTCTCAGAAAATATTTAGGGAATATACTGTGATGGGTATTTCAAATGTAACCATGAGGGTTACTCCCTATGTAAGAATGTTATGAATGCATCAAGTTACCTTTATGTCTTATGATTTCTATTATTTATTCATGATTTAATGAGGTATGTTAAAGTTATTATTTTTTATGAGTAAATTATTATTTCATTGATTCTTATGTATACATGTAATCATGTTTACTTTCCATATTTTTATATCCCTTACTGGGCTTTTTATGCTCATCCCAAGTTTTTGAAATGTTTTCCACAGATCAAGGGAAAAGTACATGATGTGATGATAGTGTCAAGGAAGTGTCATAAAAGAATCCATGTTTTGTTTTAAATATGTTTCCGTTGTTGGGAAAAAATTAATATTATCTTTTATGTAACCACTTTGTTTAAATGTGGAATGTAATGCATGATTTATGATCTAATTCTCTAAAAATCTAAACCTGCAAATATCCTCAATATGTATTCTTGAAATAACTCAAGATTAAGTAATGTTTAAATATGGGGCCTTATAGTTGGTATCAGACATCGGTTTAGATAACTTTAGGAGTTAGAATTATATTAAATTATTATCTAAAAATATATTTTTTTGAAATGATATAGCATTTGAAGATTACCATGTTGCTTTATCTAAGACATGTTTGTTCAGAATGGTTTTCCACAGAGGAAACAGATACGTAGTGCTAGGAAGGCATACAGAAGGAAATGACCTTCCGAATTAGCATCCTGAGATGGTCGGAATTGGAACTAAATAGTTTGTTGCAGTAATGGCGCAGTTGACTCAAGCGATAAATGGAGGTGGTATACATGCACGAGATCAGCCAGATCAACTATAGAGGAACATGTCAGTGGTGAAAAATTTCATGAGGCAACATCCTCCATCATTCAGAGGATCATCTGACCCTGTTCTAGCTGAAGGGTGGATTAAAGCACTGGAGAAGATTTTTGATGTCATGGGGTGTTAAGACAATCAAAAGGTTAGTCTTGATATTTACCATTTGGAGGGTGAAGTAGATCAGTGGTGGTCGATGGTTAAAAATATAAGGGATGCTGATGAGATTGATGCTCTCAACTAGGATGAATTCAAAGGTATGTTTCTTGAGAAATATTTTCCTAAGGCTGTTCGACTTAGGATGGAGAAACAATTCTTATAATTTAGGTAATATGAAGACTCAGTGGCTGCTTATGAAGAAATGTTCACTCATTTGGCAAGGTATGCTCTAAATTTTATCCGAGAACTTGATAGTAAAATCAATCGTTTTTACTCAAAATTAAAGACAAAATATCAAAGGGCTTTAGATTCTTGTGAGTTCAAGAGTTATAAAAAGCTTTTTTGATGTGCTGAGAAGGTGGAAATGGAGTTTGTCGATGATCAAGTGTCCTATAACAACCAACAGAAGAAGAGACTGAGGTGGCAGGAGAAAGGGAAGAATTCTTCAAAAAGATCTGATGGTAAGAAAACTAAGTTTCCAATTTGTGATAATTGTGGTAAAAGGCATGATGGGGAATGTCTTATGAATTCTGGAAAGTGATACCGATGTGGAAAGATGGGACATAAGGCTCGTGATTGCACTGAAAAAGTTCAAGGTGATGGTAAGACCAAATTTGATTTACAGTTAGTGAATTGTTTTAAGTGCAATGAGATGGGTCACTATGCAAACGAGTGTCCGACAAAGAGCTCGAGTGATAGGAAGCAGTCATACTACAAGAAAAAAGGGGTGGTTAAATCCTTTTCAACTACTTCATCAGATGTCGGTCCATCAAATGAAGTGGTATCAGGTGCATTGTTTGTTTTTTCAGATTATGCCAATGTGTTGTTTGATTCAGGGTCTACACATTCTTTCATCTCTGAAAACTTTTCTTGTAAAATGGGATTACCATCTCAAGAAATGACTCCTGAACTTGTGGTAAAAACACTTGGGGGGAAATGTTGAGGAAAAAAGAATTTATAAGAATCTTCCCATCATTATCTGTGGAAAGAACCTACTTGAAAACCATATTGTTTTACCTCTAGTAGAGTTTAATGTTATACTGGTTATGGATTGGCTCTCTATTTACCATGCTAAGATTGACTGTACAGATAAATAAGTTTCTTTTGAGAAAGACTTTCAGTTTGTGTATAAGAATGAACCCTTACTGTTAGTAAAATATCAAGAGGCTGAGAAACTTGTAAAAGATAGAAATGAATGTTACCTTGCACATATTGTTTAAAAAAAGGAACTGTTCAGATTAATGATGTGCCAATGGTAAATGAGTATCCTGATGTTTTTCCTGATGAGTTTCCTGGAATAATACCAGATCGAGAAGTTGAGTTTATTGTTGACTTAGTTCCTGATGCTAAGCTAATTTCAAAACACCCATATCAAATGGCTCAAATTGAACTTTTAGAGTTGAAGGAGCAATTTCAAGATTTATTAGTGAAAGGTTTCATTCGACCTATCACATCACCATGGGGTGCTCCTGTTTTATTTGTTAAAAAGAAAGATGGTTCTATGAGACTTTGCATTGATTATAGAGCCTTTAATAACATCACTGTTAAGAACAAATATCCTTTGCCTCATATCGATGATTTATTTGATCAGCTCTAGGGAGATCAGTATTTTTCAAAGATTGACCTGAGATCGGGGTACCATCAGTTGAAGGTAAAGGAAGCAGATATTCCTAAGACCTCTTTTTGTACAAGATATGGCCATTATGAATTTTTAGTTATGCCTTTTGGGATAACCAATGCACATGCTATATACATGGTCCTTATGAATAGAATTTTCCATGAGTTATTGGATAAGTTTTTGCTGGTTTTCATTGATGATATTTTGATGTTTTCTAAAAGTAAAGAGGAGAATGAAAGTCATTTAAGGGTCATTTTGAAAACCTTAAAAGAAAATAAAGTGTATGGAAAATTCAGCAAGTGTGATTTTTGGTCGCAAAATGTTTTTTTCCTTGGTCGCATTATTTCTAAAGATGGGATAACTGTTGATCCTACAAAAACAAAGGTTGTTGAAGAATGGTCAACACCCACAAATGTAACTGAGATTCGTAGCTTCCTTGGTTTGGCAGGCTATTACCGAAGGTTTGTTAGAAATTTATCATGGTTATCTAGTCCAATGATAAAGCTAACTCGGAAGGGTGTTAAGTTTATTTGGACAAAAGAATGTGATGATTGTTTTCAGGAACTGAAAAGAAGATTAGTGAATGCTCCAGTTTTGGCACTACCTTCCAGGAATGGGGAGTTTGTTATCTACAGTGATGCTTCATTGAAAGTACATGGTTGCATCCTAATGTAGAATGATCAGGCAATTTCTTATGCTTCACTTCATTTGAAAACTCATGAAGTAAATTACCCTACACATGATTTGGAATTAGCTGTTGTTGTTTTTGCTTTAAAAATTTTGAGGCATCATTTTTATGGAGTAAAGTGTGAAATATATACAGATCACAAAAGTTTAAAGTATATATTCACTCATAAATAATTGAACATGAGACAGAGTATATGGCTAGAATTAATCAAGGATTATGATTTTACAGTTCACTACCATCCGGGAAAAGCAAATAAATTGGCTGATGCTTTGAGTCGAAAAAGTAATGATGCATTAACAATGTTGTGTTTGGAACGTGATCCTTTGGTTAAGGATTTGATGAAATTTGGCATAGATGTTGTTGGTGCAGGATGTCCTTCTGTTTTGTTTCAGGTATCAGTGAAATCTTCTCTATCAGATAGAATTAAGCAAGCATAGAAGCATGACAGTGAGTTGTAGAAAAAGGTATAGCTAGTTCAGAAGGGTAATTTGCCTGAATTCCACATTTATAATGATTGTGTTTTGAGATTTGGGAAGATATTGTGTGTGCCTTGTGATTAAAAGTTTAAGAGAGGGTTGTTATGTGAAGCTCATAGTTCTCTATTTTCAGTTCATCAAGGTAGTACTAAGATGTATAGAGATCTTTGAGAGTATTAATGGTGGGGCGGAAGGAAAAGAGATATTGCTGATTTTACTGTGAAGTGTTTGAATTGACAACAGGTTAAAGTAGATCGGAAGTTACCAAAAGGGATGCTTCATCCTTTACTAGTTCCAGAGTGGAAATGGGAAAATATATCCATGGACTTCATTGTGGGATTGCCGAAGACACCTCAAGGTAATAATGCAATCTGGGTTATTATTGATCACTTGACTAAATCTGCTCATTTCCTTGCTATACGAGATACTTTTTCCCTAGATCAACTTTCCCGTTTGTATCTTAAAGAGATAGTCAGTTTACATGGATTTCCTCTCTCCATTTTATATGATCGTGATCTCAGGTTTACTTATAACTTTTGTAAAGACCTTCAGAAGTCGTTTGGTACTGAATTAAATTTTAGTACAGCTTTTCATCCTCAATCAGATGGGAAGTCAGAACAAACAATTCAAACTTTGGTGGATATGCTACGTTCTTGTTAGATGAATTATCAGGAAATTTGGGACCAATATCTTTCTTTGGTTGAGTTTTCTTATAATAACAGTTTTCATTCTAGTATACAGATGGCCCCGTTTGAGGCATTATATGGGAAGCGGTGTTGAACTCTAGCTTTCTGGGATGAAATGGGTGAAAGGAAGTTGATGGGACTGGAATTGGTAGAAGAGTTGGCAGAAAAAGTTCAGCTGATACAGAGACACATGAGAACAGATCAGAGCAGGAAGAAGTGTTATGCGGACAACAGGAGGAAGGATCTCTCTTTTGAGGTAGGTGATCATGTTTTTCTGAGAGTATCACCATGGAAAAGTGTGAAGCGATTTGTTAATAAAGGAAAGCTGAGTCCAAGGTTCATTGGACCATATGAAATTCGGGAGGGAGTTGGATCAGTTGCATACCGAGTGGCTTTACCTCCGAGTTTATCTCAGGTACACAATGGTTTTCATGTTTCAATGTTAAGGAAGTACATGCCAGATCCATATCATGTTTTGAGTCCAAAGGTAGTTCAGCTGGAAGAGAATCTATCTTATGAGGAAAAACCTATCCATATTCTTGACCATAGGGATAAAGTGTTACAGAATAAGGTGATTCATCAATTAAAGGTTTTGTGGAAAAACCACATGAGTGAAGAGACAACATGGGAATCTGAAAATGCAATGAGGGATAAATACCCCCACTTATTCGATAAGTAAATAAATTGTGGGGACGTAATTTTCTAAAGGGGGGGAAGGATGTAACATCCCAAGTAAGTAATTAATAATATATATTCTTATCTATGTCTATTTATGAATTAGATAGTGTTTTAGAGGGTTAAAATGAGAATAAATCCAATCTTAAGCATTGAATACACTAATATTTTTAAAAGATTGTTTTACTGCCTTAGATGGAAAACAATTTTTAAATCAAACTTTTAACAATTTTATAAGATCTATTTTACAAAATAAACTTATTCTTTATGAATTGGACTTTCAAATTTACTTTGGATAAATTTTTGGTATTTTTCTGACAATGTTCATTTTTTAATGAATAATGAAACATACTGCATTTTACATCAAAACTGTTTTTTCATCTAATTTAATTATATGGTTAAATTATCTTCTTAATTGGTTTTAAAGTTTAATTAGAATATATTTTTACCATTTAAACCAATATTTGTCATTATAATTAATTTCACTTTGGAATTGGGCATAATCTAATGCCAAACATTTCATAGATATTGTTTCAAAAAAACCCGCTATTTGTTTTGACAACGGGAATTATTTTTAAATTAATTATTGAAATTTATGTGTTTGGAATTTGGTAAAATGGATTCCATATTTGGAATCAGATGTTCCAAATTATGTAATTAAGACTCTTTTGTTTTTGGACTTTGTGAATATTAACGACGGTAATTATCGTTAATTATCTTGATTAATTAGTAATCGGGTAGTTAAGGATAATAAAATAATATCATAATAATAAAAAATGACACCAAAATGTGTCTGAATACTACTGGTTGTTTCATTTCCGACTATGTTATTCCTTGTGCCAAACTTGGGGACCCCATGGAATCACTTTTGTGTGATAATGACTTTTTATCTTTTTATTTTTAAAGAAAGTAAATATAACAAAGAATGTATCACCTGAGTACAACATTTTTAATCTTGTCTACATAACTTATCTCTTGGACTATAAAGATTCATTGTAAATATAATAATATTTCCTATATCATAGTATTTTTTTTATAATTTTGAGACATTAAATAAATTAAATTATATATGACACTATGATGATGTAGTGATTACCTCATTATGTAATGATTTAAATAAAATGAAAAGATAATGTAAAATATAAGACCTACACTTTTCAAAAACCTATTGTATGGGTGGATTTCGAACTATTATCACCTTATCCTCGAAATAAATCAATTTGGGACCTTTAAAATCCGAAACTTATTTGAAAATAAAGTAACATTCTATACCTTTCCAAGAGTGCCCCTCCTCTCCTCTTATAAAAGGCCCCCACCTCTACCTCCTTACCCACACCTCTCAAGCCTTTGTATCAGCCAATATCTACTCATTTTATCTCTCCACATCACTCTCCTCATCCTAGTAGCCTTACCTTAGGTATTAAGCTCTTCAAAAAACCCATTTTGGTTCAAACCAAAGGGAGTTACCTGATTTAAAGGTAATGTCTTCACTTGTGTTCTTTTGTTTTATTTTTCTTCTTAAACCCCCTAAACTCTTTTTATTCATTTCTTTTGTAACAAAACCAGTATCTTCAATATACTAGGATTTTTTTTATAAGAATTATTCGAGCTACAATTACACACACCTTCATTTAATGGTTAAATAACATAATGTTTCTGTGGATGGTGAATTTCTGCCTCACGAAATGATAATTGTTCAATATTATTTTAACACCTTCAAAGGTGGACATTAAGATGTCACTATATTTATATGTGATATATAATATGTTTATGTTTTATTTAAGATTCTGTATTTTTCATTTATGGCATACCTTTATGGTTTCCATTATGGGTAAACGCGATATCTTCATTTTAGGAAGTGCGGACTACCGCCCCCTCAAAGTAATTTGATTCGTTAATACCATATGTGGTATGTATAAAGGATACATTTAATGATATTATATATGATACCATACTGATGTTATAATACAATTATGTATCATTATGTTTTAATTCCATTAAATATGAAATAGAAATGGAAGCAGCATTCATGCGTACGTACGGCTTACCGTCTCCATGAATGGTGCATTTCATTTATTACCTCTAAATGTTATGTAATATTATAAATGTGTGTATATACTGGATATATAAGATATATATGATATCTAAATCATGAATATAATTATGGATATTATGGATATTTTACCCCATGAACAACTTGTAATTATAAATATTTTATTTTTGACTCAAGTACCAATGATTGGAAAAATTACCATTATTAACATAAATAATTACATAATGTTAAAAACATGGTAATAAGTGATATAAAAAGAATAATGAACTTGAAAAATGTTCTTAAGAAATTATAAATTAATTCAAGTTTATTATTCAGGATGTTAAAGAACGATCGAGTCAAGTCGGACCCGAGGTATGGGACTTTGTCTCAATCTCCTTTCATTGAGGAATATTTTGTTTTATAAACAAATTTCTATTATATGATGTATAAACCCCATTGACTTTTACATTTATTTAAAAGGAATATTTTTTATATGAAGCGTTTTACTAAACGACAAAAGGGAATGTTTTTGTCATACGTATGCGGCGATAACGACTTCTCCACCGCCGTGACCATTATTTGAGTTTCAGCTTCCTCTACAAGACATAACTTTTTTAAAAAATGAAAAATAAATACCATGTTTTAATTTTCTTTTATTTTGGTATTGAAAATGGTTTTCATAATTTTTTTATTATATCAATGTGTTGTATTGATATCTTGTGATTAAAATGTGGAAATGTTATGTTTCCTTTATGCATGTTTTATGTGATACGATTATGTTATGGTTCTTGGGCGTTGTTATAAAGATGGGTGGTTCCGTGATAAACTAAGGGCGAGTGAGCCCGATATTTCTCTCCAATGCATTGGGTAACACGAAGGGGTTAAACGTTAAGGATTCTTTGAAGAGATTTAGGGAATATACTGTGATGGGTATTCCAAACGTAACCATGAGGGTTACTCCCTACGTAAGAATGTTATGAATGCCTCAAGTTACCTTTATGTCTTATGATTTCTATAATTTATTCATGATTTGATGAGGTATGTTAAAGTGATTATTTTTTATGAGTAAATTATGATTTCATTGATTCTTATTTATATATGTACTAATGTTTCCTTTCCATATTTTTATATCCCTTACTGGGATTTTTATGCTCATCACAAGTTTTTGAAATGTTTTCCACAGGTCAAGGGAAAAGTACATGATGTGATGATAGTGTCAAGGAAGTGTCATGAAATAATACATGTTTTGTTTTAAATATGTTTCTGTTGATGAGAAAAAAATGAATACTATCTTTTATGTAACCACTTTGTTTAAATGTGTAATGTAATGCATGATTTATGATATAATTCTCTAAAACTCTAAACATGAAAAGATCCTCAATGTGTATTCTTGTAATAACTCAAGATTAAGTGATGTTTAAGTATAGGGCCTTATAGTTGGTATCAGAGTTCGGTTTAGATAACTTTAGGAGTTATAATTCTATTAAATGATTATCTAGAAATATATTTTTTTTGAAATGATATAGAATTTGAAGATTACCATGTTTCTTCATCTAATACATGTTTGTTCAGAATGGTTTTCTGCAGATGAAAGAGGGAAGTAGTTCTAGGAAGGCATACATAAGGAAATGACCTTCAGAATCAGCATCCTGAGATGGTCGGAATTGGAACTGAATAGTCTGTTGTAGTAATGTCACAGTTGACTCAAGCAATAAATAGTGTTGGTATCCATGCACGAGTTCAGCTAGATTAACCGCAGAGAAACATTTCAGTAGTGGAACATTTCATGAGGCAACATCCCCCATCATTCAGAGGATCATATGACCCTGTGCTAGCTGAAGGGTGGATTAAAGAACTAGATAAGATTTTCTATGCCATGGGGTGTTTAGACAATAAAAAGTTTAGTCTTGATATTTACCGTTTGGAGGGTGAAGCAGATCAGTGATGGTCGATGGTTAAAAATATCATGGGCGCTGATGAGATTGATTCTCTCGACTGGGATGAATTCAAAGGTATTTTTCTTGAGAAATATTTTCCTAAAGATGTTCGACTTAGGATGGAAAAACAATTCATTGAATTGAGGCAATAGAAAGACTCAGTGGCTGCTTATGAAGAATGGATCACTCATTTGGAAAGGTATGCTCAAAATTTTATCTGATACCTTGATAGTAAAATCAATCATTTTTACTCAAGATTAAAGCCAAATTATCGAAGGGCATTAGATTCTCACGAGTTCAAGAGTTATGAAAATCTTGTTCGATGTGCTGAGAAGGTGGAAATGGAGTTTTTTGATGATCAAGTGTCCTATAAAAACCAACAGAAGAAGAGACCGAGGTGGTAGGAGAAAGGGAAGAATTCTTCAAAAAGGTCTGATGGTAAGAAAACTAAGTTTCCAGTTTGTGATAAATGTGGTAAAAGGAATGTTGGGGAATGTCTTCTGAATTCTGGAAAGTGCTACATATGTGGTAAGATGGGACATAAGGCTCGTGATTGCACTGAAAAGGATCAAGGTGCTGGTAAGACCAAATTTGATTTACAGTTAGTGAAATATTTTAAGTGCAATGAGATGGGTCACTATGAAAACGAGTATCCGACAAAGAGCTCGAGTGATGGGAAGCAGTCAGACTACAAGCAAAAAGGGGTGGTGAAATCCTTTACAACTACTTCAGCAGATGTTGGGCCATCAAATGAAGTGGTATCAGGTACATTGTTTGTTTTTTCATATTATGGCAGTGTGTTGTTTTATTCAGTGTCTACACATTCTTTCATCTCTGAAAACTTTTCTAGTAAAATGGTAATACCATATCAAGAAATGACTTCTGAATTTGTGGTAAAAACACCTGGCGGAAATGTTGAGGCAAAAAGAATTTATAAGAATATTACTATCATTATCCGTGGAAAAAACCTACTTGCAAACCTTATTGTTTTACCTTTAGTAGAGTTTGATGTTATCCTGGGTGTGGATTGGCTCTATATTTACCATGCTAAGATTGGTTGTAGAGCTAAAGAATTTTCTTTTCAAAAAGACTTTTAGTTTGTGTACAAGAATGAACCCTTACTGTTGGTAACATATCAAGAGGCTGAGAAACTTGTAAAATATGGAAATGAATGTTACCTTGCACATATTGTTGAAAACAAAAGAACTGTTCAGATTAATGATGTGCCAGTGGTAAATGAGTGTCCTGATGTTTTTCTTGATGAGTTGCCTAGAATAATACCAGATCAGGAAGATGGGTTTACTGTTGACTTAGTTCCTGATGCTAAGATAATTTCAAAACCCACTTATCAAATGGCTCAAATTGAACTTTTAGAGTTGAAGGAGAAATTGCAAGATTTATTAGTGAAAGGTTTCATTCGACCTAGAACATCAACATGGGGTGCTCCTGTTTTATTTGTTAAAAAGAAAGATGGTTCTATGAGACTTTGCATTGATTATTGAGCCTTGAAAAACATCACTGTTAAGAACAAATATCTTTTTCCTCATATTGATGACTTGTTTGATCAGCTCTAGGGAGCTCAGTATTTTTCAAAGATTGACCTGAGATCGGGGTACCATCAGTTGAAGGTAAAGGAAGCAGATATTCCAAAGACCGCTTTTTTTACAAGATATGGCCATTATCAATTTGTAGTTATTCCTTTTGGGCTAACCAATGCACCTATTGTATTCATGGACCTTATGAATATAATTTTCCATGAGTTCTTGGATAAGTTTGTGGTGGTTTTCATTGATGATATTTTGGTGTTTTTTAAAATTAAATAGGAGAATGAAAGTCATTTAAGGGTCATTTTGCAAACCTTAAAAGAAAAGAAATTGTATGGGAAATTCAGCAAGTGTGAGTTTTGGTTGCAACAAATTTTTTTCCTTGGTCACATTATTTCTAATGATGGGATAACTGTTGATCCTGCAAAAACAAAGGTTGTTGAAGAATGGCCATGACCCACAAATGTAACTGAGATTCGTAGCTTCCTTGGTTTAGTAGGCTATTACCGAAGGTTTGTTAGAAATTTCTACTGGTTATCTAGTCCAATGGAAAAGCTAACTCGGAAGGGTGTTAAGTTTATCTGGACAAAATAATTTGATGATTGTATTCAGGAACTGAAAAGAAGATTGGTGAATGCTCCAGTTTTGGCACTACCTTCCAGGAATGGGGATTTTGTTATCTATAGTGATGCTTCATTAAAAGGACTTGGTTGAATCCTAATGCAGAATGATCAGATAATTGATTATGCTTTATGTTAGTTGAAAACTCATGAGGTAAATTACCCTACACATGATTTGAAATTAGCTGCTGTTGTTTTTGCTTTAAAAAATTAGAGGCATCATTTGTATGGAGTAAAGAGTAAAATATATACCGATCACAAAAGTTTAAAGTATATATTCACTCAGAAATAATTGAACATGAGACAGAGGAGATGGCTAGAATTAATCAAGGATTATGATTGTACAATTCATTACCATTCGGGAAAAGCAAATAAAGTGGTCGATGCTTTAAGTAGAAAAAGTAATGCTTAATTAACAATGTTGTGTTTGGAATGTGATTCTTTGGTTAAGGATTTGATGAAATTTGGCATAGAATTTGTTGGTGTAGGATTTCCTTTTGTTTTGTTTTAGGTATCAGTGAAATCTTCTCTATGAGACAGAATTAAGCAAGCACAGAAGCAAGATAGTGAGTTGCAGAAAAAGGTAGTGCTGGTTCAGAAGGGTAAGTTCCTTGAATTCAACATTGATAATGATTGTGTTTTGAGATTTTGGAAGAGATTGTGTGTGCCTTGTGATTCACAGTTGAAGAGAGAGTTATTATGTGAAACTCATAGTTCTCTGTTTTCAGTTCATCCAGGCTGTACTAAGATGTATAGAGATCTTTGGGAGTATTAATGGTGGGACGGAATGAAAAGAGATATTGCTGATTTTACTGTAAAGTGTTTCAATTGTCAATAGGTTAAATCATAGTGGAATTTACCAAAAGGGATGATTCACCCTTTACCAGTGCCATAGTGGAAATGGGAAAATATATCCATGGACTTCGTTGTGGGATTGCCGAAGACACCTCAAGGTAATAATGAAATCTGGGTTATTGTTGATCGCTTGACTAAATCTGCTCATTTCCTTTCTATACGAGATAATTTTTCCCTAGATCAACTTTCCTGTTTGTATCTTAAAAAGATAGCCAGGTTACATGGAGTTCCTCTTCCTATTGTATCTAATCGTGATCCCAGGTTTACATCTAACTTTTGAAAAAGCCTTCAGAAGTCGTTGGGTACTGAATTAAATTTTAGTACTGCTTTTCATCCTCAATCAGATGGGCAGTCAGAACGAATAATTCAGACTTTGGAGGATATGCTACGTGCTTGTTCGATGGATTATTAGGGAAGTTGGGACCAACATCTTTCTTTGGTTTAGTTTTCTTATAATAACAGTTTTCATTCTAGTATACAGATGGTGCCATTTGAGGCATTATATGGGAAGCAGTGTCGAACTCCAGTATTCTGGGATAAAGTGGGTGAAAGGAAGTTGATGGGACCAGAATTGGTAGAAGAGTTGGCAGAAAAATTTCAGCTGATATAGAGACACATGAGAATAGCTCAGAGCAGGTAGAAGAGTTATGCGGACAATAGAAGGAAGGATCTCTCTTTTGAGGTAGTTGATCATGTTTTTCTCAGAGTATCACCATGGAAAAGTGTGATGCGATTTGGAAAGAAAGGGAAGCTCAGTCCAAGGTTCATTGGACCATATGAAATTCTAGAGAGAGTTGGATCATTTGCATACTGAGTGGCTTTACCTCCGATTTTATCTCAGGTACATAATGTTTTTCATGTTTCAATGTTAATAAAGTACATGCCAGATCCATCTCATGTTTTGAGTCGAGAGGTAGTTCAGCTGGAAGAGAATTTATCTTATGAGGAACAACCTATCCATATTCTTGACTACAGGGTGAGAGTGTTACGGAATAAGGTGATTCATCAAGTAATGGTTTTGTTGAAAAACCACATCAGTGAAGATGAAACATGGGAATCTGAAAATGCAATGAGGGATAAATACACCCATTTATTCGATAAGTAAATAAATTGTGGGGATGCAATTTTCTAAAGGGGGGAAGGATGTAACATCACAAGTAATTAATTAATAATAAATATTCTTATTTATGACTATTTATGAATTAGATAGTGTTTTAGGGGCTTAAAATGAGAATAAATCCAATCTTAAGCATGGAATACACTAATATTTTTAAAATATTGTTTTAGTTCCTTTGATGGAAACCCATTTTTAAATCAATCTTTTGACAATTTTATAAGCTCTATTTGCCCAAATATACTTATTCTTTATGATTGGGACATTGAAATTTACTTTGGATAAATTTTTTGTATTTTTCTGACAATGTTCATTTTTTAATGAATAGTGAAAAATACTGCATTTTACATCAAAACTATTTTTTTATCTAATTTAATTATATGGTTAGACTATCTTTTTAAGTGTTTTTAAAGTTTAATTAGAATATATTTTTACCATTTAATCTAATATTGGTCATTATAATTAATTTCACTTTGTAATTGGGCATAAACTAATGCCAAACTTTTCATAGATATTGTTTCAAAAAAACCCGCTATTTGTTTTGACAACGGAAATTATTTTTAAATTAAATATTGAAATTTATTTGTTTTAAATTTGGTAAAATGGATTCCATATTTGTAATCAGAAGGTCCAAATTATGTAATTAATACTCTTTTGTATTTTGACGTTGTGAATAGTAACGATGGTAATTATCGTTAATTATCTTGATTAATTAGTAATCGGGTAGTTAAGGATAATAAAATAATATCATAATAATAAAAAAATTTACACCAACATGTGTCCTAATACTATTTTTTGTGTCTTTTCTGACCATGGAATTCCTTGTTCCAAACTTCGGGACCCCATGGAATCACTTTTGTTTGATAATGACTTTTTATCTTTTTATTTTTAAAGAAAGTAAATATAACAAAGAATGTATCACCTGAGTACAACATTTTTAATTTTGTCTACATAAATGATATCTTGAACTAGAAATAGTCATTCTAAATCAAAAAATATTTCCTACATCATAGAATTTTATTTAACGATTTAAATAAAATGAAAATATAATGTAAAATCTAAGATGTACAATTGTCAAAAACCTATTGGATGGGTGTATTTCGAACTCTTATCACTTTATCCTCGAAATACATCAATTTGGGACCTTTAAAATCCGAAACTCATTTGGAAATAAAGTAACATTTTATACCTTTCCAAGAGTGCCCCTCCTCTCCTCTTATAAATGGCCCCCACCTCTACCTCCTTACCCACACCTCTCGAGCCTTTGGCTCAGGCAATCTCTGCTCATTTAATCTCTCCACATCCCTCTCCTCATCCTATAATCCTTACCTTAGGCAGGAATCTCTTCAAGAAACCCTTTTGGTTCAAACTAAAGGGAGTTACCCGATTTAAAGGTAATGTCTTCACTTGTGTTCTTTTGTTTTATTTTGCTTCTCCAACCCCCTAAACTCTTTTTATTCATTTATTTTGTAACAAAACCAGTATCTTAAATATACTAGGATATTTTTATAAGAAGTATTTGAGCTTCACTTACACACACCTTCATCTAATGGTTAAATAACATACTGTTTCTGTGGATGGTGAATTTCTTTCTCACGAAATGATGATTGTTCAATATTATTTTAACACCTTCAAAGGTTGCCATTAATATGTCACTATATTTATATATGATATATAATATGTTTATGTTGTACTTAAGCTTCTGTAATTTTCATTTATGGCATACCTTTATGGTTTCCATTATGGGTAAACGCGATGTCTTCATTTTAGGAAGTCTGGACTACCACCCCCTCAAAGTGATTTGATTCATTAATACCATATGTGGTATGTATAAAGGATAGATTTAATGATATTATATATCATACCATACTGAAATTATAATACAATTATGTATCATTATGTTTTAATTCCATTAAATATGAAATAGAAATGGAAGTAGCGTTTATGCGTACGTACGGCTTACCGTCTCCATGAACTGTGCATTTCATTTCTTACTTCTAAATGTTATGTAATATTATAAATGCATGTATATACTGGATATATATGTTATATATGATATATACATCTTGAATATAATTCTGGATATAATGGATTTTTTACCCCATGAACAAATTGTAATTATAAAGAGTTTATTTTTGACTCAAGTACCAATGATCGAAAAAACGACCATTATTAACATAAATAATTACATAGTGTTCATAACATGGTAATAAGTGATATAAAAGGAATAATTAACTTGAAAAATGTTCTTAATAAAGTATAAATTAACTCAATTTTATTATTCATGAGGTTAAAGAACGATCGAGTCAAGTCAGACCTGAGGTGTGGGACATTGTCTCAATCTCCTTTCATTGAGGCATATTTTGTTTTATACACAACTTTCATTTATATGGTGTATAAACCCCATTTATTTTTACATTTATTCAAAAGTAATCTTTTTTATATGAAGCGTTTTACTAAACGACAAAAGGTAATGTTTTTGTTGTAAGTATGCGGCGACAATGACTTCTCTGCCGCCGTGACCATTATTTGAGTTTCGGCTTCCTCTACAAGCCATAACTTTTTTTTAAATGAATAATAAATACCATGTTTTACTTTTCTTTTATTTTGGTATTGAAAATGGTTTTTATAGTTTTTTTATTATATCAATGTGTTGTATTGATATCTTGTGATTGAAATGTGGAAATGTTATGTTTCCTTTATGCATGTTTTATGTGATACGATTATGTTATGGTTCTTGAGAATTGTTATGAAGATGGGTGGTTCCATGATAAACTAAGGGAGGGTGATCCCAATATAGCTCTCTAATTCATTGGGTAACGCAAAGGGGTTAAAAGTTAAGGTATCTCCAAAGAGATTTAGGGAATATACTATGATGGGTATTACAAACGTAACCATGAGGGTTACTCCCTACGTAAGAATGTTATGAATGCCTCAAGTTACCTTTATGTCTTATGATTTCTGTGATTTATTCATGATTTTATGAGGTATGTTAAAGTGTTTAAGTTTTATGAGTAAAGTATGATTTCATTGATTCTTATGTATACATGTACTCATGTTTCCTTTCCATATTTTTATATCCCTTACTGGGCTTTATATGCTCATCCCATGTTTTTGAAATGTTTTCCACAGGTCAAGGGAAAAGTACATGATGTGATGATAGTGTCAAGGAAGTTATAAAGACCCATAAATTTCAAGGAAATATTTTTTTTTTAATTTTCTTTGGAATTTTACAAGAACGCAGTTTCTAACGGCACCTGATTCCGAGGCCCGGTGTGCCCGGAATCATTTTTCGAAGTTTGGCTCGGGTACGTTCAGTGAACAAACGAGTGGGTTTTTCCTAACTTTTGAACCGGTGCTCGGAATTGAATTCCGAGGGTACTGATGGAATTGCAGTGCCATTATTTGCTTAGAAATGCCTCTTCTAGAGTTGTGTTTACTCGGGTGTGGTTTTTTATTTTTGGGATTAAGTGAAAAAAATAAAATAAAGTGGTGTGACAACTTTATTTTATTTCACTTAAAGCCACTTAAAAGACACTTAAAGCTGCTTAAGATGAGTTGAAGCAAATAGAGTGCAATTCAAAATATTATACCCTCTTGGTAGGATATTTGTGAGGTGGGGCCCACACGATCCCCACCGTTTCTTTTCTGCTAAGTAACGCACCCGCGAAAACCCCTATTAAAAGAAAGTCAACTGGGGCATCTTCTAAATCTATTAACACTCCTATTAAATGGAATGTTAAGTCGTTACCATTAATTCACCAAGTTAATAGTTTGTTTCCTAACCTGTTTTCAAACCGTTGGCATATTAATAAAATAAGACCAACACACCTTTCTTCTTGGGTGCGATTCGTTTAGAGGATTTGGAGATTCTGTGCCTTCATCCTCCTTCGCGAAGAACACAAACAACGCGAAGAATGCCGTCACCCTCGGAGATCGATGACACAACGCCGTGTTCCGCGACGCTGATGATTCTCCTTCTACGACGCTTCTTCCGCGACGTTCTTCCCTGCAACAATCTCTGATCACCAACTTCTTGAGGTAGGAGATTTCAAATATTTTAAATTTCCTTTGTGGATTTTATCCTTAACATGGATTTAATTCATGAAATTAAATCCGTGTGTTTCCTTTAAACCTCGGAGATCGTCGATGCCACACCCTTCCATGACGACGCGACGCAACTATCTTCTTCTTCCGCGACGGTCAATTCCGCGAAGAACGCACGCTCAACGACTACGGCGAGGTAGGGGTTTTATTTGAGAATAATTTTTATTCCTGTGCTTGTTTCCTCCTAAAACAAAGAACCCAGATCAAAGTGAATTTTTAATTTATTAAAATTTTATCTTGTTATGTTTTTCATGTGTTGATTATTATTTTCCAGATTGTTATCACCTAATGCGGAGGGTGCGGGCCAAACAAACACAACCCGACAACCCTCTGCAGTTCTTCGTTGATGCACGGATTACCGGGTGATGAAAAACGGAGCCGCAAGTTAATTTTTTTGATTCCGCAGTGAAGGATGGGGCCCGAGATGAGCTACGGTGTAGACGGAATTGAAATCGGACCACCGGAACAACTCCGGTGGCCCGCGGACTCCACCGGCGGTGCGGGTCACTGGCGCGGCGGCAGCCGGAGGCGGCGGCGGCCGACAGACCCGTGGCCGCATGGGTCCGGCGAGAAATGGGACGCGGCCCTGCCGCGTCCGATGACCAAGGGTGCCCCCCCACGGGGCCGCGGATTCACCTCACGCGGGGGTAGCACGCCCCCCACGGACCCGGTTCGGGCCGACCCCGGGGGGGTCGGGCCGGGTCAGTCCGGGCCCAGACCCCCTGTTTCTGGACCTTTTTGGTCTTTTGCTCATAACTTGATCTAAGGGCCTCTGAACAACGCGTCGTCAACGGCGATGCAATCCTTGGATCGAGACGGTCATTTTGGTATATCACACTCAAGGTTTCGGAATACTTTGGGTTTGGTCGGGTTGGTTCGTACACGAAACCAACAGGGCCCTCGGAGCGGAAATGCTCATATCTTGAGCTTTGGACGTTCGATTGATGTGCCGTCTACTTTGTTGAATTCCTATAAGTGAGACGGATCTTTTGGCTTATTCTGCCTGAGGTTTTGACACAGGTGGAGTATGGTTGGGTTGGTTTTTCCTTAAAAACCAACCGGGCCCCTGGGACGAAAAAGCCAATAACTCTCAGACCGGGCGTCCGATTGACGCGCCGTCTGCGACGTTGAGTTCCTGTTTGCGATACAGACCTTTTGGATACATCAACTCTAGACTATGTGTCAGTTGATGTATCAGCCTCTCGGCTCATGGAGCGGACCCTCCTGAACGAGCTTGTTGTGTGCGGGAACCCTAGAGCTGGTTGTGACTGCTATTGTGACGACGGCGACGACTGTACAGATATCCTCAGTGGATTCGACGGCGACGACTACAGCACTCATCGATCCTTTGTGGGTCAGTGCTACCGATCCTGTGTGGGTCCAATCCTGTGTGGGTCAGCGCTCAGCGGTCCTGTGTGGGCCAACGCCTACAGATCCTGTGTGGGTCTGATCCTGTGTGGGTCTTTGCGGGGGTTAGTTACTTATCGATCCTTTGTGGGTCAGATCCTTTGTGAGTCATTGCGGGAGTTAGTTACCTATAGATCCTTTGTGGGTCAGATCCTTTGTGGGTCATTTCGGGGGTTAGTTACCTATCGATCCTGTGTGGGTCAGATCCTTTGTGGGTCATTGCGGGGGTTAGTACCTATCGATCCTTTCGGGTCTGACGACTTAGATGAATTAGTGGCAATACCTGGTCATCTTTATCATCATATGAAGAAGTATACCTGTGTGAGCTGAATCCTATTTTCTTTCCTTTGTGGATTGTGTTGTGCTATCCTATGTGGATTTACGTTTTTCTTTCCTGTGTGGATTGGGTTGTACCTGAGCTTGGATGTTGGAGCTGAGCGAGAATTGATGACTTAGGTATATGTATGGGCATATATCTAAGCAATGTCGGATGTTACTTCGTGATTGTATCTTTACTTTGTGGATTATCCTTTGTGGATTCTGGGAGACCTTCGGGGGTCTCGGGGTCCCTTCTAAGTAGCTTATACTCACCCCTGCACGGGCTATGCCCGCACTACGTTGTGTTGGTTGCAGACGACGGACAGTGCTGATCGTGGTGGAGGCTTGCAGAGCAGGACAGTACCTAGAGGTGGACCACTGGGCGGGACGTACTCAGAGCAGTCGGCTGGACCCGAGGAGCACTGGAGGCTCTCTGTACCCACCCTTCAGGTGGGATTTCAAGTGGACAGCTCGACGTTGCGGCTTTACTTTTCAGTTGTTGTTTTCCCTTTCGAGTTGTACTTTACTTTCAGTTTGGGTTTGTATTCTGGCCCACTTACTTTCCGCACTTACTGTTGTACCAGTTTTTACTTATTGTTTTCTTCTGCCTGCTTACTCTGTGGTGTTTGATGTTTACTTTACAAAGGCAATGCCTTCCCTTTACTGGGATTTATTCCTTGGTGCTAGTCTCCAGCCCCTGGCCTGTGGAAGGAGGGCTTGGGGTAGTCACGGCACGGGCCCCGAGGACGGGTCGTGACAGAAGTGTCATGAAAGAATTCATGTTTTGTTTTAAATATGTTTCCGTTGATGGGAAAAAAATGAATATTATCTTTTATGTAACCACTTTGTTTAAATGTGGAATATAATGCATGATTTATGATCTAATTCTCTAAAACTCTAAACCTGAAAAGATCCTCAATGTGTATTCTTAAAATAACTCAATATTAAGTAATGTTTAAGGTTGGGGCCTTATAATTGTACCCATCCAAATGATGAAGTGTTTGAATAAAAAACTACACCACAACATGCAGACGTTAATCCGTACGCACGTATGTATAGTGACTATGTAATTTATAGGATGGTTAAAATAATGAATATGGCTGTACCATTTTTATAATAACATCACAGTATATAGAAGATACTAGATTTATTATATTAAAATAAAAAACAACAAAAAATCAGGATGTGGAAGAAGAAAATAACATGAAAGGGGTGATGAAATATTTATATCTTCTTCGGGTTCTTCCTTTTAATTTGATCAAAGGGGCTCCTTAAGATGGATTTCTGACTAAAGTAAGGCCTCTAGGATACAGGGAGGATAGTTGAGAGGATATTTTGGTAGGTTTTGGCCAAGCCAAATGTATTTGACGGTGTTAATTTGAGATAAGGGGAAGTGCCATTTTATAAGAGAGGTGAGGGTAACATTAGGAAATTCTTGAAATATTATTTTATAATAAAATAATTTTCGGTTTCTAATGGTTTCAAAATGAATAATTTATATAATAAGGTGGTTATGGATCGGAATTATCTCAACTAATAGGTTTTAGACTAGTTTAGGTCATCATATTAACCTTATCCTTTAGATTTAACTCTTAGTTAAAAGGTTTGACATTTACCATATCTCATTGTATTTATATATTATATGGTTAATAATCTTACAATAAAATTACAAGAAAACATCAAGTGGTTCATTAATGAAATATAAAATATTATTTATGATCTTTGGACAATCCTTATATTTTTAGTGATATAATATCAATTTATAATATAATATTTGTTTAAAAAACTCTTTTATGTCAATTTTGACACTATTTGGTATTTTATTTTTGTTAAATTCATAACTACATTATTACTTAAAAAAAATTCATTTAATCAACCATAACATGTCATATTAAACTTTAAAATTATTCTAATTCATCAAAAGTTTCAAATTAGATTTATATGGATATTTAAAATATTAATTATTTTAATATTTCATTAATAAGCTAATTACTACATCATCATTGTGTCATAAATAAATTTAATTATTTAATGTATATAAATTATTAATAAAATACCATTATGTATAAAATCATTTTTTATTTATAATGAATATTTATTGTCGAATTAATATTATGTATAACCCTATATTAAAAATGTATTAGTTATTAAGCTTTGAATTTAACACTTTTAACTCTTCTTTCAATAAAATAATACTAAATGTCCTAATATAATCCAAGTGGACCTAAAGAATAATATTTCATTACAGTAGTTTTTTGGTTGATTATACATATCCAATAGTATTAGGACATGTTTTAGGGAAATTGTGATATCATTTCTACCCTTATTCACCCTATTTATTTTTAACCGTGGTAAATAAAAGTCAAAAGTTACTATTCACAAAAAAATATTTTCATCTTATTGAACAAAAATTTATTTACTGATATCAACCTTGTATCTCATATTTTTGAAATTCAACTCACAGAGGTGTTAAAATTATGTTTTATGTGAATTTGAAAATGCTCCTAAAAGGTGGGTAAAAGATGGTAAAAAGTTCAATAAAGTTTTATATATTTAATATTATTACAAAATGAATCCAATGAATTAAATTGAATATATATAGGTATTATGTATCTATTTTTACCTATAATAAATTTAAATAAAATAATTAATTATTTAATTAAAAAATCTATTTTAAACAATAACACAGTATTTTTCCCTATTTATCAAAATTGAGTGTTTTCAGAAAAATACAAAAAATTCACCCTAAGCTAATTTCGATATTCCGAATCCAAAAATGAACTCCATTTTGAATTATGAAATTTATAAAATTTTAAAAATTTGGTATTAATCTTCATAATGGATAGTTTGATTGGTCGTGGTGTGTTTGAACTCAATTTGCGTACAACCAAGCTACTATATTATTCAAATGGAAATGTATCGTGGAAGCTTGGGGTGTTACAATCTCCCCTCCTTAATATAATTTCATCCTCAAAATTATTAGAATATTACTCCATAAAATGATTCGGGTGGTTCTTCATCAGATGTTCCTCGGGTTCCCACATTTTCTCTTCTATCTTATGGTTTCTTCATAGATTTTTTAAAAGACGAGTCATCCGGTTTCTCAGAACTTGTTCTCCAGTATCAAGATTTCTGATAGACTCTTCACAATTGGAAAAATCGGGTTCCTGTTCTAATTCTTCATAGGAGATTATATACATTATGTCAGTCGTGTATTTTTTAAATAGTGATTCATGGAACATATCACAAACTTCAGAGAGACTTGGAGGCATTTCCAAAAGATAAGAAACAACTACAATTATTTCTACAATTTTGAAAGGTCCGATGTACCTTAGACTCAATTTACCCTTCTTACCAAAACTTATAACACCCTACCATGGAGATACATTCAAGAGAACATGGTCTCCTACTTTAAATTCCAAATCCTTCCTTCGGTTATTGGAATAGCTCTTTTTTTTACTTGGGGCAGCATTGATGTGGGTTTTGATAATCTTCACATTTTCTATTACTTCCTTTACAAGTTGTGGGCCTACATGATTTCTTTCACCAACATCATCCAAGAATGTTGGTGTGCAAAATCTCATTCCATATAACCCTTCATATGGTTCTATCTGAATACTTGAATGGAAGCTATTATTATAAGAAAATTATACCATAAGAAAATATTGATCCCACATACCTTGAAAGTCAAGTGAGTAAGATCTCAATATGTCTTCTAAGGATTGAATAGTCCATTCTGATTGTCCATCAGTTTGAAGGTGGTAGTCAGTGCTCAAATGAAGTTCAGTATAGAGGAATTTCTGAAGACTTTTCCAGAATCTTGATGTAAAATAGGGATCCTGATCAGAAAAAATTGATAAGGGTACTCCATAAATTCATACAACATCATTAATATATATTCTTTCTAGACGTTCAAGTGGTAAATCTTCTCTTATAGCAAAACAAATGTGCTAACTTGGTAAAACGATCAACATTGACCCATATTGCATCATTCCTTCTATGTGACTTTGGTATCCCCATGACAAAGTCCATCGTAATATTATCTCATTTCCACTCAGGTATGGGAAAGGTTTTATAACTCCTCCAGGTTGTTTCCTTCCAGCTTTCACTTCTTTACAAACCATACATCCCATCAAAAAATCAGAAATATTTATCTTCATGTTGTGCAACCAAAAATTTTCTCTCAAATCAATATACATCATAGTGCTACCAAGGTGTATAGAAAAATGGGGGCTATGAGCATAATCAAAAAATTCCATTTTTAGATCAGGTATATCAGGAACAGTAAGTCCCTTCCCAAATTTCAATTTTCCATCTTTATATATGAAGTCAATCAATTTTTCATCGTTCACATCTTAAATTTTCTTTTGAAATTACTCATCATCTGTCTGATATCTTTTTATCCTTTCTAGTAAAGATGGTTTGGAAACCATTTCCAAAAGTATTGATGTTTCACCTTCAATGATTATTCCCATATCCATTTTCACTAGATCACTGAAAATAGGATCCCTTTAAACTCTCATCTTCTTAAAAACTCCATGATCCTTTCTGCTCAAAGCATCTGCCACCTTATTTTCCTTTTATAAGTGGTAGTGTATTGTGAAATCATAATCCTTGAGTAGTTAAAGCCATATCCTTTTCCTCATGTTGATTTATTTCTGTGAGAAAATATACTTCAAACACTTGTGATCGGTATATATATATCATTTTCACCATAGAGATAATGTATTCATATCTTCAAAGAAAGTATTACAGCTTCTAACTCAAGATCATGAGAAGGATAGTATTTCTCATGAATTATTAGCTTTCGTGATGCATATGTGGAAACTCTATCATTTTTCATAAAGACACAACCATGTCCTTTCTTTGAAGCATCACTATAAATAACAAACCCATCGTTCCCTGATGGTAGAGTCAAGATAGGAGCATTGACTAATCTTTTCTTCAGTTATTCAAAAAATTATTCACAATATTTTTTCCAAACAAATTTAACCCATTTACGGATGATCTTGGTTAATGGGTTAGCCAATGGGGAAAATTTATGGACGAAATGTCGATAATAACCTACTAAACCAATAAAATTGCGTACCTCAGTTATACTCATCGGTGTTGTCCATTATTGTATTGGCTTGGCCTTTTAAGTATCAATATATTTTTCATCCCTAGAGACAATATATCCTAGAAATGAAATCTATTTAATCCATAATTCACACTTTCTAAACATCCCATATAATTCATTTCTTCTAAGAGTCTTTAGAATAATGCTCATGTGATTTTCATGATCTTCATAACATTTAGAGTATACCAAGATATAATCAATAAATAAAACTACAAAGTCATCAAGATATTCATTTAAAACTTTATTCATTAGATCCATGAAGATAGAGGGTGCATTATTCAATCTAAAAGGCATTATTGTAAACTCATAATGCCCATACCTGGTTCAAAATGCTATTTTCCGAAAGTCTTCCTTCTTCACACAAAATTTATGATATTCAAATCGAAGGTAAATCTTGGAGAATTATTTAGATCCATGAATTTGGTCGAATAAATCATCATTGCGAGGTAGGGGATAGATTTTATTTATTTTTATAACATTGATCTCCATGTAGTCAATGCATAACCTCATAGATTTGTCTTTCTTTTTTAAAAAAAGGACAGGGGCTCCCCATGAAGAAACACTAGGGTGAATAAATCCTTCATTACTCAATTACTCTATTTGTTTCTTTTGTTCCACTAATTCCACAGTGGAAATTCTATAATATGTCTTCGATATGGGCCTTGAACCCAGAAATAAATCTATGGAAAACTCAATTTCTCATTCTAAAGTATGTCCAGGTAAATCTTCAAGAAACACGTCAACATATTTTTTCACAACAGGTATGTCCTCTATTTAAAAATTATTTTACTCACCCATAGTAATTTCATTCACTTCATCCCCAATAACAAAATTTAGTAGAGATACTGGGGTGGGTCTAGAAAATAATCGGGTGGTGATGTTTCTTCTCAAAGGATAAGGTACTCCTTATCATCATATAAAATTGTAACTTTTTTCTTCTTATAATAAATTTTCACATCAAGGTATGAAATCCAATCCATTTCGAGGATTATATCAAATCCAATCATGGGTATGACGATGAGATCAGAAGATAAAGAACATTTATATGCTCTAATGGGCAATGATTCAGAAAACATTTTTGCGATGATACTTTCCTTATGAATTTTTGATTGACAACTCCCTTGTTAAGTAAAATTGACAATATATAATTTTCATAGAAAAACAGTAAGATATAAAACAATGGTATGATCTAGAATCAAATAAAGCATTGGGTAAACTTGAAGAGACCATTAAATTACCTTCCACCATGTCTTTCGGAGCCTTAACATTAGCAGTAGTGATTGAATAAGCTTGGCCTTTCTCCCTTGGCATTTTCTGAGGTAAATTCCCATAGCGCATAGGAAATTCATTTGCATAATTCCCCTTTACTCTACAATTGTAGCATTCAACAACATCTTTCCTCCCCTTGCAATCACAAGATTGGTGGCATTTTACACCACACTTATAATAGACTCCCATTCCCTTCAGGAATGTACCGGGGTTTTTCTTCCCACATTTACCGCATGATGGATATTCAACTTTTCCCTTATTCCCCTTATTTCAATTTCCAGAGTGTTCAATATATCTCTTTTTCTCTAGATTTTCATTAATGTCGTAAGACTTATGTCATTAATTTTCTGTCATGATAGCGCATGAGACAATATCTTTGTACGCTGAGAAGGATTTTGAGACTAATGCTTAATCGAGAAATGTATTTTAACCATCAAAAATTTGATCTATCTTACACCTTGGATTATGTATATAATATGATGCATTCCTTGATATACTAGTAAGTATAGCCTCATACTTTTCGACATTCTCATCCTCCTTTTTCCTCAGACTCAGAAATTGTCTTTCCATATCCACTTGATGGTCAGGAGGAATGTATTTTTACAAGAAAATATCTTTAATCTCCCTCCATTCCATGTTTGATACTTCATTATATTCCTTTGTGTTTTGGATTGATTACCACTATTGATTTTCATCTCCCATGAGGCGATAAACTGCATTGACAACTTTTTCCCTTTCACTACTCCCCAAAGCTTGAAATATTTTCTCTAAGTAATTTATCCATTTCTCAGCTACTAATGGATTTGTACATCCAATGAATTTTGTTGGTTGTTTCTTCATGAAGCGGTCTAACATTGATCCTCCATGTTGTGGATCATGGAACTCCATATGGATAAGTTTATTATTCATAACCTTAGTGAGTTGTCCCAGTATAGTGTTAAGATGATCAGTACTAGTTGCTTCGCCCACTCAACTATAATTATCTTGAGTAGGAGGGAAGTCCCTACATAGATTATGTGCATTGATATGGTTTCCATTACTTCTACTAGGCTCCATTTCTAAACAATGGAATACATTATATTAGTTTATGAATCACAATACATAAATCAAAACATGTAAAAATGTTAACATAAATTGAATGGTTTATGAATATAATCCATAATCATAGAAATGTTTTTGTTGAGGAAGTATATACTCCTAAACCCATCATAATTGTTTGTAAATAAAATGATATTTATCCTAAGAATATCCCTAGAGAGTGTCACAACCAAGAGTGTAGTGAGGCCTATTGTCATGCACCAATTCCCGTTCAAGTCTAGATCAAAGCGGTGTTTTCTTGTTTTACCCCTAGCTACATCTATACCAGAGCCGCCTTTACCTGCTCATATCTAGATAGAGATATATATCTTGGAAAACTCACAAAATCTCTATGTACCAAAATTTTAAGAAGTTCTTCTATTCTAATCCTCAAAGTCTATCATAGGGTATTATTCTCTAATCAGAGATTTTTTAAATCTAGTTTCCAATGTTTGTACTAAACATCCTCTGATGCCAACTGTAAAACCCAAACCCCATTTACCCTGAGTCGGTGCCTTATTACATAACATTGGCATGATCACACGAGATCAAATCCTGAAAGACCGGTCATTTTAGTATCCTTGGAAGTACTAGATACATTCATAAGTTTTACATTACATCATAAAATAAAAACATCAACAACATTATGTCCCATTTTAAAACACTTATATCTTTAGCCTATCCCTACAGGTCAACCAAAAAGACTTCTCACATCCTGGGAAAAATAAAACATAGAAAGGGGGAGCTTAGATGCTCAGTAAGGATAACAATATAAAGGAAACTTTCATAAATAATCATAAAAATTTAAAGAAATGTGTAAGACTAAAACAAAATCCTTTGAAACATAAAAATTTGTATAATATAGAAAAGATAAAATCAAATAATTCCATTTACTTATTCCCATGTATATTCCACTAGTTGACTAATCACATGAAATTTCAATAGCCACATTCATCATGATGGAATGAATAATTCTAGACTTCATAACCACAAAGTAAAGGCCTTGTGCCAAGACTACAAATAAGATTTTTTTCATGGCCTTGTGCCAAGACACTAGTTTGTCTCATGAGACCTAACGATGCATCGAGGAGCTATAGCGGACTCCACCCATCACTAATTAAGTACAATGCATTCCCTATATGAAAAGGTTTAAACATAACATAAACATTCGAATTAAAACTAGTATATGAAATGTAAATACCTTAATAATAAACCATGAATGGTTTAAAAATAACAAATCCACATTCAAACATATCACAAAACCTTCATTACTATATAGAGTTTTTGTATCATAATAAATTAACATAAAATATGATTAAAATCAATCAATTGATGTTTATATAGATGAAATCAAAACTTTTTTTAGATAAATATCTCTTTTTATTTTGAAATATTTTAAAAGAAATATAATTATAAAAGAAAACATTTTTTTTGAAAATATTCTTAAAAACTAGTAATGGAAGCTTCGATGATGTGATAATGGCGGAAAAAATCTACACCCGTCGTACAAGTTAAAAAAACATTCTTATATTAATTTTGTTGAAAAGGTTATAAAGTACCTTGTTTGGAAAACGACCGAAAGATTCCTTTCAATCCATTTTATAAAAAGTAAAAAAGGGTATAAATTAATTTAACCCATAGTCTATTAAATAGTAAAAATGTTTTTAAATAAATTTTTATAAAACATTGATTTGGATGATAATGTGGTCCTAGTAAATACTTATGTAAAAACAACCTCGGATAATAAAGAGACTGTGAAATTAACCCTTACCTTGTACTTTTCCATGGTCGAGGGAACGTTATAATCATGTATAATAGATAAATAATTGTTATTAAATTATAAAATAACCATATCAGTAAATGTGATATTATATATGATCTTCCAATATTACATTGTAAATAATATTTTAGTATTATCGTCGTTTCGGGTGTTAACTGATTCGTTTTCCTTTATATTATTTGTTACGAAAGAAATGTTTATTATGGATAGGATATATATTATTCATAATCATAATTATATTAAGTATTTAAACATTATTTTTTATTCATTAAATGAAAATTAGTCTTTAATGGATATGATGGGGAATGAATATCATCTCGTGCGTGGAGACGGTAATCCGTACGTATGCATGAGCGACAATATCATTCTTTTGAAATTAAAATCGTATATAATTGGATGGTATATCATATATACAGAATAATTATAATTTTATATTTATTATTTAAATAATTTATACTCATTATTATACCCATCCAAATGATTAAGTGTTTGAATAACAAACTACACTATGACGTGTAGATGGTAATCCGTACGTACGCACATATTGTGACTTTGTCATTTAAGGATGGATAAAATAAAGAATATGGTTGAAAAAAATTTATAATAAAATCAAAATATATATAATATGCTGGAGTTATTATTTTATAATAGAAACAACATAGAAAAATGATGTTGATGAAGAAAAGAACTTGAAAGGCGTGAGGAAATATTTACCTCTTCTTCGAGTTCTTTCTTTTGATTTGATCAAAAGAGCTCGTTATAATGGCTTTTAGACAATATTAAGGCCTCTAGGATAAAGGTAGAACAATTTAGGGGAGATTTGGGTAGGGGTTGGCCGAGTCAAATGGCTTTGATGGTGTGAATTTGAGAGAAGGGGATGTTTCCTTTTATAAGAGAGATGAGGGTCACTTTAGGAAAAGCTTTTAATATTATTTTATAATAAATTAAAATTTGGTTTATAATGGATCCAAAATGAATAAATTAAATGCCACGTCCTATATGGGTTGAAAAACTTTCAACCAGTAGGTTTTAGATAGGTTTATTTCATCATATTTACCTTATCTTTTAGATTTAACTCTTAGTTAAATAGTTTGATATTTACCATGTCTCTTTGTATTTTTATATTATATGGTTAATAAGCGTACTATAAACTCCCAATAGAACCTAAAGTGTTTCATTAATGACATATATAATATTATTTATTCCCTTTTTCTGATACATAGATTTTTAGAAATATAATATCAATTAATATGATAATATTTTTTTTAAAACTATTTTATGTCAATTTTGACACTATTTGGTATTTTGTTTTGGTTAAATTCATAACACTATTATTACATAGAAAAAAATGCGTTTAATCAACCCTAAAATTTCATATTAACATAGAAAATTAGTGGAATTCATTAAAATCCTGAAAATATATTTATTTGTATATTTATAATATCAATTAATTTAATCTTTCATTAATAAAGTAATTACTACATCATCATTGTGTCATAAATAAGTTTAATTATTTATTTCCTAAAAATTATATATAAAATAAAATTATGTAAGAAAAAAATTTAGCTTTCTAATTAATATTTATAGTAGAATTTATATCATGTATAACCCTATATTAAAAATGTTTTAGTTATTGAACTTTGAATTTAACTCTTTTAACTATTCTTTCAATAAAATAATAATAAATGTCCAAATCTAATCCAAGTGGACCTAAAGGATCATATTTTATTCCTAAAGATGTTTGGGGTCTAATTAGACTTATAAAATATAATTAGGACATGTTTTAGGTTAATTATGATAACATTTTTACCCTTAATCACCCAATTTACTTTTCACTGTGGTAAATAATAGTCAAAAGTTACTATTCACCAAAAATTATTTTGATCTTATTGTACAACATTTTACTTACTGATATCAACCATGTCCTTTTTATTTTTGAAATTAAGATAACAAAATTATTATAATTACGTTTTATGTAATTTGGAAAATGCTCCTAGGAGGTGGGTAAAAGAGGATAAAAAAGTTCAATAAAATTAAATATATCTAATATTATTACAAAATGACTCCAATAAATTACATTGAACATATATAGGTATTATGAATCTATTTTGACATAAAATATATTTAAATATAATAATTAATTATTTACTTAAAAAGTCAGTTTTAAACAATAACACAGTGTTTTTCACTATTCATCCAAAATTGAATGTTTTCATAAAAATACCGAAAATTCATCTGAAGCTAATTTCGATATTCCAAATCTAAAAATGAAGTCCATTTTGAACGATAATGTTTATAAAATTTCCAAATGTGTGTATTACTATTAATAATAGCTAGTTTGATTGTTTGTGTTGTGTTTGAACTCGATGTTGCGTACAACACAAGCAGTTGTATTATTCCAAGGGAAACGTACGTTGGAAGATTGGGTCATAACACTCATAAAATAAAAATGTTAAAACATAAAACATCAAAGAAAAAAAGATCAAGAAAAACATAAAAAACCTCCATGTAATAGTCATGCATCTATTTCCATCTCTCCCAAGTACACTCCTTCTGGCCACCATGCCTCCGCAACACATGAACCAAGGGAATAGTCTGCCTAAGAATTTCCTTTTCCAAATATTCCTAGATCTCTATTGGCCACTACAAAAATTTCACATAATCCTTGATATGAAATTCTACCAAGTCAATGAAATGGGAGTCATTGTGAAGATACTGACGATGATAAGAGACTTGTAAGCTGTCGCGGATCCTCTCTAACAATGGAGACAATGCCAACCAGTAATCCACCATGCCAAATCACCCCAACACCTCAAAGGGTCCAAAAAATTTAGGAGATATATTACTCCCTCTTCCAAACCTCTACTACCCACATTGAGGCAAATCCTTCAAGAACACATGTCCCCAAACATCAAACACTATGGGCCTCCTCCTAAAATCGACATGAAACTTATTTCAGTCCAAAACTGGTTTCATCATCCCACAAATGAGCTAAACAATCACTATCATGCTCTACGCCATATTATGACCAATCACATCAATATCCCAATCCTCTATCCAAAACAATAGATAATTACACAATCTCCCATAAAAATCCTCAAACATAGCCATTCCAATGGAAGAGTGATATATATTATTATAGGAATGCTCTACCGAAGGAATGTGTCGGTCCCAAGGTCCACCAATGTATAAGATGCATGCTCACAGCATATACACCAACATCTAGATAATACATTCTATATTCCCATCTTTTTGGGGGTGGAATGTAGTGTTGAGGCATAAGTGAGTGCCAAAAACATATTACAATCCCCTCCAAACTCATGAGGTAAACTGTCTTTCCAGATCTAAGATAATGAACCTCAGAACTCTAGGAAAGTACACCACTTTATCCTCATACTTTTTAGCTAATGTATCTACTATTCCCAACTCCTTGATTTTTATGAAGTGGGACAATTTTGAAAACTGATTCACTATTACCCATATAGTATCACAAAATCCTTGAGATATAGTTATCCCTAGGATGAAATCCATTATGATTCTGTCCCACATATACTCAGTAACATCCAAGGTCTTTAAGAAACTAGAAGGGAAATGATTCTCAAACTTTACTTGCTGGAAAACCAAGAAATTCACCACAAACTCCGCCACTGGCCATTTCATTCTGGTCCACAAAAACGGCACCCTAAAGCCATTATACATCTTGGAAGTTCCTAGATGCAATGCAAAATGTGAGCTATAAAACTCAAAAAGTACTAGATCTTGAATTATTACCATATCAAATAATGTTACACAAAACGAAATATAGTTCCAACCATCCTATAACCATCCATCCAAATCATCACCATCGCCAACATGATCACAAATCACCTCTTCCTCTGAGTGTCCCCACTAAGACTCCTACACCTCCTATATTAGATAATATTGTATTGTCATATGAAACAAATAACATCTACCATAATCCCTTCTTACTTCTATGTGCAAGGATTCTAACCCCACCATCGCTCTCCAAGAATCCATAGATTCTCGAATAACATCCTTTTACGAATTTCTTCTTAATGAATCTTTTTCATCATTTCTTATTATTGAAGTATAAGAGATCTCAAAATCATATACTTAAAGGATCACTACCCACCTCAACTATCGTAGATTAAGATCATGCTAAGAAAATATATACCTAAAACTCTTTTAATTCGTTAATTACACAAAGTGATCTCCAATAAGATAATGCTACTATGAGTTCAGCACTAACACAATGACTATTGGCGCTAGATCGTGGGTGGAATAGTTATGATAATGAGAACATAACTTACTAGAACTATAAGAGATCACTTCTCATAGATGCATTAGAGTTCATCCAAATACTGAATGGGGAGTGTAATAAAAACACCTCAAACATAACTCCTTCTGTTGGAAATGAGAGAACTGGAGTACAAATGAAGTTCTCCTTCATGTAACCAAACACTTCCTGACACTGATTATGAAACAAAAAATCTTGGTATTTCCCATTAATAGATGTTAATGGGGATGAAACCAAAGAGGAATAGGGTATAATAATCTGATAATATACTAGGATACCATAGAAACTATAAACCTCTACCACATTCTTGGGTGATTCCAAAGAAAAAATTGGTTCAACCTTCATTGGTTATACTATAACACCCTACTGGGACACCACATGGCCAATTATGTGCACCACCTATGTCCAAATCTTTCACATGGACATAATTCCTTAGAGTTGGTGGTGCCCAATAACTTGGAAGATAGTTATGAGATGCTCAGATCCTCTTCCGTCTTCAAATATACCAATATGTCATTGATGAATAAGATGAATAACTAGTCTATGAACACAAAAAATGGATTTCATAAGTCCCATGAATATAGCTAGTGAATTTGTAACACCGAATGGAATGAATACAAAATATATGTTCCCAAACCTGCATCTGAAGTCAGACTTTAGGACATCTCTCTCCTTCACCCTTAACTGTTGTTATCCAGACTACATCTTGATCATAGGAAACCAACTCATCCCTCTTAGTTGGTTAAAAATATATTATATCCTCATAAGTGGGTAACAATTATTAACTATCACTTAACTCAACCTCTGATAGTCTATACACAACCTTATACTACCATTTTCCTTTTCAAAACAGCAATGGAGAACCCCAAGAAGACACACTGTGGTAGATAAAAACATTCTACATTAGATCATCTATCTGAATCCATAACTCCCAAAAATCAATGGGTTTCATCTAATAAGAAGAAATAAAAATCAGAGAATCATCGTGCTACAAATAAATCAAGAAATCAAAATCACATCGAGTGGTTAGAATCACAACTACTTCAAGGAAAACATTTAGAAACTCCCCAAATTTCCAAGGAACCTAATCCATCTTAGTGTTCACTGATTCTACTAACAACTCGTCCAAAAAGGAATGAAGAGGCTCCAAATGCTGACTACCCAGCTGTAAACCCAACTCTCTAATGAAAATTACACCTTGTTTATCCATATCTAAAAACATGTGTCTCCTCCAGAAGTATTTGATAACATCACATATGGAATAAAGCTTTTTGATTATGAGTATTACATTGTATGGTTACATATATAACAAGAAGAGATCCCCATGGGACTAATGTGGTCCTATCATCAGTCTACACCCCCGACACACATCAAAAAATTTTGTCTGGCCTCTGATTAGCATACTCAACACTAAGGGAATGAGAAGCCTCTATATGTATATTCCTTGAGCATGGGATAGAGAAGGTGAAATAAAGGGGTGTGAATATAATTAAAAAAATCACATGAAAGGGTACTGAACAAACTAATAATACCTCTCATGATATATGGACTCATTAGAACTGTTGGCTCTATTATGTACAATTGAGTATTCCCATCTTCTCTTCATATCTATTGAAAAACACCACTAGATACATGAATGTATTATGAGACTTGAACATGAGGAACATCCTGAAGTCATACTATACAAGATCTATCTCCCCTAGGCAGAGCAAATGCTTTCCACCACTATTGTAGAAATGGTCTCACTGGAAACTGCTAATGAGGCTGACAATGAACCTATCCACCTCCACCAAACAATGATATGGGAGCCACTAGGAAATGACTCAATAAATTATAATGAAACCCAAAACCAAAAAAACTAGAAATAATCTAATAGCAAAATGTCAATAACCACTAAAAATATTAGGCCATAAAGGAAACTACTGAGGTCGACTCCATTCTAGTAGAAACCTCAAAGGGCTTGGCACCTCAAAACATCCACTAAAACTATTCCTCTCAAATAAATCAATTGGATTCAATCTCACAGTAGACCTAATCAAGATTACATCCTCTTGATCACATCCTCCATTGTCTGAACCACCAGATACATTGGCTTCATAAAATGAGAAATGACATACTGAATAGAAAGACAAAGTGCCTCCTCAAGACATCTCACACGAGACTCATCATCTAGAAAGAGTTATGGTGGAAAACCTAGAATATCCGTGAACTTTATCCCAATATCCAACACTATAATACTCTCATACAGAAGGGATATTATCTCTAATATCTTCTCTTCCTTCATGGTTGATGAAAGGAACTCTTCTCGAAACTCCTTCTATAATTAGACCCACAAAACTTCTCCCACCTACCGCTCCACCATATAAAATAACCACCATGGACACACTGCTCTTCGCATAAGAATAATCTACAAAGGGTCCAATTTTAATGTCAGTGCCCAAATAAAACTAAAGTAGATCTCAAGATCCTCTAAACATCTCTTTGTCTCCATATCTCTATCACAATCCTTGTACTTTCCCAAAGCATGCCACAAGAAAGAACTAAACATCCTCTTACACAGGTCATCTTGTTTATCCAAATAAACCTTATAGTGTTCAATCAAGATAGCCTACTGATTATCTAATACCTGATCCACACACAGATGATGTCCATGAGACAGATCATGAAGAAAAACAAATATTTCATAATCCTGAGTAGTATGAAATTTTTTCAAGGTTTATCTTAATTAATTTTACTTAGTTACCCCTTTTAACCTTCCTAAAACAACCCAATTCAAACAAAAACACAATTAATTATGATAAATGTGCCTTTACTAGGTATTTAACCTATAATAAGGTATGTCTTACTTGGCCATTAAATATGTCCAGAGTCCATGAACAAGATCATGGGGAACCCTAAACTCCTATTTCCTAACTAGTCTCCTTGGACTATGTCATGCAGCAAGGTCAACTGGAACTGTTTCCAGACCATCCCAGGAAATAATCCCTATCCCTAACTCCATACTCCATCCTATCAGTCAACCATCATCCTATGATAATATTCTTTCATGACCCCATCCCTCCAAAGGTACCCCAACAAGATTGGAAGTGACGAATGGGAGATAATAACCCCCTAAGTCCCATCCCCCAGTAGGCCTCAGGTTGGCGACTAGAACCAATGTTGTAAAAATCTCACAATATGGGAGATATTACCATTTTAAGAAAAAAATAAATATCAGGAGATAAAATGAGTCATCCACATTGATAATACCTGACATACTATTAAAATAAATCAAAAATCCAACCCAAATTCATGTTTAAAATAGTAATATTACAATATAGAAATATCAAATGTAAATACCAAAAGTTAAGATAATCCGTGACAAACAACTGTCAAGATCTGAGATAGTGAGGTCCAGCACAACCTATGAAATCCTCTTGGAAACCAAAAAACATTTTTATATACTTAATACTTGTATAATCAGCAAGAAAACCAATGTCTCTTCTGTATATGTGAATGAAGTATACTAATTCCCCTATGAGATAGTAATATAACCAAACATCACCTAAGTAGATATACTAACTACCAAAACCTCACCATGGAACTCTCACTAAGTAATGAAATCCATGTAATATTATATAAATCAAATATATGATAGGGTACCATGTAGCATATTCCCAATGGTATGCCTCTCTTCCCCAATGTTGAATGTCCTAGTTCTCCCATCCCTTCCGTACACCACAACACATTCCACCTGCACACACTTGGGCCAAAAAACCACAACATATCCTGCCCGAACACACCTGGGCCTCCAAAAAAAACAAAACCATACACTCATGGGCCTCACAACACATCACATATCATCTTGAATACACCTCAGAAAGCACACCATATCTCCCCTGGATGACACCTGGGAAAGCACACCACCTCACACGCAAACACCTAGGCCATTACATCTCACTCGAAAACACTTGGGATATCAAAACCACCATACAAGAAAAAATAATACCTCAATATATACCAAAATGTGCCTCAATATACTCTCTTAAAAGAGAGAGTGGAAAAGAGAGAGTACCCAACCATCTGCACTCCTCACTGAATGTTAAGAAATACACCGTCCCCATTGACAATAGGGGTGTTGGGAACATACTTCTCAACCAGTGTGGGGTGTGAATAGAAATAAAAATTAAATTAAAATTATATATATAAATAATAAAAAACACTCAATATAATATTATGGGTTTACAAAAAAACTGGCCAACTCAAAACACCATCACTTTTTCTTTCACTTCTAAATGAACAAAAACACTCAACAAGCAACAAACCCCTTTTCAAATTTCCAACCAATTTATTTAACCATATCTATTTTATTATCCAAAATAACCCAAACCCATAAAAAATTATTAAAAAGTTATTTATTAATTTCATCACTCCCCAACAAACTATCAAGCATGACACATATCGAACACTATAGTAACTTTCATGGTAAATTAACAAACATCACATTAAAGACACATCACATCATAACCTCTAAATATGTGATGAAGCTTTATTCATGTTATCAACAGAGAATCACCTATACTAATAAATAATTTACTTCTTCAAAGTCACACATCCCAAAAAACCATACCAAACAAAATAAAACCCCCAACACACAAGCACATCCAGAAACATAACATATCACAACTAGTTTCACAGCCCTACTGCATTATCCCACCATGCTAGGATTTCCATATCAACAGAACAGACCCCCTATGTACAACCATACCCATAACCACTTAACCACACCAAAAAAATAAAAACATGTTCATATTTAACAATTCATCCCTTTTTTAATTCTACTTTTTAATTTAGGGTCTATCCCATAGACTGTATAATCCTGGGGAATACATTTATTAACTGAATATACATGGTTAACCATTTATTAATTATGTAATTTTTTAATTAAAAGAAAAAAATGCATTCTAGAAGACATGTTATGCGCAATCAGGGTCCCAAAACAACCACTATTTTAAGTTTGTAGTCAAACATTACAAATCATAATATCAACAAAACAATTAAAGAAAAACATGCATCAATTTTTCCAACCAATATATATTTATCTCAAATAGATTAAATTATCATTCTTTACCTATATTCATCCATCTTAAAAAGGGAAACATTAATATAACCATGTTGTATGATGAACAAATAATACATATTAAGGAAAAAATATTTGGAAGAAAAAGCGATTGGCACTTCATAACTACCACAAAACAGGGGCGTGCATGCATCTGGAAAAGCTCAATGGAAAAATAAACTAAAATCTCTATTTTTACCACACGATTACTATGAGATGAAGAACTATGGAAATCCCATATCAAGATAATCTAAGAAGGAATAATCAAGGGAGTAGGTATCTCTAATTTTGAAAGATCTAAACAAGGTTATAGGTTTAGATACTTTTTTGATTTTCAAATAAAGGTGGATCTGATCAATACAATGTGATTTGACCAACCAAAATCCCCTTGACTCTTATGAACATAAAGATAAGATTTATGGGCATTGAATTAGTCTGAAATCCTATCAAATAAGAAAACAAAATTATTTTATGTCAAAGATGATATCAAAAGGGAAAACTAGAAGAAGCTGGAAACATTCTACACGAGTCACTGTTAGATGAGGTACTGCTTTATAAGGCACCACTGACAAGACACCAGTAGGTTAGGCCCCAATATTTGAGGCACCATTTGTTAGAAATAGTTAGGAAAGGAACTGCTCAAAGAGGCACCACTAAATGAAAATACTACAACATTAGTGAGCCACCATGAGGCGTGAAACTACTAAGGCACCGCTGGATGAGAGACCTCTAGTGAGCCATCATAAATGAGTGACTACCACAAAGACACCGCCAGTGAGTGAAGACCAGTGTGCCACTACCAGTGATCCACCACCAGTGAGAGAATAGTTATGATAAACCTCATGTGAGTGACAACCAGTGTGAGACACCACTAAGGTGAGCCGCCATTGTAAAACATGGAAAACTGGGAATTTTGTACAGTATTGAAATGAGTCCCCTTGACCCCCCAAAACACCTCAAGCACTAGATTCCCACAAAGTAATGGACCATAGAGGTCCTGACCACTATAATGTTGTTTTTGAGAAAGTTTTTCTACAGAAAGAGAGGACCATACTGAGAAGAAATAGATGCAGAGTATCAGACTAAGCATCACTAGTTACAAAAGTTTCCAGAAATATAATTTTTTTGATCAAATACTCCATCAGTTTCAAGTTCATAGACATGGAGTTCATTCTTTATCAGACTCGGTGTTGGTTAGAAAGTTGGAATGTTGATGAAGAGGTTGAATTAAGACAGTGATTTCAAGAATTATAAAGTTCTCTACTTTCTAACCATAATCCATCTTATACTTTTTCAGTTTTCAATTCTCAAATATCATATGTTTTTTATAAAATTTTTGTTGCAATCCTTGTGAAGAAGAGTGGTAGAATTGATCAATCCAAATTTAATGAGTTTTTTATGGAATGAAATAAGTTTATTAAGGTATTATAAGTCATAATACATTCATATGTAAGTTAAAAAATAATTTTTTGATCATAGAGTTATCAAAAATAATTATAAAGTCTCATGATAAAAGGCTTTGACGAATTGAGGATATTGATGTTTTCTGAATAGTTTATATCATTTCTAGAAACCTAGACATGGAAGATCATATCCAGAATTATGTGACTCAAAATATTTTGTTAGTCAGTCTGAGTAAAGCTGATAATTATTCAAGAGTTTCTGATTGATTTATCTATGAGATGTAGATCATAAGAGTAACTAGTGATAAATCCATTGGAAACAGATGATTTCTTAAAGATAAATGATTCTAATAATGTTTTTTCACTTGAGAAAACGTAAAATTATGATGTTAATTTTGATACTAATCCACCGTACTATGAACAATATTTGATCCAAAATATAATGTCTCCATACTAGAAAACCATCAGTAGAAGGTCTTAAAGAAAAATAATTGGTATGAAATGATGTTATCATAATATGAGGATAATCAAGATGAGAATACTATTATAATGAGGAAGTGCTTGAGAACGTGATAAGTGATTGAGTTTCCACTTTTATCTAATTTATTTAATTGTTTCAACCATATTTATGGAAGATTCATTTTATTTGGTTAGTTGATTGGATAATGAAAACATACTGATATTCTATTCAATACATAAATTTCATCAGATGTTGTTTTATAAGTATATTCATTTATAATGATGTGAGAATGATTCATGATAATGATCAAATGAGGTTCCATCAGACAGAAGAAAGTATAGGATTTTTATGAAGGCTGGTTATGGAGAAGACCCAAGACAATTCTTGATGGTGTGTAAATAGTTTAATTTTTAAAACATGAAATACAAAAATTCAATTATCTCAGAGTTTTGGAACTTTTGATAGCCGGTAAGGTATTCCAGTTTCCCATAATTGACATTATGATATTCCTATAAATAGATTCACAATACATTAATATTATATAACCATTTACATGGGAGGAAAATAAATACCACTATAGAATAAATTTGAATGTTATCTTTCTAGACCATGACCTTATTATAAGGTCAAAAATATGAATGATTTTGTTACTAGACTGAGTAAGATCAGACTTGGAAATTGAGAAATGTTGGAGTAATGATGATTTATAATGGGTTCATTGTACTAGGAACATCATAATAAATTCATTGTGGTGATTCTATCTGACCTAACTCTATTAGACTGAGAGAATCAGACCTAGCCACATCAGTCTAAGGATTTTGGATAGATCATGTGTGGTGATGTTTTAACAAAATCATTACTCTTTTTTTTTGGATATTTTTTTTGTAAGAATAAATTTTAAACTATAAGGAGTTAGTTTAATTATACCTATCAGAAGATATAAGGTGCCTAAAGTGAGTAGTAAAATGTTATATTCCTTCTTTATTATATTTAATTTCCATATATTCACAAGAATGTCTATGGAAGTGATTTAGGTTCTCACATTGATGAAAAACCTTATAAATCTATTGTTCTTTAAATTATTTCATTATTTTCAAGTTTTATTATTTAATAATATAAGAGAAAGTAAATAAAATTAAATTCATGCATGGGGTAAATTTTTCAAATCATTGTATCATTTAAAAACTGAACAATATATTTAACCCTTCTTATATATTGTTATTATATCCATAGGAACATCAGTGGAACTTTTGGAGGTAGCACTGCTGGATAATGGACCACCACCTCCGTATCATGGTCATTTCCACCCACCAAGAGTATGTCTTGAGGATTTCATAGTGGTATATCCATAAAAAATTGAAGGGCACACCTAAAAAAAGATACCAAATAAGATATGATTACTGAATGATACAAAACTAATGGAAAAGATTTACAACCCAACAACCCAAATAATATGTTATGGTGTTGCCAAGAGATCCTATTTATATTTATAGTATTTCTCATATATGGATTTTCAATTTTAATTTAAGGTGGAAAAAACTCATTAAATTGCACCTAAAATTCCCATTTATAGGAAACCATTTTACTTATAATTCAAAATTAATATATTAATTTTAAAATTGAGGTTAAATATAATGCAAGTATCAATTAGAAGGATTTTTATTCCTAGTTTATAAAGGAATATAATCTTTATAAATTGAAATTTATGCCCATTTGAATCCAACTAAATCCCTTATATTTGGTCTCAAAATATAATGGGTAAAATATGATGGTTAGATTCAATTAATTACCATTTTCAATTTATAAAGACACATATAAATTATAAATTGAAATTGGTAGTTGCATAATCTTAGCCAACATCCTCCTCATGTAACTAGGGTTATATTGTTTACAAGGACAAAAATTAGCTATTTATGATGCCTCTATTAATATATAAAGGAAACAAAAATTAATAAGATGCTAACATTTTTAAAAACAAATTTTTGTTTTATGGATATGTCACTAGTGTCAACATCACAACCAAGGTACAATTAATAAACATATGAAAAACATAAAATGTAAGTAATAAAATGAAAATATATGCAAAGTAATTTGTATGGAATACACATAAATAGGTTCTTGTAATGATTAATGTATCAATATTCCATTGTATATATATTAAAGGTTTAATATCTATAAGGATACAAAATCAAACATTAACATCAAATAAATAATTAATAAACTCAAAAGATTATTAGTATCATAAACATAATGATGCAATTTCATGACTCAAAAAAATATATATAAAAATACAAATATGTTATGAAGAATAGAGAATAATAAATGATGTATAAATGAATCAAAAATTAAAAAAAATAAACAATCGCAAGCATTAGCCCAGTAATCTTTTAACATGCTCTTATACTAAAGAAATCAACCAAAGTGTGCATTGTTGGATGCTTTAATTTACCACACCTATGATCATATATTCTTGACTGGTACCAATGGTGGCCCAGATAAGGTGTGATATAAATCCCATTATGCCACCACCAACTATCTCCACACAATCTATTCTATGAATATAAACTGAAATAGTGTGATGGTATTTATAAAAGTAATGAAGTGAAAAAATAAATATCGGATACCTTCTTTAGACACTATTATAAATTTCCATGAAAATGTGATGATTTAATTAATTGTGATTTATTTAATAATATAGTTATCATGTGTAAAATGTATCATAAATCCATTAAATAAAAAAAATAATAGATGATTCATTTTCTAATAAAGGAATACATGGAAACAGGGTTCAGGCCAAATCATAGATGTAACTCATTCAGTCGGACTATAAGGTGTATTTGTTTAACCATGGGGCACACCAAAGGAATTAAAATGTAAAATATTATAACTCAATCCATAGATGTCATCCATAGTAACCACGAGCTATTCATGATAGGGCCAAAAATTGTGAAATCTTGTCGTTATTTGTCAAAGGACATTCAATTGAATCCTAGGAGCATATCCAAGGAATTCTAATATCTAAAAAACTTAAAAGTGAATCACCACTACAATTCCAAGGCATTAAAATAATAATACAAATACCAACTTCTATGGTGGTTGAATCTTATGAAAATCATCTAAATTAACCAGAATGACTTCTTTTGACTGCACATGGAACTCACCTATGAAACCAAGGTGGTGCCAATTCTGATCATTCCTATAAAGATGAAAATTTTCTAAATATATAAAGAACCTTATGAAAATTTCAAATATATATATTTGTCATTATAATCCATGTAATATAAATTAATAAAATAAATTATTAGGTATATACTATTATATCTATTTCTAAATGATAATGTAAAATAAAAAAATGTAACCAATTATCAATTCAATTATTTTGTAAAGGCCATGTAATATCCATATATATATATTTTCCATTTAACAATTTAATGTTTTATTTTTTGGGACCAAACCCTTACCTCATCAAAGGACAAGTTGTGAACACCATAAAAGTGTCCTATGTAAATACAAAAAATATAGACTATATAGTGATGATCATACATAGAGTAATACATTAAGACAATTGAAGGTTCATTCAGATGTTTGAGGAATATGTTGTTGAAGAACCTAGGTTGAGAGGCATAAAGATATTCAACATGAGAAAATAGAGGCTCTTGTTCATTAAAAATATGAAATAAATAAGAATGTTCTAGATATAAAAATGAATGTTCAAATATTAATTTTACCCCTCCATTAATGGGTGTTTATTTTGGCATCATGTTTGTCAAAAATGAACACTAAACTTGGATCACTTATTTTCCAAGGGAATGCATGGTTTATGAGATCTATTGGGGAAAATTTGTTTCAACCATTTAATTTCCCTATGTTATTTTCCTTAGTTAACATGCACATATGTGTGGAAGTGGTCACATAGTTAGAGAAAACCACGTGTCTCTCTTATTTACACTCAAAACACCTCACCGTTTGATCAAATTTTTCACACAAAGATCCATGGTTTCTACTAACTATGTGTTCCAATTGTTTCTTCAACTGGTCAGGGTTTCAAGCTCAGAACAATCCTTAAAAACCCATTTTACCTTTATTAATTAATTAAGAACCTCGATTAAAATAAAAAAATAGAATTAAACTGAAAATAAAGGTATCTATACCTCAATGAAAAAACAGGTTCTTTCAGAATAAATCTCATGAAGGGTCATATTACCTCAATAACGGGTGGTCCGTTTACCAATAACCTTAAAAAAATTGGTAAAATTTTAATTAAAATATATTTTAATGATTAATATGATATGGATCTTAAATCACATATAGTACATCAATATTAAAAGAAGGGAATTATTTGGAAATAATCCAATATTATCAATGTTGTTAATGTTCACAACAATATATCCATATCCTATAAATAAATTTATGATATAAAAACCCTTAAATTATTTCTTGAAATCCAAATAAGTTATTGAATCACAAAAAAAATAACTAACATAAAAATATATTAATGAACCATATTTATTTATATTTAAATTTATAAATATCCGATAAAAATTTTCTATACATCATTGTTAGCATGTAATTTTCAATTTCTATTATCATGTGTGATAAATCTTGATAGTTTCATAATATTTTAGCAATGCCATCTTTTTTATGAATTATTATTTCACATAAAATCATTCTAATATAATACACTGTACTAGAATTGATTATTTATTATTATTTATATTTTTGTATTTTCATTATATGTTTGAATTGGTGATGATTCATAAAAATCAACTTAATGAATATTATGTTTCAAATTTTTTTAAAAATCATTAGTTGTAACATAAATAATCACTTTAATGGAATTTTCACCATTATAAAACCAAAATCATATAATTATTTTATTTTTTACATAATATAGTATCACTAATTTATTTCTCAATGTAATCCTGAATAATATCATATAATATTATTAATGTATCTATCTAGACCGTACCTAATATAAACATAATGTAAATAATGGATGATTATAACATTGAAATTGATTTTTTTTGGATAATATCATTGTTAAAAAATAATATTTATATAATTCACATATGGATAAGGAGGTGAATAAAATTTATATATTTTTATATTACTAACTAAATTAGATTAAAAAAATATATACACATTTCTTCGGGGAGGTGGTAGTTCATACACTACATAGTTTACATTTATATTTATTGTATAATGAATGTAAAGGATCATAGATTATAATTTATCTCATAAATATTATAACATATATATATAAATTACATTTATTCCTCAATTTCACAATTATAATAAGTGAATATTGAATGTGGTGAAAAACAATTCTTCTTTGTAGAGAAGACATTCTAAAAAATTCACAAATTACTACTATGTATTTCATTATAGTGAATAAAAAGGTAATTTAATTGTTAATCCTTTATAATAATAAAATTATGTAAACAAAAAATATTAATTTAAATTTCTATGAATTAAAAAAAGTTTTGGAACCAAACAATGAAAAGAAATGTCATTAGGAATAAAAAGTACTCATGTTGATTACATGGGATTTCACTTAGAAGAATCCATGGAAATATGATGATTAAATAAATATATTTCATAGAAGTATCCAGTCATTTAAATAAAATTTAAATGAAAAAAAAAGAAAAGTATTTCTATTTGTAAATCAAATTCATTGAGATGTCTCAAGGGGTGATGAGTCCCCTTTTTATGAATGGTGAGAATTAATTTTATGTAGATTTAAATAGTTATTATAAAGGATAAAATGGCCATAAATATAATCTAGAACCAAGTGTTTAAAATAATAGATTTGGTGATGCAATAAGGTCCCCCTTCTCTTAATAATTCCTTTTTATTCGTTTTTTATCTTTTTGTAATATATATTTAACTTTTACATTTTTTGTTTTAAAATTATAAATAATTTTTAATTATGTAATTTATTTTTATTAAATAATAAATTTCCCTAATAAAATACATTTAATGTCCTATTTCCAAATAAAAAATTTATGTATTTTATAAAATTTGTCATTTTATTAATAATTAATTTAAAAAAGATCCCATGTAATATAAAAAACCTGTTTTTTGATAAAGTGTGTTTCAAAGAATAAAATATACCTAAAGGATAAACTTATTAAAGTATTTTAGTTCAAAAATATTTTTTGGTTGATTAATATGGTGATAAAAAATTTATTACATTAAAATTAACCAAATTTTATGGAGAAAACTAATAATAAAAGAATTAAATAAAAAGATTTTTTATTGGAAAATATTTTTTATGTTATTAAAAATATATTTTTTAGATTGAAAAATGTATCTTCAATTATATATATTTACATCATTTCAAGTATTTGATCTTTATAAATATTTAATATTTTCTAATGTTGCACGTACTTTTTTCCATAAATGATATTTTTTTAGAAAAATTTAGATTTTAATTATAAAAGAAAAAATAATATATTTCATAAATATATAAAAATTCACTAGAACAAAATAAATATATTTAATGTGCATAATGAATTTAATTTTATAAACTTTAAATTCTAAAATTTATAATTTTTTGTTTTTCATGAAAAAAAATATAAATTAATATTTATTTTATTGAAAATTTATGTGTTTAAATGTTATCTATTATTATTATTTTTTAACATAAATTTATAATAAAAATAGTTTTAACATATTTTTTCATATTTTTTACGAGAATATGAAATAAAAATAATCAAATAATGGTGGTATATTTAATTTATTATCTTTTAAAACAATAATTAGATATAAAACAATTTAACCATATGAATTTTTAATTCTATAAACATTTGAATTTTGAATTTATTGTTATCATTATTCTACTAGAGTTTTTATTCCCAATAAATTTTATTAATAATGATTTTATAATATATCCATACATGTTTCAGTTTGGTGTTGCATGTGGGGAATTATATTTAACATTGTATAATATATATATATATCTTCTAAAACCTAAGTGTGTTAAATTCTTCACCCTTAAATAAATTTCAACCTCACTTTTTTTAATTATAACCTTAATTTGAAAATATTTATGGGTATTTAAATTATACCTAACTCAAGATAAAATTACATGATAAAAATCATCATCACAATCATAGGAAAATATATCATTTTCCATAGAATAGGTTTATCACTAATATTGGGGTTTTCACAAACCATTTGAGTAAAGAGTCTATAGGTATTTGGTATTATGACCAAAATTATATAATTTTATTCAAAATGATTATAAAATTACCATAACATAGATATGATATAGTAGTTTGATAAGATATTTCATTCCCATTTTACAAATAATTGTTACTTTATTTATAGAGTATAATTTCAACACATTAAATACATTTATGGGTGGATAATATGATTTAAATTTAAATTTTCCAAAATTATTAAATATGGTATGAAACACATAAATAAGTTATCTTTGATAATTAAATAATTAGGGTGGTCATTTGATGTTTTTAACAATAATTCATGTTACAATGTAGTGGGATGAAGATGTATCAAATACGTCTCTCATGTTTCTTTAGTGGATAATTACTGTGACTTATTCTATTTTATTTTTTAGACACATATTTCTTGTTGTGATTGAATAGTATATATCTTGTTATCTTTTCATAGGAGTTTTATAACGTGGATAATAACTTTGGGTAGTTCATTACATGGAATCCTATTTCTAATGTTTTTCTTACTATCCATTTCATACCCATTTAAAAATTATCAAATCCATTTATACCCTTTCTATATTTGAATTCATTTCAATACCTTTAATGAAATTTTCTTGGTTCAACCTCTGCTAATTTTTTCTTGAAGGTATCATGTTTCTATTCACTCTATGTGAATTTTCATTTGTGTATCCAATAAAATCATCTATCTTTTTTGTATTTAGAATAATTAGAGTCTGCTACATCAATTCACTCATCATGTTTATATAGAGATACCTCTTGAAATATATTAACTAAAAATATATCTAATTATATTCAATGAATTTTTTATAGAATACTAAATAATAATTCAATAATACTTTTGGTTGCTATAATAAAAAATGAGTCATTCATTGATAGTATTTTGATGTTAACCTCTTGAATGAAAATGGATTATTCCCCATTTTTCTACAAAAGTATAAATTTTTTCCCCATTTAAATCTAATGAATTTATAAAAAATACTTACTAAAAAGTATATACATAAACACCTCTTATTCCATATATTATACACTTCTTTTAACATAGAATCCATAATGAGATCCTACCACTTGTTATAAAATCCATAAAAATAATAAATTGAACTAAAAACATCTATTGTTATGGGCACTAGAGAATATAAAATTTATTTTTAGGAAAATTTACCCCTAATAAATATTTAATGGATTAAAATTCCAACTAAAAGAGGGTGTAGGATTCCTCATGAATATATCAATATTGTGTTACTCCATCATTGATGTTTTCAAAAAATCAACAAAATTAATGTTTTAAATATATATTTAAATGACTGGATAATCCTTACTAAGAGTTTTTTTATCCTATACATAGACACATTAGGTTTTTCATTTGATTAATTTCCTCATTATCTATCACACATATTTTTAAATCATTTCATCCATGTTTTAACCATTACCATTATAAAAATATAATTTAGAATGTGTATACTATAGATAGTGAAATTTTATATAAGGTAAATGTATTCATATAAGGGAGGATTCATATATGACATGAATATGATATCATATGTATCTATATGTTTCAATCTACATTATCAATGGTTGGTTTTATAATTTAATTTTTAAATTTTAAAAATATTCACAGTGGGTCATTAAGAAAATGGGACTCATAAAATTTATATCATTTTTTTCAAATAAGGGGTAATGTTAGGATTATTTGTCATACACTATGATAAAATTGAGATATTAAAAAATATTCCTTATTCTCTTTTACTACCCCTATGTATATATTTTCTAGATGAAATATCTAAATGTATAATCCATTAAATGTTTTTTCTAGAAAACCCAAAAAAATTACTCTATTAAATTATCATGATAGTACCCAATACATAAATACATACACTATACATATCCCATTTTATTTTACTAATGATTTATAATATATTCTGAAAGAAAACACAACCCTCACTCGATACCATCTGAAGATATCATAGATGAATAAAAAAATTACATAATTATTTTAAATAAATAATAATTTCATAACAGAAATAATTTTACATACTAATGATATTATTATTTAGTGTCATGGATGAATACCTACATAAAAAATATATTTTACAACAGTCAAAAATAGTTACTCATAACCACTCAAATCTAATCCCCCTTCTAAATAACTCACAAGTAATACCCACCATTTATCTAAGGGAAAGTGTATATAATAAAGGGGTGGGAAAATATTCATTGTATGCTAAACATAAGACATAACCAACGAGAATGAAATGTGAGATAATGATATGTATATGGGTATGAAATGATAGTAAAGATCCATGAATATAACATTAAGAAGACATACCCATATATAACATGGAAAAAAATACATGTAAAATTTTAACATAAATATTTTCAAAGGGACATAAATATAAAAAAATTACCACATTAATCATAAAATAGTGGATCATGAATAATAATTTATTTTCAATAGTTTATCAGGATTCAGTTACCTATTTCTAGTGATTGATAAATAACCAATAACCTATTCCTCCTGGTAGATAATTTATCACAACATGATTTGAATAATCTCACGAAATATAATGTTTTACCCAATGCTTTTTAATTTTATATATATCATATAAATTACATAATAAAAAACCATGCATTTGTGTTCCATATGATATTAATCATTAATCATATAAATAATACCCATGGAATAAAATTGGTTTCATTCATTCCATTATTATGAACCCATGGAATGGGTAATGTGTTTCACAACATTTATAGATTGAAAATAAATTTTACCTCAAGAATATAAGTGGATTAAACCCAAAAAAAATTTATCCAGCAATATTATTTTATATGGACATGTATAAGGTTATTGGTAAAAATATATTTAATTGAAAAAAATCCTTTAGAATTAAATATGAAATGATTGAGAAATTGTAAAAGTGTTTTTAAAAAAATCTATTATATTAATAATACAAGGGGAAGTTACTGTAACATTGAAATTCTATTATTGTTTTTATGAATTCTGAAAAAATGAAAATAATGATTTTTAAAAATCTATAATATTTATTAAATCTTAATAAAAAATCTTTAAAAAGATATATAGGTAAAAAATGCTGAAGTGAAGGAAGTTTGATTACATTTACATTTGAAATATAATATTCTAAGAAGGATCTCTTAAAGACACAACCATGTTCCAAGATGAAAATTGGTATAATTAGAAAAAACATACATGTGAAATTTTAACATCTATAATATTTCTATAAAATTAAAAAAATTATATCAAAATAAATGCTGACATGATGATAAATCATTTTTTGGAAATAATATAATTTTTTTTTGAAATACCATTGTTGAAAATCCATATCATAAAAATATTTACAAAACAGCAATTTGAAATGTAGAGAAATGCAATATGATCTACACATAAGATAAATTATAAATCGGTATCTAAATATAGTGAAGTAAATTAGTTGTAAAATAATATATTTACGTGGTGGGGATTCTATTTTAATGGATACTGTGAAATATTATCATCAATCATATTATTTTTATGGTGAATAAATTCATCATCGAGGATTATTTTAATCAAAATTTTCCATTTCCCCAAAGAAGAAGATATGTAACTAGAAATAAAATCTTAGTGAAGAAAAAACTAATATTAAATGAAATTAAATCATGATTAAGAATTCAAACTCAATGTATGGAATTTAGGGGACAAAAAACATTATGACAATAGAATCCATTGAATATAAATCTATTTAAGGAAAGAACATTAATGGCTCCTCTAACTCAATGAATTACAAAAATGTTGTAATATAAATTCATTATGATGTAATGAAACCTTATCAAGGATGTCTTGGTGAAAAATAACCAATAATACACTAGAAATTAAATTTGAGATAAAGAACCACATACCATAATCCTGACTCCAACTAAGTCGTTATATACTTATAATAAAAAAGATAAATATCATAATAATATATTTGAAATTATAATTTACATATAAAAAAATTAGTAATCATGATTTATAATTGTTCTAAAAATTTATATTAGTATGTATTTTTCTATTTTTGATTTTAATTTTCAATAAAAAAAATTTATTTTGAAATAACATTATAATAGTAGTTTTTTTCTTCATTAATATTCTTATTGTTTATTATTCCCATACCATAAATGTTTCTTGAATTCATACTTCAAAATTATTTAAAATGTAATATTTCCATCCAATTAGTTTTTTTATGATCTATAATGATTAAATCGGTCAATAACATGTTTGAGAGATTTTTAATTAACTATCAATGGAATCATATTTAATGAGTCAAATATTATTGATACATTTCTATAAAAAATAATGTAAATATTTACTTATTTATAAAAAAATATTATTTTTAATTATATTCACCTATTCACCCATGTAATTATCTAATTTCAATGTTTATGTTGGTAGTTACGCAGAGCCAAATATGAACATACCATAATTAATGGATTTTTATCATTGTGAAAGAGGTTTTATTAGTAATTACATAACTATAATAGATGCATAATGTTATTGTTTATATAATAATATGATTTTTAATTATATTTATATTTTTTAAATAATAATAATAATGAATATATATAAGAAATATTATATTATTCTTTGTAGAGGAAGAAGTCAGCATAATACATAGTTAATGTTTTCATTTCTCAAAAAATGAGAGGGAAAGAAGTTGAATTATAATTTGTACCTTCAATATAATAACTATATAATATGACTCATATTTTTTCATTAATTTAACCAATATAATAAGTAAAGGGACATAATTATGAAAAACTCACATCATCGCTTCGTAAAGATGGTATTCCATACAATGAACGAAAAATAGTTTTTTTCTTAATAGAAAATGGGAATGAAGATTAATAATTTTTATAATATAATAAATAATTAATGAATGAAAAAAAATATTTCATTATATATAAATTAGATAATTAGTTTTTTCAATGTAATTATAAAAAGGAAATATGTTATGAAAAAGGTACTACTATTGAGCTCTTTGGATTTCCCTTAGAAGACAACATAAAAATGGAAGTCTCAAGACAACCTTTTAAAATATTAGGCACAATAAAATATAAAAGGATTATGAATGATATAAAATTAGTCATGTTAATATTGTAACATTATACAATTATTAGTCATTTTTTGGTGCTGAGAGGTCCCTTTTATAAATTGTGTGAATTACAATTTTGAAATTAATCAATTATAATATAATAGGGTTACATGAAAAATGTATATTATTGATACTAAAATGAAAAAAAAATGATAGGGGAATTTTATATAGATTTTAATTCCTCAAAATTTAATTATTATAAATTTTAAACATGTTTTAAGACTTTTTGTCTTATGATTTTCTATTTTATCTTTTTTTGGTTTTACTATGGTTTGAAATTTTTACCAATGTTAATTTAAATTTCTAAAAATGATATGGCCCTTATCGTTTAATTTTATAATACTAATTCCAAATCTAAACAACATTTTATATGATCTAATTTATATTCATATGAAAATGTTTTTTCACCATTATAGTATATAATGCATAAAAACCAAATTCTTAGATGATGTGAATTTTTAGGATCAAAAGATATGTTTATGATAAAATTATCATTTTAATTTATTTACATGACACAATTTGTTTTATTTTATGAAAAAAAATTTATTTGTCCATAAATAACTATAAAAGTATTATTTTTGCAAAGTAATATTAAAATAAATTAATGTAAATATTATCTTTTATTAGAATTTATTTTATATTAATACATATTTATATTCTAAATTCATAATAGTATTTTAAAATGTATATATTTACCCATTTATAATTTTTAATAACGAAATTTTTTTAAGTCATTAAGTGACAAATAATTCTTAATACATGATAAACGCTATGATTTTAATAAATAATTTATTTTTCATTATTTATATTAAAATATATTGTTTTATAAAAATTTCAACAATTCGATTTTGGTAAATATTTATTTTTTTGAATAAAAGTGAATAAATTTTTGAAAATTAAAATTTAAAAAATTCAAAATATGTATTTTATATTAATATCCAAAATATAATTAAAAATTGATTTTATTAAGAATTAATGTTTTTATTAATTATGTGTTCTTAATAGTGTTTAAAATAATTTTTTCTTTAAATAATCTATATAATTTTTTTCTTTTATTTTTATATCATATATTTTCATCATAAACATTTAAATGTTGTTTCTTGAATTAATTAACAATTTAATAATTATTTGATATAAGAAAAATAATCTATATTAATTATATAACCTATTTTATATGAAATGTTATTTAATTTCAATATATTTAATTACTAGATAATTTATACTTCATAAAATTTCTAAATAGTGTTCTTAAAACATTTAGTGGATCATTTTGGTTCACATTATTCGTAGAGAAAACTTTCAATCATAGTATTATTTAAAATATATATAAAAAATATCAAGGTATTATAGATATTTTTTATTTAATGCCACATGATATTATCTAATTGGGTCATTAGATTTGATGTTCATGAATATTGGGACTTCATTATTAAATTCTATTTCAGGATCTAACCATACCATGGTCATTTCTATTTTTGTATACATTACAGAATAAGGATTTTGATGTGAATCTATGTTGGAAATTAGTAATACTGAAACTAATGAGTTAGTAACTAGGTATCAAGTAATTATTAAAATTTATTGTACTCATCACTGATAAATGCTGAAATCATTTATTAAAATGGACGGAATAACCACCTGGTAGAGGTAATATTCAATTTTTGTTTAATTTTTAATCCTATACAAAAATAATAATGAAAATATATATATTCCAAATAACAAGGGATTACAACCCTTAAATCCAATTATAAATACATTTATTATACTTGTTTCCTTTAATACCAGGAAATATAATAAGGATCCCTTAACTTAGTGAAAATATAAACACCACTTAATCTTAATATTCTCTCTATCAGCTTCTATCATTTTTATCTATATTTTTTCTAATAAATAATTTATTCTCTACCAAAAACTTTTTCTATAGTATTTTTTTAATATTCAATTGGAAATTAAAATTCAAATTTCTTCACTAACTTATTTTAACTCCACTTTCAGACTCATGCTTTGGATCTTAAATCAAAAGATCATTATAATCCAATTTGAAATTGGTAGTTATTATGAACTGAAATAGACACCAGACTCATTAGATGAATAATTTTTAAAAATCTCCCATTTATTGTATGAAATTTAATTCTTATTTCATGTTCTATGTCATTATTAAATTAAAAATTCATTTTTTGAGGTTTCCAAAAAACTATCTTGAAAAATTGTGATGTGGTCAAGGAGAAACTTCATAGAGGTCAAGAAATATCTAGAATCACTGAAATCTTGCAATATAAACCCTAATAAATTGATAGATCACTATATAATATTCCTCAACCCATTAACTTGACTATGATGTAGACAAACAGCCATGGTATGGTTGTCCAAAAATTTCAAACTCCATCGAAATACTTCGACACAATCTTTTTGGTGAGGATAAAATACTATGACATGGGGATCACAAAATCTCTAGAGAAAAATAAATACACTTGAATCCTCTAAATGGAGTGGTATTATCACTACTATTTTTCCATGTTCTATACTCATGAATATGACATATCATAAGGGGTTGTTGCATGGAAGTCAGAAAAATTATTGAACTCGAAAAATTATTCAATCTGAACTCTTTGGTGAGGACCTAAACTACACCATGGATAAAATTAGTTAAATCATATTTTATAGATTTTGAACTTGTGATGTTTTTTATTCTATTATAATTTGGTGTAGTCCAAGATCCTATGGATTATAATCTTATTCTATATCACCTCTATGTCTCCTTCAATTATTTTTTCATCATGAATTCCATACATGATATATAGACACTAACAACAGTTCACAGGGAATCATATTATTTAAAAAAATTATACGATTTATGTATTGGAAAAAAATCTTGAAAAATTAATACTTGTCACGACCCATCCTAGTGGGGCTTATTCCATGACTACCCCAAACCTGACTCTAATAGATCAGGGCAAGATTACTAGAACTAAGAAGTAATATCCAAAAAAGGTTAGGCATTAACCTAAATTACATGCACACACACACACACACACCTCCAAGAAAAAAATTATGAAATGTAAAAAAAGGATACATGAATATATATAAGATTCTACAATATATTATGAAAGGGAAAGTATTATAATGTAAACAGGGCAAAAAACAAGCCCATTAAAAATAGTGTGTCGAACACAAAAGTAAAGGGTACTGGGAATGATATCTGAAAACTATAGGAACACACCTCAGTATTTTCAGTCTCTCCAAGCACCATCCGATCATGGTCTACAAAGGACTCTGTCAAAAGTTCAATCATCTGCACATGACAGGAAACATGCGACAAGACCCATGTAGGGTTTTGTATATAAATACTCAATATGAAACAGAAAACTAAAAATCAATACAAAAAGGAAATTGAATCCATATCTACAAAGTTATCTGTCTATAGACCATATGACAAGGATATCCAGATATAGTCAAGAGATACACCACACCATCAGGCATTCATAACCAACTACCAGCCATAGGATTCCATTTGATGTGTGATCATTTCAGGATAAATCACTTCTTGAGCAATTATATCATACGAGACACTCAACGAATAGGTTTAAATAATTTTGTATGTTTTTATAGAGAACACATTTGTCAAGGAAGATTATGATACATAGATAAAGTATCACACCCAAAACCATTGGGGGATACCACGAAACCAAATCTGGATCAACCCACTATATAGGGGATCACAATCTAATGATTCCACAAACCCTAATGATGTGCCCCATAAATGGACGATCAATTACCTACTCATGTATATTATGATGATCCCACAAACTAAACTATGGGTGATAGAGGATCACACTCTAGTCTCATGATGGGATACCATAACTCTATCGGAGACTCGGCCTCTTGAGGCGATTATAATCAAGTGATTTAAATGTAAGGAAATATTGAACCATTGAGGAAAGGACATAAAGAATGCTCTCAACATATACTAGTCCAAACTAAAAACCCACCATTATTCTCAAAATGTCTGTCTAAACGTTAGGGTCATATCACCACAGACGACTCATTGATTAGACATTCGGTTTAAGAGTTATGCTCTTTTGATCGAAGCGTCCCACACACCTGCCTGAGTCGATGGACATACCACATCAGTAGATCCCTGAACCTTTGTGATTGGCTGATATGGTAGGTCCCCCCACGTCTTTGGTGATGAACCCACAGTCTACCATTAGGTTTGACCATTGTTGTTTGTGCTCCCATGGTAGCTCAAGCTATAGTGTCCCCATGATCGACCGTTGTAGTCGACCATAGGGGACCACCGCAAATAGGATCCACCCTAATTTACCTAGATCTGACTTGTGTCAAATATGGGTTTTACCTTACCCGCTAGACTGACCCAACCCACTGACCTGGACTGGACTTTTTCCTGACTCGGGCCTCTTGGCCCGGCCCACTCCATGTCACCACCTTCTCTCTACGTCCTCCATTGACACTGCTCCACATTCGCTTCTTACACTACCACATCCTCCTCCAATTACATGTCCACATATTTTATTACCAAATGTAAGTGGCTCCACCACCCACAACACTCTACCACTGCATGTTTCCTTTAACTACTGGTCATTGCCGCCACACCGGTGCTCACTTTCCCAGACCACCTTGACTCCTCTGATTGCCAAAAATCAAAACAGTTATTGATCTAAGATCCTTGGAAACTAAACTCCATATATCTTATCTCTATTTTCAATTTAGCTCGAATATTGGTGTCTAATCATTTTCAGAACCACCCAGTAACATCGATCTGGGAATCATGGGGTTCTAATAGGGAAGAATGTGATGAAATGAGAGAGTAAATCGCAATCAAATTGAAAGGGAAGATCCTAGAACAATTTTCATGTTATTCTTGTTTCATATCCATTATAAAGGTTATATGAAATAAAAAAACTCATGATTAATCTTGATATAATTCCAAAAAATAACCCATCCCACAAACATGATCGATCCTCAGGCTGATCTGTTCATTGATTAGTCTACATTCATCATGGGAATCAGTAACTGGGAACAACTCGAATGATCTCCCAGATGGAATTGTGTACCTACACATATAGGGTAAACCCATTAATAAGTACACATATATCCCATCCAAATTCAATTCAGTAAATTCAAAGAGTTGATATAAACTCTCTAGAATGTGATGCTCAGCCTTTACTTACTGGAAAGTAAGTCATCCGGAGAAAAACTCTGCAACTCCTTTCTTCATTCATGTCCACAAAAACTGATTTTGGAGGTTCTTGTATATATTCACCACACTAAGATATACCACTAGAGGGGATTTGTTAATCTACCTCAGAAACCCCTTCCATAATTCCACTAGTACTACTGTGTTCCCTCTAAAAAGAACAATGTGGTCCCACCCTTTCGAATATCCATCAGGTGATTTCCACATATACAACTCAGCATGTAATGTCTTGCAATCGGTGTCCCCATATTGTGCCTCCCAAATTCTCTATAAGATTGGAGGGTAGAAAACCATATAATGGAGGTATGATCTTCCATATTCAGCTATTATGGATATCTTTATTGAGGATAACTACTATAATTCCTAATTCAATAACTTCGAACTGGATTTCCTAGTAAGAGCATCCATCACCACCTTACCCTTCCAATGATTATAGAAAATATCAAAGTCATAGTCTAGGAGGAACCCTAACCATATCCATTTTTTGAAGTTCATATTCCTCTGATAGAATATATACTTGATACTCTTTTGATCAGAGTAGATGATAAACTAATCTCCCTTCAGGTAGTGTTTCCATATCATCAATTCGAAGACAACTGGTACTAAATCAAGATCATAGGTCACATAATTATTATTATGTGGTCTCAACTGGAGTGAAACATATTCAATTAAAACATTACTCTACATCAGGACACATTCAAGCTTGATAGCTGATGAATCACAGAACACCACATACTCGACGTCTTCCTCTAGTAACCACAGGATGAGAGTGCTCCTCAACCTCTGCCTTAGCTCCTGAAATAACATATAGAATTTTTTTGTCCACAAAAAAGGATACCCTTTCATGCACAAGATTTCATGGGTGATTCTGACTTGGATATGTCAGGTACAAACCTCTGATAGTACCCATAAAATCCTAGTAAACTTTGCACCTTAGTAACCCTCTTGGATGACTCTTAAGAAAGAACCACCTCTACCTTTTCTAGATCCACAGAAACTCCATCCTTCAAAATTACATGTCTTATAAAATATACCTCTTGAATATAGAACTGTCACTTAGAGATATTCCAGTATAGTTGGTGCTCTCAAAGTCTGTCCAGGACCATCCTCAAGTGTCTCACATGCTCCTCCTTAGATTCTGAGAACACCAGGATGTATTTAATGAAGAAAATTATGAAATGATCCATGTAAAGATAAAATATCTTATGCATGAGTCCCATGAACACTATTGGGGAGTTCTCCATTATAAAAATAATCACCAAGTACTCATAGTGACCTTAATGTCAAATTAATTCCATCTTTGGTATATCTTCATCCTGTACTCATAGTTGGCGATACCCAAATCTAAGGTTAATTTTTTAGAACCATCACACCCCTTTAAATTGATCAAAAAGGTCATAGATCCTTGAGAGTGGATACTTCCTTTTTATGGTCATCTAGTTTAAAAACAAGTAATCCACAATTAACCTGACGATCCTATCTAAATTCATAGAAAATAGAACTGGGGCGGCTCATGGTGAAATACTGGGTCCCATAAAGCTTATCCTCTATAAGTAATCCAATTGTATCATCGTCTCATGAATATTTGTGAGAGAGATCCTATATGTTGGTGTAGATATTGGTGTTGTCTCGGGGTGTAGATCAATTAAAAAGTACATGTGTCGATGGTGAGGTAAACCTAGAACATCTTCAGGAAAGACATCCTCATACTCCGCTACCACAATAGGAAAATGATGACTCATTTCATCCACTACACCGTGGGTTAGGCCATCCAACTGATGGGTGATCGACTGCATAATCCAATGTGTGAGTCCAACCTATGATGACTGTGTTTCCTTCTCACCCACAAAGAAAAACCAGATTCCATCACTAATGAAACACCTAACTCTTCGCCTAAAGTAGAGAATATGGGTTTGAATTGTGGATAGCTAGTCAATACCACGAATGACTTCATAAGGCCTCAACGCCACTACCAAGAGGTCCCAAACAATACTCTAAACTCTATGATTCATGTCACACTATCATGACTAGTGTGTGATCATCATGTCTCCTCTATTAAGAGACTTCAAGTATAAGGGTCGAGTATACTATTCAACTGGAATCCCCGAGTCTCGAACTAGATTCATGGAAAGAAAGGAATTACTAGAAACTATGTCTATCAAAACTAAAACTAAGGTTGAAAAAAAATTATCATGTGTCATCCCTAGAGTCTTGGGGTCATAAGACACCATTTCATATAGCTATCCTCATCCATGTCTGCAGGCTCCCTATCCTGGTGTAAACAGCCTGGGGGTGGTGGCGGTAATAGGTCAATCCTCCCACCACATCCTTCTTCCATGTATGCCACTTTTTAATGTCTTATATCCTACTAGAAATCCAAATTTTATCTCTACTTCTTCCTTTGTAGTCCATCAAGCTTGTCCCAATCAATTTTACAATAGGTCAGGCTATCTCATGCCAGATGTTCCCAAACACTGAATGAGTAACACCGTCTTTCACTTTACCGATTCATGCAACCTTGGGAGTCGTACACCACTAACCCTGAGTCCTGGGATCACCCCTTGAAGAACCCAAACAACTTGGATCCCTATGACTATCGATGGATTCCTACTGTTGAGGTCTCATTTATTTGGTTCCCACTACTCGCCCCCACTACCAGTGTCTTATCTTCTAGAAAACTCTCAACTATCAAGGTCAACTCATGTACTCCGACATAAGTATAAAGGATATGGGAGAACAATAATTCCATTGTGTCCTTGTGTAACCCCTCCATGAAGGTCCAATCTCTATAGAATTGGTCGCTTACCATATAAATGGAGTAGTGAGAAAGATCAGTAATGATTGGTGAATACTCTGCCATGGTCATATTTCCCTACACAGATGAAGGAGTTATTGTCTGTATACTAATCTCAACATGGCCATATAGTACTACTCTATGATGTTATACTTAATGTATTTATAGGAGAGAGATGTATCGTCAGGTGATTGAGTCAACAAGATCCACCATAACCCAAAAAATCCCTGGATAAGACTCGCGGAAATGAGTGGCATCTTGTCAACAAGCATCCTCACTAGGTGGAAAACATGGGTGACTGTGTTTTTCTAATCCTCAGAAATCTGAGGGACTTTCATTCCATGAAACCTAGGAGTTTACATCCTCTAAAACTTGTACAAAACACTTAACCTGAGTGAATCCTTAGCTAGTAGTGCTGGTAATAGTTGTTTCTCAATGGGTGGTAGTATGGTTGGTAACCAAACCAAATGTTCTATCTTGGGTAGAGGCCCCAATATATATGCCTCATTTCTATAAATATCAACCTCATAATTATGTGGTGGAATCCTATCTAGCTATATATATAGAGGCATCCAGAATTAAAATGAGATGTACCATAATCAATAGAGCATATCTAGGGATTTGACTCAGGAAGGACATAGAAGACACAACCATTACAATATGATTCATATACAATTATTTTCCCTACAACCTTTGTTTTCATTTAATAAGTCAAAATAAGGCAATAAAAGTCTTGGTGTAGGGATATGTCGGCTTCTGTAGCATCACTAGGATCTCTGGACAGATAGCTAAACATGAAACAGTTAACACAGTTGACCCAAATCAACCTCACAAACTCCCAGTCATAATTTAGACTTGACCTGCCTTTGTTACCATTATTTCAAGACCCATCCCAGAGGGTCCCATTCCATGACTACCCCAATCCTGCATATAATAAGCCATGGGCTGGTGACTAGCACTAAGTAAGTATATCCCAAAAATGGGAGGCATTATCCTAAATTACCTATACATAGGCACATATCACCCATCCAAAATATGCTAAAATTTAAACTAACTTAATGCTTGTATGAATACATCTATGATTTCACAATATAATATGATAGTGATATTATTGGAAAGAAAACATGGGAAAAAACAATCATACACAAAGAGTCTATAACCACAAGTACCACCTAAAAGTAATGTGTAGTGGGACTGTTGTCTAAAAACTTCTAGAACAAACCTATGATTTTTGGGTCACACTATGAATTGCTGGGTCCTGGTCTTCCTAGGACTCCATCAAAAGTTTGATCATCTACATAAGCGATGACATATGTGGGAAAGGCCCACAGATGGGTGAGTATAATAATACTTAGTTGGACAATCTGAAACCACAATGAAATAAAACAAAGTAAAGTACATTTATCTCTATATAGATATATATATCTATATCACATATAATAAGGATTTCCACATATACTCAAGAGATACATCACACCATCATGTGCTAATAACCAACCGCCTGCCACATAATTCCACTATATGCATGCACATTCGATGAGAACCCACCCCTTGAGACATCATATCATCATGGATACTCTAGGAAGAGGTATAAATCATTTGGGCCCTACCCAAATAGAACTAATAGGTTAAAGAAGACTATGATACATAGAGAGGGGATCATGCCCAGAATCAATGGGGGATACCATGAACCCAATATGGATCAGCCCACTAAATAGGTGATCGCATGCCATTGATTCTAAAAAAACCCCTACTGATGTGGCCTACTAGATTAAGAATCAACTCCATACTCTCGATAATTACGCTAATGCTAAAAAAAATCACTACAGGTGATTGAGTTTCGCACTCCAGTCTCACAGTGGGATACCATAACATTATCTAAGACTCGACCTCTGGAAGGGAGTACAATCTAGTGATGTGGATGAAATGCCACACTAAAACCTTAGTGGAAGGTAAGGGGAAATCATTCAACCTATAATGGTCTGAACTAAAAACTCAACATTGGTCTCAAGATTTCTGTCTCAACATTAGAGTCTCATCACCTCAAACTGTATGTCGACTGGATACTCCTTTACGGAGTTATGATAATTTCAGTGAAGTGGCCCTCAATCCTTCCAGGACCTCCAGATCTACTGCCATGGTAGGTCCACCAATCATTGTGGTGGTTCCACCTACCATGTGGTCACTGCACTTGTGGTAAACCTTCTTGGTCAGCCATGACCGGGCTCCACCCTAGTTTCCCCGGATCAGACCAGGGTCTGGCCTCAACTGCTGGCTTGACCGGACCCAGCGTTATAACCCCTCCTATCTTCCTACCCTAGACCGCATATCTTGTCCCACTCCATGTTGCCTTCGCTCAGCCCACTTCGCCTAGCCCAACCCACTATACTGCCACACACCGCCGCTAGCCACTGGTCACCAAAGATGTGATGGTGGTCACTTTCATTGACCACCACAACTCCTTTGATGCCTAAAAATTGATACAATCCTACATTAGAGCTCCTTTGTCCCCAATATATAAAGATATAGCTTCAATTTTTTATTCAAATTGAATTTGGGGGTCCAATCCAGTTCAACACCACCAGAAAATGTCAAGCATCAAACCTCGGGCTTTCAAAGGTAAATAATGCGTTGAATGGAGGGTGGAAAGAACAATAAAATTAAGATGGAAGATCTTAAATTGATGTTTTTTACTATCATGGTTCGTTTCCATTAGAATGGTAAATAAAATCTGAAAAACAATCAGGAATCAACTCATTATAATCCTACAAACACGATCAACTAGTTGGCCAACCGGTTCATAAATTATTCAGTGTTCGTCATGGGAATTAAGAATGGTGAAGAGAATATTGAATCAAAATCCCTACCACAATTTGGATCGATCGATCATGAAAAATTATCGATGTATTTTCATTGTTGGTGAGATCATCCAAGATAGGTGTCCGTAAATCTCCGATATAATTTTCCTTCATCATTCATTAGAAATGATTTTTATAACATTATCAAATGATCCTCCAAAAGATCAAGGGTAATGTGGCTAACCATGGAATAATGAAAAAAGGACACATTTAAGAATTAGGATAATCCACTGTATCAAAAATAATTTTTAATGAATTATTTTATTTCTTGTTTTTCCATGACAGGGTTTTCAAAAATATCCCACACCAACTAAAGTCAGTACACACCTAGGGTAAAGCTGCTATTATGAACATTACCATGAACTTTTATTTCAGATTAAAGAATCCATTGAAGAGTTATTCCACTTTTTTAGGAAAACCACACACTTGATTTTAACTATTTTAATAATTTTCAAACATAAGTTTCAGTCACACTGGTCCTCAGAATCACACATCCTTTGAGCACATGGTCTTGAAATCAATCCATATAATATCTAAAAATAGTACACAGAAAATCCAAGATATTATAATTTTATTCTATACTTCAAAAAAACACACTTACAAATCACCACAACCATAAAAGAATGATTGGGCTTCTCAATATCCTTTATTGATTTCATTGAAATCCAAGGAACCTAGATCACTATTAATATAAAAATGTATCAATGTATCACCACTGAATAAGTATATAAATATGTGAGTGAATTAAATGTATGAAAAAATAATATTGAATAAATAATACCATATTTTCAACAAGGTAGGGCTCAATATGAATCATTCTCAAACATGAAAATAACATACATCTAACTGAACACCTTCATCACATCGACAATTATTTCAGAACAAACAGATTTTTGGAAACACATTCAATAAACTATTAAAAAACTATATATAAAATGAAATTATATCATAACCATTTTAATTACATTATATAAATATATTCTTCCCCAATGGTAGCACATATCAATAGTTACTCCATCTGCATTGTATACAACAGCTCTGAATAAAATAGGCAAATAAAAACAATGGAAAATTTTATTTAATCAATTTTTGACCCCTTTAAACAAAAATATACACTAACTATCGTAGTTAAATCGACATCCTACCATAACAGTATGAAGTATGAGGTTGAATACCTAAATTTAACCTCAAATTTTTGAAGTCTTCAATTGATAGTAGATTGGAAAACATATTTTCAATTTTCACATTTTTTGGAATCAAATTCCAATGTCATCTCAATATTTGCCTCTACATAATTTATGATGTAATATTTTATAGAAGTTTTTTATACCATTAATGATTGAAAATATTTTATGAAATATTACTTTAATAGTAATGATCACACTTAAAAAGTAATGAAAACTTCAATTAAACATTTAGATCTTCTAGTTGAGTCTTTATCCACATATTTTATATTAAGTCATGAGTAGCAAGAAAATATTAATCCTCAACATTGTAAAAGGTATCTAAATTTGACCTTCCTGAATGTAAATAAACACATAATATTTCTATCATGAATTACCCACAAGATATTGATCTTTTATCCCCAATAAATCCTTACCACTAAACATTTTAAAAACAAAACATATCAAGCATCCATTTCTTATCACATTTCAACAAAAAATCACTTTTAGATTGATGTATCTATGTATAAAATTTATATAAATAAGATGAGACACATTTTTGTGAATCGATACTTATAAATTACAGTATCAACATACATAATATTTTGTAATGTTGTTGTTATGTAATGTAATCTTCAGACTAGATTTCAAAAGTTTATTTGATCCAATTCATTTAATAGTTTATTTTTTATGAACATAATTCCTAAAAAAATGTTGTATAAATAGAATTAAATCCTATATTCCAAAATTATTAATCATTTCATTAGAATAATATTCTTCATTTATAAAAATATAGTCATTCTATAGAGAAATTTTAAATCACACAATTTATCTCATCACCCATTATGAAATTCAAATTCATCATGATGGTTTCATGCATTAAATACAAATATCTTTGAAATTTAATTAGCACATATGAATACATCTTTAATATCTAAAGAATTTATCATATTCACTATGTGGAAAAATATATTGTAGTTCAATATAAACATCCTATTTTAATTTGAAATTGATGAAGGCTATTGTAACATCATTTGAATGGTATAGCAAGGCCTTTGTACTGTAATGGAAAAAATACTTATTATTTCAGATATGTCGATAAGTGAAATTGTTTCATTAACTTAATTTTTTTCAAAAAATGAATAGGTTTTATACATCCAACTTGATTTATTTCTCACTACTTCCCCCTTTTTGTTAATTTTTTTTCAGAACACCCACTTTTCCCTAATAATGTTCCTTCCATAATGATCAGATTCAAATTCCCATGACATGTTATTCTAAATTTGATGAGACTCAACATTAATTTCATCAATAAGCTCTATATATTTCATTATTTATTTCCAGAAATATTCATAAAAAAAAGTGAGAAATGAGGTATGATATTTTTTCATTAATGTTTTTCTTATTTGAATAAGTTTTCATGATTTCCAATGATATTTTGAACCAAAAAATTTTCTTCTATTTGCATGATAATTTCTAAATTATTTTTCATCATCAATATTTTTTATTCATATTCTTAAAATGGATCTTCTTCATTATTATCTCTATTATTTGAAGCTTCACAATTGTTTTTAATAAAAATAAATTCAACATAATTACTTATAGAACATGAATTTTTCATGATAGATTACATTATTTTTTTCCCCGCCAATTTCACATCAACAAAATCAACAATATTTTATGTCTATTTAATATAGAAATGATATACTATTCCATTTTGTGGATAGAAAAGAATGATTCTATAAAAATCACTTCTTTAAAAATTTAAAACATTTTCACATTTAATATTTATAATCCATGGATAACCAAATATTCATAAAATGTAAAACATAGATATTTCATTTAATATATCTCCTGACATCAAATATTAGAATTTTTCCTATAATGAATATGATTTTGAAAATTAACCACTTCTCCAATGACATGTCTCTAAAAAAATATGTTGTATCATTCTCTAGGAACATTGTTTAAGACATATCCACAAAAATTATATTTTTTAGCTCATCCAAAATATTTTTTTGGCATGTTTTGAATTCTATGTTCATGATAAATACCATGATGTTAATGATAGTAATTACAAATTCAACTAGTATTCATAGAACAATTATTAGTTCAGTTATTTGTTAATGAGTAACCACAAACATTCTATACATGTATCCTGATTCTATTAAAATGTTTTATTTAATACATTTTATATTTCAATAATATAAAACATTTAATATGATTAATTTAATCAATAATGGAATAAAAATCATTATATCCATTTTGTCACTCCCTCCTCATAGGCTAAAAATTGTCACATTGAATCAACTCTAATGTATGAGTAGTCTGTATTTCAAGCTTCTTCTAATGGATTATTAACAAATGTGATATTTTGACTAGTAGAACATATAAAATTCATTTATATTTTATTCATGTACAAAATCAGAAATATTATTTATATAAATATGATATTACGTGTTCCATTGGCCATTATGACCATGTCTTAAATGCCATATTCAAATTTATTTATTTGGGTCTATATAACAATAATTTATAGAATCAACAATCCAAAACATATTTAGTCTTATTAATTGTACTTTTATTTTAATATATCCAACATTAAATATATTCAAGACCCCATTTTTCTGATTAATCACATCCTTCCCTTTAAAACATAATTGAGACACACTAATAATATAGTGTTTCTTTCCATAGACAAAAAAACAGGTTTTGAGATTTTAATTTATCTATGTCAATTATTTTTTACCAAAAACATTTTATTTTATGTGAACCATAATTTTAAAAGATCACCAACACATATTTACATTTTTCAGTATCCATGAGTAGGTTCATATTTCTGGGCATATGAGAGGAATAATCGATATCCAAAATCTCTTGAAATTCCCCTTAAGATTATTTTTAGGTAACATCATACAACCAAGATTTTTCATTTCCATTATTCCTCTTATTATGATAATTGTAAGTACTTTATTTTGACCAAATTTTTACAATTATAAAAACAAGACACCCATTTTAAAGATTTACATGTTTCTCACATGAATCAAAAACATATTACAACTGATGAAATGTATTTTATATTTTCATTTTAGATTTCACAGGTTGCCTATAAATTATTATATTTTTTTAGAGATGAATCCCCAAAAATTTATTCCTTGTAAAATATCTAAACTCATTGTTTTATTATAAATTAAACCAAAAAATGCTTTCCATGGTCCCAAAATATACATATTGAAACATTAACCAAAATCAAACATACCTTTCATTATAATCATTATTTTTCTTGAATTTTAATAATGTCTTTCAGAATTATTCCCCTAAATATTTTTTTATACAATAAAATTTTATATGGACTTCGATCACTTTATTATTATTATGAATATTCATTTTTATCCCTTAATTTCTATCACTATTTTTAGCAATTTTTTCATTCATTTTGATGCACTCAAAATATACTAAATCTGGTGAATAAAATGATTTTCAAAAAAAATTATATCCTTGATTTGATTCATCTTTTCATGAATAACACATTAATGATAAATATTTTTAACTTTATTTGTGAAAAAACACTATTGGTGTCTAATAGAATTTTAATTACATAACATTTACCTAACAGAAAAAATATAGTATTAGAAATTAATACTACATTTTTTAATATCATTTTCCATATCATATATTTGTTTTGTAAAATATTTAACTCATATTCTATATATTTCATTGATTTAAATATAATGAATCTTAGTCAATTAATTTCAAAAAAAACATATTCAATTCATCCAATTGATTCTCCATTATTATTTTTTCTTCAATAAAAACTGATTCATATTATCTAGAAGATTGAATTTACATCCTAATGTATTTTATCTCTATTTAAATTATTGATATTATTGCATGAAACTCATTTAGTTCACTTTTTATGAATAATTATTTATAATTTTCTTTAATTTCATTATCTTAATAACAATTATCACTATTTAATTATTTATTATCCACCTTTAAAATGAGTGTTTGTTCATCAATATTCGTTGATGTATCAATTTATTCTTCCCAATCACTATGATAACTTCATCTTCATTTCGATATTAAAAATTAATTATAGAATTATGAAAAATTTCACTTATTATCATTAAAATAATCACATTATATTTCAATCTAAAAATATATATTTTTAAAGACTCTCCTTAAATCTTACTTTTTTTTGACAATATTTTTATTTAACTGACGATAATTTATTACAAAATACTAAAATACTCCATATTCAAATAATTGTATTATATTTTTTTAATTATAATATCTCTTTCCACTTACCACGTTTCTAGAGATTAGAGACATAATCTGATCAAAATTATGACCTAAACCAGAATTAGAATCAGTGTAACAAATATCTTTTCAACATCTTACTCTTCATACATCCCTTTTATTAAAGCCATCAAAGATATTTCTTTTTTATCCTTACAATTCATCTTTATAGAAAAATATTTTATTATCACATTAGTTATGAGAATAAATTGTAAGTAATATAAAGGAATAGTTTCTAAATCACTTCCTTCAAAATAAGATAAATATTCCCAAAACCATCAAAAGAATATATAAATTATTTTTCAAAACAATTTTGTATCATCTAATTTGTCATTGTAAAATTTAATTTTACTCACAATATTTTTAAATCCATTGAATAATTCATCCTAAATTTCACGTAATTTAAATTAATGACCGTTACAGTTAAATCTCAAGATCTGTATCATTGCATATTTTCCCTTATTATTCCATTCATTGATATTTGTAGTTTTATACAAAATGTTAATGGTTTTATTAATTCCTAAAACATTTATAACATCCTTCATAGAGAATAAATAATGTAAATATTTTATTTCATTATAATAATTGTAATTATTACTTGAATATATTCATAAAAATGTAACATTTCCATCATGAGGTGGATAACCAAATGTTTATGCCTCAAGAACATCCAAACTAATTCATAAAAGTTATAGAAACATCCTTTCCATCCTTATATTATTATTTTTTCAATGAAAATTTAGAATCCCCTTTATATAGACTAAATTATCATTTTACACGATATAAACTAAGAATTCAGAAACACTTACTTCTAATTGAGAGATAATTATTCTCGAACATAAAAAAAAGAATCACCAATGAGGGGATCCTATGTGATTATACCACTTGAAAATTATATGCCTATATTAGTGAGGAACTATGTAGAGATAGGTGAATATGTGATTTTACTTCTTTTATCATTCCTTGTTGAATCCACACTCATGAATAGTTAAAGTGAATCTTGATCACTATTCGTTAAAAACACATACAAATGAATGGAATAAAAGATCCACATGGTTCACTACTCAAATGGAGTGGAACAGTTGTCAAAATGAATGAGATTCCACAAATATCATATAAAACAATGTTTCAGCAACTATGTATAACAAGAAGGATTTATCATTATAATTATATTATATCAAGGATCTATACTATTTTAGTTCATCCCGAACTAGAATAATAAAATAGATTTTTATAGAATCCATAAGAAATCCTTCCAACTATACCCATGAATTGATGGCGTAATAATTATCCTATTCTTTATCACATGAGGAAATAAATAATGGATATCTTCACTCTGTTTCGATAAGTGCAAACACTTCTTCATTTCCATCTCTAAATCATCATCTAACATTTGTTCTCACTATTTACACTACTAATCAATTTCCTCTCCCAAAAACCCCCTTTAGTGTATAGTATCACATAATGTTGTAATTTTAATTTCAAATTAAAATAAATTCATGATATTATTTTAACTCCCCTTTAAAACACAACCTTTGGAAAGTAAATCAAAAGATCCAGGTTTATAAATTTACAATGTGTAGTTACTATATACTAAAATAATAAAAAAAGAAATCTGATGGATCTATTTCATCATGATCCCTAAAAACAAGCAAGATGGAATTTTGATAGTGTGTTATAGGGAATTATGGTATATAAATTTATTTTTCTATAGTTTCCACATAACAATAACGATTTTCTTTCAAGTTGATAATGGTAAATAGTGTATAGGCTAAAAAATATTGAGAACTAACCAAATACATCCAAATAAACCCTATATAATTGAATAATCAATATATCATAGTCCTTTATCCATTAACATGACCACGATGTAGAAAAAAATACTATGTTGTAGTGGCCCCAAGAAATCAAAAACCATAAAAGTCAATAATGATGAGATCTAAGACATGGATTGTTTATTGTGGTGTGGATGATGCCAGAAATCTTCGTCCATTGAAATCAAATAAACCTCACTCTATGGTGTGATATTCTCACTTCATCGTAGTAAATCTTCTATATTATTTATCACAACATAGTTTATGGTTTTTTTGTAGAGGTCCCAAAACATTTATTAGCTCTAAAATTCATCAATATGAGCTATTTGGAATAGATATATTTAGTTAAAGTCTCATATTTATTGTGGAAACTATTTCTTATATGTTTTTTATTTATTTTTTTATCCATGATTCTTCTCTATGGAATCCTATACTAAATAATCACAATTACTCTTTCAATTATTATTTCATTGGGAACTTGTTTCATGAGATATAAACACTATGGACATTTAATGTTGAATCGTCCAATTTTAACACATAGAATATGATTTATGTGTTTTCAAAAAAATAAAACATACTTAATGATAACATATTATTGAAAAAATAAATATAAATAATAAAAGAACCATTAAATAATATCTTGGGGTCAATAGATATGTTATCTTCTAATGAAATCAAAAAATACATACAAAATTATTGATTGATATATTTTTAATATCCCATATTCTACCACTACCCTTATTGTATTTATGTTCTAATTTTATTCCCTTATACCATGATACTTGAATTCCTTTTTTTAATTCCATAATTAGTAACACTCATATTATACCACTCCATCCTTCAATAACATATGATTTACTAATGTCCTATGATAAATTTTGATAAGATAATATTATAAAATACACTCAGTCTTATTGGAAATATTTTTTTCGATAAGGGGGATATTTTATTTTCATTACACATAACTTTTGAAAAATATTTTTTTCTATGGAAATTAATTGTTTTAGGAATTTTTTTCATTCATTAATTACATCTTTCAGTACTGATGTTGTGAGTTTATGTATAGTGGAAAGGGAAATTATATGAAAATACATTATAGTGTGATTAATAGTTTTCATTATATATATTATGTAATTCCTCAATTTCATACATTAATGTCGGAATATGTATATCATTATTATTTTATTACATTGAATATTTTATTAAATATTGTATACAAATGTTTTGACCAAGACTATGGACCAAATATAAATGATAACTTTGTTTTCTAAATCCGTATTTTTATTATGGTTTTATGATAATAATGACATACTTTTTTTTTCTTTATAATATGAATTTCTAATTTTTATTGGGAATTATATTGAAAACAATGAAAAAACATGAAATCTCAAAATATATGTAGTCAGTGAAGTATTGTTATTAATAAAATGTACATTGCAAATTTTAGGAATCGAGATGTCAATGATATTATTATGTTTACTATGTTTGAGTTTTTGGATATACATTTTCTAGAGGATGGTTTATGATAATATAGATAATTTCATCTATCTAGAATTAGTAACATATATTGATATTATAATAATGTTAATGTGATAAAGGAAGTTAACTTGTATGTCATATTTATGTGTGGTCTCTATCTTATATGTGTTTTCTTAGAATGATTTCATTATTTTGTTTTTGATGGGTAACAATTTAGAGTTCATTTTGAAGAAGATGTGTAAATTTACTTCCTATAGTGATGTTAGTGGTTATGTTTAATGAATTGGGAGACAGGGCTTATGGATAATGTTACGGTAATTAAGGCTGATTAATGGATCACTTTTCATGTTTAGGTACTATTGTAAGATGATTTTGGTTTTCTATTTTAGTGGGAAACCCTCTATGAAAATGATTAGAAATGTTGTATTTTAATTTTAGCATTGTAGTGTCGGTGTCTAATTCTAGTTATATGTCACTCCATTATTGTCAATATGTAACATCATCCCATAAAATTTATATCCCATTTCATGATGGATTCATTTTAAACACATATAACATGAACTATAATCCTTTTGAAAATTTAATTCATTCGTCTTTTTACAATTATGGAATAATGGAAAAGTCATCAGCATCCCTATATTTATTTTCCTTTTAGAATTTAATTTTAATTGATCCTTTATTTTTTTGTCAAAATTATTTGATTTATGGGTTATCTTAATATCAATTTACTTCTATATAGAATGTAAAATTATTTATTTCATAGTTATTGTTGTCTTATATGTCTTCTACCCAATAAAGAAATTATTTTATGGAATTAAATAATCAGTCAGTCTATCCTTCTATTTTGATAATAATACCAGAAGAAAAGATCACATGTATTGTAAAATATAACTCATATTTATGATTATGTTCAAAATAAATTGGGGAAATATTAATTAATTTCTTATTTATATTCCTTAAATGAATACAGAGAAACTACTTTTTGAAAACAAGTTCTTCATCTCATCCCACTCAAAGGAATCAATTTCTTTACGTTTCTTTGTATTATTTATAACTTTATAGCGTTGATGAATTTCACCTACAAAATGATTACAATAAATGATAACATTTTCCAATTATTAGGAATAGATAATGGAAAATATATTTATATTTATACTGATTAGTTGATTATCAATTAGTTTATTAGAGTTCCCACTAAATGATTGGTTAAATTTACTCAGGGCAAACTCCAAGGTCATTTTATCTTTCCTTTTATAATTTGGAAGCTAACCATGATTCATGACTTGAGAATGTCCCATAAACATAAAAATAATATTTTTCATTCCCTTTACCATAGAATTATGTTTATTATGGGGAAAATCAGTCCATTTTCCATTTCATTTACCGTTAACATTTTCTGATTAGTTATAACCATTGACAAAAACCCAAAAACATTTTATTATCAATAATAATCATAACTGGAAGTTAAATAATAATTAGAGTCATTTATTGTATGTATTAATAATGACACATTCTTTTCCATATATGAATCATAAGGTTGAACTAAGATTCTCTATAAACTTTTTTTATTGAAATACCTCATAATTCATCTTAATTAAAATATGAAGTAATTTAATCATATAACTAGGGAAAGTCAAACATGGTGTATTTTAAAGAATTAATTAACATTCACTAGAAGGATTAAAAAATTACACTCTAACAACTCTTATTAGGGTTATATTCCCTACTACTATATTTGAAAAACCACATCAACTATTTTTGTCTCAGTATATATTTATTTTCTTCAGAACCCCACACACATTTCATTAAAATATTATAGGATTCTCTTCATCACATAGGAATATTTAAGGGGTTCTTTCTAACATTTCTATATAAATGTTTTCAAAAGTTACTAAAATAATCTATGATTACAAATATAGAATCCAAAACTATTCATTCATAAATACTATATCTTATTAATATAAAAAATATCTAAAATATCTAAAATATCCCTTCTAGACCTATAATATTTTATTTTCATTGTAAACATAAATAGAAAAAAAATTGGCATATAAATGATCAAAATTATTTCCTATAAACTTATTTAAAAATAACATTATTCATAGACATAAAATTCATAAAATAATTATCTATAACCTCCAGAAGGGTACAATAATATAGTGTGATATGTGATTTTGAGTAAGGTTGAATATTGTGGCATAAAAATAAACATAGAAAATATTTTCCTTAGTCAAATATCTCTACTCATACAATCATAGTTTACTGGGTTCACTCCACATTACATCATTCCCATAGTCCACGTTCACACAAAATAATAAATAATTAGAAAATTTACCATATTAAAATAGTTACAATAAAATTTTAGTTCATATTATCTCAAGATATACCATTCTTAACCAAGTTATGTGTATGGTAATAAATATCATGGACCAAAAATCACATATTGAATACTATACATATGTGTACCCCATGATTAGAAAACATTTATCGTATCATCAAATAATAAACTATTGAAATGATAAAATATTCATAAATATTTCATAATTATTATCATAAATCATACATATAAATAATAATGTTATATATATTGGATAATGTCATTAATAAATCATATTATACATAAAATTATTTCATTATAGATTAAATACCATATAATAATCCATATAACATTTCATGAGGAAAATTCACTTTTAATTCAAAAAATAATAATTTAGATTCATGATATTTCAATCATATTATGGGAAAATCTTTCATTGAAATTAACAATGAAATATTTAATTTAATATAAAAAGAAATTTTTATTCATAATGGTGGTGAAAACTATTCATGAGGTGTATTTCAAAATAAAAAATGTATTCATATTTCTGTAATAATATAAATATTACCACATTTGGAAAATTATAAGAAGATTCATTTTAATATTTGGTATAGAGAGTAAAATGTATTAATATTATAATATAAATAATCATTGCATATTATTAAAAAAATATTTAATTAATTTCAAACCAAATATGGAAATGTTCAAAAAGATTCATAATTGATGAGAAAAAAAGTTGGTTTTCCAGGAAAATAATTATTTCGGTATCTAATGTACATTAAGAGAGAAAAATAAAGTAAAATATATAATATATAGAAATATAAATTTGATAAAAATATATAAAATTTTGTAGATATATATCATTTAATTTCATCAATCGAAATTTACTCATAAGAGTCCTAGTAAAATTGAGATTGTCACATAAAACCATTACCCCAAGTCCATTTTTCATTATAAGAGCTATAAAATCTTGTATTTTAAATTTAAATTTTATTATTATTATATAAAATAACTATAATCATACATATAGTATCATTCTTGTTTTTATTATGACATTGTATCTCTCATTCCTTAAAAAAAATTCATTATCACCGTCATTTCGGGTGTTTACTTCTTTGGTTGACATGTATGATTTTGGTTAAATGTTACAGAACAAGAACATTATTGATGTTTTATTCATATTTCATTATTAAATAATATATATAAATATGTGATATATATTCCTTATAAAAAAATTATGACAATTAATAGAAATCATTCATTAAAAATAAAATACATCAATATGTGTAGATGGTAGTTTGTATGTATGTAAATGTTAGGATTCTATTTTTTATGGATGGAATGAAATAAATTTAATTATTAATTCATCATTATAATGTCATAATAGTATCATATATAATATAAATATACATTAAATATTACATTATAATGTACCATGAATGATGGGGATAGAAATTAATTCAAATTACCATGTGGATGTTGTAGTACACATATACTCTTGAGGGATACTATCATCTACCATTTGATCTAGAAGAGGTGATAAAAGGTTTATACATCACTATAATATCATGTTAATAAATTTATGACAATATTTTAAATATTATTTAATTTATAAAACTTTTTTAGAGAAATTATTAGATGAAATTAAATTTGAAGATCATGGTTAAGATCAAAACATATTTTTTGAGAATCCTCATTTGTATTAGTGGTTAAGAGATGATAGAAATTAATTTATCAAATAAAATATAATATAATATAAGGTTACTGATTATATAAATTATTTAGAGTAGGAATTTTCCAATGTAGAAGTCTAAAATGGTTTAAATTATAAGGGATAAGTGGTAACGTTGTATAGGTGTTGGGAGAGACCAATATTGAATTTCATAAAATATATCATTGATATAAGGTAGTTTCATGGGAAAGAGAATAGAAATGTTGAGGTATTATATGGTAGGATAATATTTGGATAAGATATATTGAAAAAATAAGAATTTTACCAGAGTGGGTTGCAATCCTACCCTTCTTGAACCCCATATTAAAAATGTTTTATCCTTAAACGATGAAGTAAAATTTCATTTTTCTTACTTTTTTTTATATCCAAAACTAAGATGGCCATATAAAATTATAATAATTACTATGATTCTAAATTTTCATTTAATTTTTCATTATTTTATTTCTATAATTATATTTTTTTTTACTTTAATAAACATGAAACCACCAATGAAAACATATTTTAGAATAATGACTCATTAAGATTAAAACATAATTTTCATTGAAACCATTCCATTTAAAAACAATAAATTGAAAATTAAAATATATTTTTTTTATATAATATATGAATATTATTAATCCCACTAATTAATTTAGATTAATTTAACTAATTAGGATAAAAAAACTTTGTCTATAAAAACTATTTTTAGATAAATGAATTTTTTTGAAAAAACTAAACTTATATAAAATAATGTATAGTTATGACTCATATTTAATAAATTATATTGTATCTAATTAATTAAAAAATATTATTTTTTGAGAAAATTCAATATAAAAATGGATTATTATTTGAAATTAATTGATTTTTTTAATAATGAAATAATTTTAATTATATAATAAAATATATATATTATAAAAAAATTAAAATTTGACCTTAAACTAATACTGACACTTTGACTTAAAAATTTACTTTTATTTCCTGAAATAAAATTTCATTTAATGTTAGAAATTAATTTTATTGTTCATGTTATGAAATGTTATAAAAATAATTTTTTTAAATAATATTTTTGAATCATAAAATGATTCTTCAGAAAATTTAGTACTCATTTGTAATACTCCAATCTATACATTTTCATTTTTAGAAACAATTACGCACATTTTTCATGAATTTTTTTTACTAATAATATCAACCGTTTAATGAAATGAATATGGATATTTAATATATAATTCTTCAAATATACTTAGGGATGGATGTAGGACAAGACATCAGTTACTTCAAGTTTTATTAAAGGAGAACCATATTATTTAATGGGGTTTAACATCATATATTGGTAATTAAAAGGATTGAAAGAATGCATTTGAAAAAAATATATCTTTATTTCCTTGGATGAAAAACATTTTCATCATTAATCGTGTTTTTATAAAAATTATTACAGGAATGATTTAATTATTATTTAATGAATTAATTATGTCATTATTATAAATATTTTACATTATAAAAAAGTTTTGAAATTAAGATTTTTATCATTTTATAAATCAGACCCTTTCCACATATGATATGAATACAATATTTATTTTAACTAATCCTATACTAAATAATTTAATATCCTTCATGAAAATGCTTTACATTGAATGTTACTTTACATGATACTATGTTACTTTTCAAATAATATTATTTCCTTAATATTTTATTTATTTTTTTGATTTTATATAATTTAATTTAAAATGAAAAGGGGATTTTCATGATTAAATAATTATGTCTTATTTAGATGAAATTTTCAATTTATGATAATATTCATTAATGATAAATATATTTCACTTTATATTGGTGCTTACTCTCCAAGACTAGCGGTGATGGCCTCTTAGGTAGTCTCTTCCCCTACGGAGGGGAAAGGACCATCGTCGTCTGATTCCAACTCTTGAACTCACCTCGTCTTTCCATTATCTAACCATAAATTCATCCCTTTATTCCCTTAGATCTTTCTTTTCTTTAAAGTTCCAGGTTTTATCAAGGGTTCCCCAAGGCTCACGCTCTTATTTTTGGAGTTATCAAGATCCTCTTCTCTGGAGAATGTCACACATATTTCTCTCTTTAAATAGAAATGTCCATTGGTGGACTCTTTAAACATATTTTTCATTAACTCATAGGGATTGTAGGAATATTCAACCATGGGTCTCCATGACATAAAACATACTATGATCTGCTTCGCTTTAGAGGATAACATGATTCAGGCCTAGGATATAGCATCCTACATCTGTAATAAGTCTCATTTTTCATGCTATGATGGACCTACGATTTACATATGAATCTTGATACACCAATAATGTAAATTTGGGTAAGGTTTCCTAAAATACAAATTCTCTTTAAGAAACCCTCGATTATGAAGATGTTAAGGATCCTTTTTAGACACTTATTATGTTTAGATAGTAAAACCATAGCAGTGTTTCACCCAATAACTCCATGAATTTACATAGAGGTCAATGTCTCTTGACCAAAAAACTACAATTAAATAATTGTTTGAAAGAGTTCTGTTAGAAATAGTATGTTGTCTTTGAATCATGGTGTGATTTTTATACTTTTTTAAAATAGTGGTTCATCCAATAGCATAGTGCATACTTGGGAGTATGAGAAATTACCTTAATATGGATTCATAGCTCGATTTTAGGTTTTGTGAGTATACATATTATGAAGAACATAAAAAACCATCCCAATTTGTCTAAATTATTGAGGCCACATTCACTAGTATAGAAAAATATAGGGGGGAATCGAGGGCCGATCATCCTTCTAGACTTGCAGTGGATCAGCTATCCCCATATGAGATAATCAAGGATAATTTCACATAGTAAAGGACATATCCCGTTCTTTAGGACTCAACTATCTCTAATAATATTACCTCTTATGCTATATGGTTTAAGGAATTATACTGAATGTTTTTGAGTTGTGTGGTCAACGCTCAGGGGTTGGTGAGGCCCAACCTATTTCATCTTCCAAGGCAATGAGTGTAAATAAAACACAATAAATTACATCACATACAACTATTTTTAATTCATATACTATATGAGATCCCCCGGTAAGGTGATATAAATACTTTCATATGATTACTACTTATGGAAATGTGTGATTTGAAATTATTGGGAATGTGGAAAGCATGACATGAGAAGAATATGTATATATATATATATGAAGTAGGGTGATTAATCTATTAGTGGATATAGATGTTTCCCCATGGAAACTAATATGGTAATATCTTATACCTCTCACCAGTTGAAAATTTAGGATCAACTATACTCAAATAATGTTTTAAAGATGTCATATTTTAATTCTTCTTGAAAATATTGATGAAATATATATATATATATATATATATGATGAATGTTTTTTGTAAATAATAATCATACATTATTAAATTATATATTTTAAAAGTGTTGAATATATTTGAGTGATTATGGCAGGAATTGATCAATGAAAACAGTTGAGTTTTCCATTATGAGGATTTAAAAATATCGAATAATTATGGATTTATAGAATATTGTTCATTAAATAATGAGTAAATGATATTGATATTAAATTTTATAGTTGGAGGTTCAAAAATACATCCATGAGTGTATTATGTTGTATTTGGGGGAAGATGTAGAGTTGTGAAAAATGTTGAGAAATGATACTATGTTCAACCATGATCATTATGGACTTATTATCTTTAAAATTCATTTATATTTCCCAAAAATACCAATGTTGAATGATATTTTTGATGAAGATCATAATTCATTATTATATATTTGTCTCAAAAGTATAAAGACATGTATATATATATATGAAATTATAATTTTTATGGGACAACATGAAAATGGATACTACATATTATATATCATAATGAATAGTATGTCATATGTTTTAGGCTAAGGGATATAATTCTTTGTGATTGTTATATCTATTTTCCATCAATTAATGGAATTGGGAAACCAAAACAATGGTTTTTTTCATTAGACTTCAAAAAACATCATATTTTACTAATTAAATTTCAGTTGTTGTCAATATCCTTTTTAAAAAATAAGTTCATATTTTTTTTACAAAATATCAATATATTGTTAAAATTAATCGATAATACATTTATTGATGAGATTTCATGGATAATAGCTCTAAATTATATGATATTTTTAAATGTTATTTACCATGATGTTTTAGAGAGTTTATTATTAGTATTTGGAAATAGAGTTCAGTTTTAGTAATTTATATCATCCACTAGTTTCATTTAAATAAGATAATAATATTAAAACACAAAAATACATTCTTAGTGTTATATGTTTGTTGGAAACAATTATTTTATTTGAGATTAAAAATATTATTAATTAATTAATGGTAAAATAATTGGGGATTAATTAATTTGAAAATCTATGATTTTAGTTCAGGTTCGAACCTATGAGGTAGTGAAAATTGGTTTTGTTAATATTATATAATTGATTTATTACGTACTTATTTAAAATTTTAATAATGAAAAAAAAATTATCAATATCATAAAATTTTCTTTGTATTTTAAAACCAGGCCCGTGTTCGATTGATTATTAGAAATTAAATTATTTTTTCCATGATTGATGTCAGAGTTGGGATGGAGAGATATCCTTGGTATTTTATCCTCTCTTTAACATAAAAATTTTATTTTGATATGTAAATTTACATAGATTTATTAAAGAATTAATTTTTCAAAAATATTTTTATTCTTGATCGTCTTAAAATTCATAATGGTCAGGAAGAGTTCATGATGATTAGTTGTCAAATTATATTTGTTATTTATTATTCACATTATCAATGGTTATGAAGTAAAAAATATGAAATATATAGATAATTAATATAATAATAAAACAAAAGTAAACATTAGGGATGAAAATAAAAATATTCACCATGAACACTTCCAAATAAAATTAAATGACCTAACATAATATGATAATTATCCAATTATATTAGTCGTGACTAGATGATCGAGAGGGAATGTGTAATGAATAATTACTGAAGAATATTTTTTGGTGAAGTAATTCATATCCAATATTAGACTCTATCTTATATATAATTATTTTTAAGAACGCCCTTATCCATGTATTTATATGTGTATTGTCCCTCAAGAATCAATAACATCATCAATTTATCAATTTTTTCCTCCCAAATCAACCACGTGTGTCACATGTAATTTATAAAAGGAGTTCAAACATTTTTAAAAAAAAAATGAATGGTTATGGATATGATTAGCATGTGTCATGGTGTCATACATAGTTTTTTCATTAAAAATCATGGTTAGATCATGACTATTGTTTTACTATTTTTTTCATCATCATACATCCACGATGTGTTTCAGGTAATGAGTTATGTGTTCACAATGTGAAGTGATATTTTCTATTTATTTAATCCATACCATTCCATTATTCAATTTATTGCCCTGATATTCATCCTTGACCAATCCCATGTCATGGAGCATAATTTTCATCATCAATTCAATGTATTTTTTATTGATCTTTTTCTTCCAAATAATTCTCACCTGTATCATGAAATTGAAAATAAAGAAAAAAATATATATAATGAATTATGAAAATAATCAGTTTAATAATTTTTTAAATTAAATTATGTATGTATAAAATTTCAACATAAATCTTACGACACACAAAATCATTATTTTACTTAATAATAGAATCTTAAAAAATAAGAAATATGGTCACATCACAGAGATTAACATTAAAATTTCAATAAAATAAATGTATTAAATGGATAATTAAAATTTTAAGCATATTAAGGGGAAATCTCATATACTCTATACATTCAAAAGAAAAATGTTAATAATGTATATTATAGGTGTAGTGGCCCTCACTTTTGCTTGGCCCACTGGCCGTGGCTTCAGCCGGCCCACCCAGCTGGGCATGGCCTGCCCGGCCATGGAGTCGTTTATCCCGCTGGCAATGCACGGGGGACCGATCCCCTCTCGAATGGCCGAATCCGTTCAAGTCTTCAAAGTTGCAGTGCTAGGTGGTGCTGCTTCTCCTATCTGTTCCGCATGGACTAGCTTGCGATGGACACGTGGGCGCGGTTCTGCCTTCCGTAGCGGCTTGAGGTTGCGACCTTCCACTACAGTGCGCCGCTGCAGTGCGCTGCCCCATATCAATGTGGCCGATGTTTTTTGGCCGCTCCTTGTCTGTGACGACGCCCTCGGGCACCGTCGTTCCATTGTGTTCAGCGAGTGTCATTTGCTGCCTCCATTAGTCATTGGTCCCACCATGTGACTTCATCACATCGTCGCATATTTTGGTCACCCATGTAGAACACAACCATAACATGTTCGGTGGAGGGTTCGGGGATTGTTCGTTTGGCCCGCGCCCTCCATTTTAGTTTAATAACGTGGAAGCATTTCCAAAATGAATAAATCACAGTTAAACAACAAGACTCCCTTACCTCGTAATCGTTGGAAGGCACTGTGGATGATGAAGAAGTGTTCACATGCGAAGGTGTTCTTCAGCGCTTGCCTTCATCCATTGATTCCTCTAACATTAATCACTTGAAGCTTCATTCTAAGATGGTGTAAATCATCATAAAACATCGTCAGAGGTTCCTCTCTTGGGTACCAAAAACTGATTCCCATGATTCATTTAAATAGAGAGGAGAGGATCAACGCACAACACAATTAATGAGGATCATTAATAAGTATAATTAATGAAATTAATTAATTCTCTTAATGGTGTGGTAACACATTAATTTAAAACTCTCAACGGTGTGGTTAAAAAAATTAAGATTCAATCCATTAAATGGTTTGACATTTTACTGAGGTCCCACCACCGTTTGTCCAACGGTTGAACAATGAAAAATAAAATAACCAAATGTTATTTTATTATTTTTTTTTGTAATGTCCAAAAAATAAATTTATCTTCTGGCCCATTCAGGTCAATGTTAAGCTTCCCTTAAGTGAATCCTGGCACTTCAGATTCAATGGTGACCTCATATTTTTCATCCAAGCACCGGTTCTAATGATGAATCTTACGCTCACACATTTACTGAATATACCTTAAAAAAAGTTAAAAAATTTATTAATAGTCACCCTCAACCTGCACCGGTCGAGGTAATGTTTTTTCTAATGGGAAGACTCCCTCACGAGCCCAACATTACTCTCAGATTTTCGATATTAGTTACCGTTTAGAAGATAAGGATTTTACAATAAAATAATTGTTACTTAGTTAATTTATTTACAGCCAAAAACTAATTTTCATTGGTGGACCACACCAACCAATTTTATTATCTACCTAAGGAAAGTATACCCTCAAGAGTTCATCGATTGTCTCAGATTGTTAATCCAAGTCACCATTCATAAGTTATAAGTATTTGAAAAATAAAATAATTTTATTTAATTATTTTATTTATAGTTTTTCCTTTTTTGGGTTTTCTCACTGGAGGCCTGCACCGACTAAATTTAAGTCGCACCAAGGGTAAAACTGTTATCCTGAACCCAATGGTGCCCTTGGAGTTTTTATATGGGAACACATTTAAGAGTTATTCAACTTTTTCAGGAAAACTGATTACGTGCACTATTTAAAGCTTAACAATTTTTCGACAGATCAATTCAGGAACTCCTAGCTTCAGAATCACATGCCGTAAATTTTAACAGTCTTGTAATAATCCCATATAATTAAAAAAAATATACTAATATTTTGTGACATTATATTCTCCCCACCATAGGACTTTACATCCCCGAAAGACAAAACAATTGTAAAAAGAACAGATGGGGGTAGTGAGAAATAATCTGAGCCTCTCACTCCCTTGTGCTCTCCTAGAGATTCCTGTGCTTCAATAGAATGTGCACTAAAGGAATTGACCATCCATGAAGGACATGATTCAGTAGATCCTCTATCTCCACTGGTAAATCTGCAAATGTTACCCCATCAACAATTCCCAGCTTTCCATAGTTGATGATGTGTGATATATCATGAATGTACCTCCCCAGCTGTGACATGTGAAAAAAAAATCATGCACCCGATGCATATGAGAGTGAAGAGCTAGGTGGTATGCCACCTCACCAACTCTACTCAGAAACAAACAATGTCTAATAAAACTTCCAGATATCTTACTGCTTCGGCCCAATGTCTGCAATCCTCATTAGGGTGGGACCTGTTTGAAGACATGATCTCCCTCCTCTAACTCCAAGGGTCATCGTCTCCTGTCGGCATAAAATATCTCTCATCTCTGTATAGTCTTCATATACTTCTGGATGATCTTCACCATCTCAATAGTAGCTTGTACCAACTTTGGAACCATAAGTGTTGACTACCCTGGGTCTTTCCAATATAGAGGTGATCTACATGGTCGCCTCTACAAGGCCTCAAACAGTGGCATGCCAACTGTGGAGTGATAGGTATTGTTGTATGTGAACTCCACCAAGGGAATGTGGTTCTCCCAACTAAGACCAAAATCTAGGACACAAGCACAAAGAATGCCTTCCATGTTCTGTATGGTCTGCTACACCTGACCATCAGTCTGGGGATAAGAAGATGTGCTCAAGTGTGATGGAACATGATGCCCATCTTTCAATTGCTGACAAGTGAGGCATCATGATTAAAATCTGCTACTACTTTCTTCATCCTAAGACACCAGTACTTATGTTGGATGTCTAGATACATCTTTTCCACTCCAATATGTACCCCTAAAGGGAATGTGTGGAACTCCCTCAATACCTTCTCTCCTAGTATAACTGGTACCATGGTGCATCCTCTGAAAAGAATGATGTGGTCCCCGCTTTCAGAAAATCTTTCAAGAGACTGTCTTAAGGATATCTAAGCATGTTGGGACTCGCAATCAATGTTCCCAAGTTGTGCCTCTTGAACTCAATGAAGGATTGTGGGAGTGATAGTCATAGACTAGAGGTAAGCTGCTCCATCTCTATCCATGAAGGATATCTGCAACGTGGCTAGATACTTTTTGGCTTCACTCAACAACTGTAGACCAAACCCCCTTCTGAGTGCACCTTATACTACATTTTTCTTCCCAAGAGTGTAGAATATCTCAAATTCATCTTTTTGGAGGAACTCTAGCCATCACCATTTTCTCAGTTTCAGGTCCTTATGAGGGAAGATACACCTAAGACTCTTTTGATCAGAGTAAATAGTGAAATGTTCTCCCAACTACAATCTTAGCACTTGGAGCTCTGTAGGAGCCATCTGATATACTGTTGTAGATGTTGGTGTCATCCATGGGTACAATCCAAAGCAGAAGGCCCTCTCCCAATAGGGAGGTAATCTTGTAAATATTGTTTGATATGATGTTCTCACACTCTTCCACTATTTTTGGGAACAAAAAACTCAAAACACCTGCTTCCAAGACGGTAAGGTTGGATGACTCAAGAGTGATCAGTTGCACCCTCCTATGCATGAGTTTGTCTTGTGCTTCCTGGGTTTCCTTTTTTTAGAACCAAGGAAAACCCCATTCCAACATTGTTTATATACAAAAGCTTTTTTACCTAAAATAGTCTGTATGTGCATGAATTGTGGATGAATAGTCCATACCCAAAATAAGGTCGTAAGTTCTCGATGCTGCCACAAAGATGTTCTAACTAAAACTCTTGCCTCAAGGGTCAGATCACACCATCAACATAAGTGTGATTTTCTAGTATCTTTTCATAGGTATCTCCAGATGTAAGGTTCAAGTAAATTTTTTAACCAGAATCTCTAGGTCTTGAACAAGATTCATGACAAGAAGTACAGATTAGTACCTATTTATATTAATATGATAGCTAGTAGTAGACACAAACCGTACATTGATTTATTCCTAGAGCCCTTGGGTCACACTCCTTGACCGCATGCAGCTACTCCCTTCCCCTTTCCTCTAGCTCCCTGAGCCTAGTCGGGGGCACATTGGGGTGGTGGTTGTAACATGTTGAAATGTATACCACCCCTGCTTCCCTCGTAGCACCTCTTCCACATTTTCTACTAGGAAGATTCATCTAACCCTATTACTTCCTCTTCCCAAAACATTTTACAAATCCAATTCTAAGAGACTGATGTCAGTTTCCTAATTTCCCACTGCTAACATTCACTAGTTGTATCTACTAATCAAAATAATTTTAAACACCAAAGGTTCTCTATAACACCCAAACATAAGTAGAAATGCATAGAAGAATAGTACTAGCTCGGATGTCCCTAAACACATCTTTCTAGGAGGAATGCTCCCTGAAGCACTGGACATATCAAATTCATCGAGTACATTGAATGGTTGGGATGCCTCGATGAATAATTAGTTACAGACATGTTATACCGTCAAAACTATAGAATCTCTTGGGAAAACAACCCCTTATATTTTTATGGCAAGTGATGCCCTTCTATGAGGAAGGTTATCAAGATATATCCATAGAAGAGTCACCTCATCTTAATATAGGGGTAACCTAAACCCTGTCATCACCCTGCTAATCCATGTAGAATTCTCACTGCCATGAACATCATCTGATATAATGGTTCCCTGGTTAGATGGCAACTCGGTCACCACATCTGGCCAGTCCGTTGCCGTATGTGAGTCGGGATTTCCTCAAAACATATGGGGTATCTATCACTGAATATTGGGTAAGGCACTGATCTTATATGAGTCCTCTACTGGTAGCACTGATAGTAACTGCTGACCAATGGGTAGTGGTATCACTGGGACACCGCACAAAGGTACCATCATGGGAAACAATCCCTATACTGAAGCCTCATCACTCTTTAGACCATCCTCATGGTCACACTTTGGAATCTTGGCTGGCTGTTTGCGTGGAGGCATCTTGAGAGATAATCAAGATGAACCACGGTCAATATGTTATACCTAGTGAGCCAGATCAAAGAGATAAAAAAACAAAACAAAATTTTCAAAATACACACAACTAGTGCTTTCGTGTACTGAGTCAGAAATCAGAATTCAGGGTCCTGGTGTTTGGATACGTCAACTGTCGCACCAACACTAAACTCCCCGAACTAAAACTTGAACTCAAGACACTTAACACCATTTCTCCACTGAAAACATAATATCATAGATCTTAGGGTATAACTGACCCATCTGATACCACTTTTTCATGACCCATCCCCGGGGGCCAATTCCATGACTAACCTAAGACCGCCACTCGAAGGCCAGGGGATGGAAACTAGCGCTGAAGGCATCAACAAGCATGTGGGAGGCATTTTCTTGATACCTATATGCACACACACACCAAACAAGTCCCAAATCACAAAATGGAAATAACATACCACGGAAAAACTGAGTATAAGTACAGTCAGATATAAAGGGACAGAATACAAGAAAAACTAAAAGAGAAACAACTAAAACAAAAAATATCTCCTGAGATCATTTGATAAAGATTCTACCTGAAGGTTAGGTATATCTAATCTCTGCAGATCTCCATGTCAACTATCACCACCATCCACCATCAGGTCCTAGCTCTTTGAGTCTCAGTCAAGGCTAATTTTTGTCATCACAAGAAAAAAAAAGGTGCGGGTGAATCCCATGAAGGGGTGGGTAAAACAATACCTAGTAGGGACCCCCGAGACCCCAAAAGGTTTCTCATAATTCCACAAATGAAAACCACAAAACATGATCTTAATCAAAAGAACAAAGAAAAAGAATCATCTCAACCAAAGTATACAACTCAGAGATCCGGAATAAATATGATTAGTCTTAAGCTATATCATTTTATTTCGTTAGGAAGTTTCCACAACTGAACCACGAAGGAGTTGTCCCATTGTCGATCCACACAAGGACGTTTTTCACTGATCCATGAAAATCCGCTCTATGGATGGTCCTAATTGGATCGTGCAATACTGATCCACACAGGGTTTCTAGAATGCTGATCCACATAGGGTTTTATGTCATTGATCCATGACAAGATTCTCTAAAGATGGTCCTCATTGGGTCACATAATGATTATCCACACAGGGTCGCTAGAATGCTGATCCATGCAGGGTTGTATAACGATGATCCACGATAGGCCGCTCTAAGGTTGGTCTTCATTGGGTCTCGCACTACTGATCCACATATGGATTCTATATTGTTGATCCACATATGGTCTCTATAATGCTGATCCACACAGGGTCACTATGATGATGATCCACACAGGGTTGTAATGATTTTGATCCACACAGGATCCCTCTTCAATTGACAGCCAGCCACAGTATTCCCTACACTCGGTGAACTTGAGTTCTGCAGAAGCTGGTCTTCAAGATATCGGTTGTACCTCAACAGCCATATATTTCCACAATGGAGAAACCCAATGGACCATCATGTCGTAAGGGTTCCATCGTAATAGACAACATGTCAACCGGATGCCAGTTCATTATATTATAGGAACATTAATGCTGAGGGACTAGTTGGATTTGGGTATGATCCAACTCTTCCAAACTCCAACTTTATCTGACTCTCTCCTAAGGTATCTCAAAATGAAGACATCGTCCTAAGGGTTCTGGTGCAACAGATGGCGCGTCAACTGGATGCCCGGTCTGTAAGATATAGGCATTATAGAGCCGAGGGCCCAGTCAGATTTGGGTATGATCCAAACCATCCAAATTATATCTTTCTACGAATCTCACATGGAGTTTCAAAAAAAGGGTTGTCTCGTCCTAAGGGTTCTGGTGCTGCTTATGGTTCGTCAAACAGACGTCAGTCTAAGAGATATGTCTATCTAAGCATAACTGGTTATAAGTGAGCCCGGGTCAGGTCCGACCCAGCCCGCTGGGCTCGGGCCAAAGGGGCTAGAATCAGCCTAGTTTGGTTGTGTATGGATCCAACCCACTGTACACGGACTCAGCCTACTGGCCTTGGATTCGGCCCGGCCCACCCGACGGGGCGCGGCCCACCGGGCCACGAAGTCACTCGGCCCGCTGACCAATCGCGGGGGACCATTCTCCTCCCAAATGGCAAAATCCATTCGAGTCTTCAAAGTCATGGAGATAGGTGGAAACTATTCTCCTGGATGGTTCATGTGTACCAGCCCGCTACAGACCCGTGGGCACGGGACTGCCTTTCGCAATGGATAAATGTCGTGACAATCCACTGTGGCCCGTTGTGACAGTGCATTTCCCCGCTTCAACGTGGCCGGTGTTGGCTGGATTTTCCTTATCTTTCGTGGCACCTTCAGGAACAACCATTCCTTTATGGTCGGTAGGTTCTGGTCACTACCTCCCTTGGTCGTCGGTCCCACTACGTGCCTTCATTACGTCGCCACATCTTTCGGTCGCCCACGTAGAACACAACCATAACAGGTTAAGTGAAGGGTTCGGTCCTTGTACATTTGGCTAGGGCCCTCCACATTAGTATACGAACAAGGAAGAATTTCCATAAGGAATAATTCACATTTAAACAACAAATATCTCCCAACTTCATAATCATTGGAAGGCGCTGCAGATGTGAAAGAAGTGTCCACGTCTAAAGGTATTCTTCATTTCTTGTTGTCTCCCTTTGATACCTCCAACATTCATCTCTCAAAACATTGTTCTAGTTTGGTGGAAGTCATCATGAAAATACATGATATATTCCTCTCTTGAGTGCCAAAAACTAATGCTTGAGATTCGTTTCAATTGAGGGTAGGAGAGGATCAACGCACTGCACAATTAATGAGGTTCATTAAGGAGTATAATTAAAGAACCTGTTTAATTCTCTCAATGGTGTGGTTACACATTCATTTAAAACTCTCAATGTTGTGGTTAAAAAATTATGATTCAATCCATTAAATGGTTTGACATTACACTGTAGTCCCACCATCATTTCTCCAATGGTTAAACTATGAAAAATAAAATAACAAAATGTTATTTTTTTGGTAAAGACCAAAAATTAACATTTTCATTCAACCCATTCTGGTCAATGTTAAGATTACCTTAAGAGAATCTAGACACTACGTATTTAATAGTGCCCTCTGATTTTTAATCTGACCACCGATTCAAATTATAGAATTCACCGCCTACACGTTTTATGAATATACCTTAACCAAAGTTCAATAAATTATTAACAGTCACCCTCAACCCACACTAGTTGAGGTTAGTATCTTATTAAGGGGAACATTCCCTCCCGAGCTCAATAGTACTCTTGGATTTTTAATTCGAGTTACCATTAAGAAGTCAAGTATTATACAATAAAATAATTTTTACTTAATTATTATATTTATGGTAAAAAACTAATATCCACTGATGGTCCGCATCATCCAATGTTAGTATCTACCTAAGGAAAGTATACCCTCATGAGTTCAAAAGTGATCACAGATTTTTAATCCAAGTCACCATTCGTGAGTAATAAGCATTTAAAAAACAGAATAATTTTATTTAATTATTTTATTAACGGTTATGCCATTTTTGTGTTTTCTTAGTAGAGGCATGTGCCGACTAAATTTATGGTGTGCTTAGGTTAAACCCACCATCCTGAATGCAACGGTGCCATTTTATATTTTATTTGGGCACCCGTTTAAGATTTATTCATCTTTTTTAGGAAAACTGCTCACGTACACTATTTAAAGCTTAACATTTTTTTCAACGTATCATTCTGAGCACTCCGGGCCTCGGAATCACATGCCATCAATTTTCGTAGTCTCGTAATAATCCCATGTAATAAAAAAATATACAAAAATTCTAGGACTTTATATAATGAATGTGTAATTTAACTATTAGTTCTACTTGTTTCTACTTCATTAATTTTGTTGTTGTAGGTTCAACTTGTTTCTGGTTTGGCCAGAAGTGGAGATAAAGGGTAACATGAATTATTTTTAAAAAAGAAAAAAAAGTTTTTTCATCAGTCATTTTATAAGCGTTGTTAAAAATAAATTTTTTGGTTTTTTTATGTCGGTTATTTTATAACCTAGGTGGTATAGGGTTTTTTACATCGGTTATAAAATAACCGACATAAAAAATCTTCATCGCGAAGACCATTAACGTCAGTTAATAAATAACCAATAGAAAAAACTATCATGACCCGACACTACCATTCCCGAGCCGCAACTACCTCAAGCCTGCCTCCATAGGCCAGAGGCTAGCGACCAGCGTCAAAGGCATATAAATCTCAGGGCGCCCTTCACCTATGTACTTGTACACATGCACACACCACCCACTCGATGCAGAAGTGCAGTGTAAAAAAGGAAACCATAGGACAAACAGCTATAACCCAACCACAGTCTTTCATCAACCACTAAAAAGAGCGAGTAAAGTATTGAATGTACTGACAAATAAACTGAACAGTAAAAAGGGAAAAACACATTCCCAACCATAAAGGTTCCACAACCCAGCAACAGGTGACAAAAGGAAACAAATGGATAGATCCCCACCTAAAAAATCTAGCACGACCATGGCACGCTATCTGAGCTCTTGTGACCTCTATGCTCCTCTGTAGTCACGATCGACCTATCCGCCATCTGTAAGGGAACACCTGGTGCGGGCAAAGTCCAAGTAGGGGTGAGTATGAAGTTACTCAGTAGGATGCCCCAAAATCTTAAGGGGAAAACAAAGGAGTCACTAAAGAGGTGAGCAGTAGACAGAACCAGAAAAATAAAAGAGTACAGTAAAGAGAGTGTAGCTCAACCCAATAAGAAGAAGGAAGTAAACTCGTCCAAATGCAAGGAGCTATAAATGGTGAGGAGGTGAACTTCTCGCTGAGTCTTCTCTACCTATAGTAGGAGAGTGGACTCGTCCAACCAAGATAATCTACACACGGAAAGCACGTGGCATACCCCGTGCATCTTCACCCCTCCTAGAAGAAGATTAACTGAACCCAAGGAGTGGGAACCGAAGTCAGGTGTATATGTATATATGCTCAAAAAAGGAACCCGAATGAGTGTGTAAGAGGAAATCCATATCCAAGCTCATCCCAAGAAGAGTTTCCAGGAGTTCTAGGGATATCCAACATAGAACCCTAACATCCCACACATCAACCTAGGAGGTACAAGTCAAAGGGGCTCGATCACCATGCCTCAATACTATCCACTCTGGGCGGCACTAACTCGCCCGCATGTCTTTTAGGTCATGTCACAAAGACGCATCTCGATGGGAAAAGCGCCCCTCATCCTCATATTTCCTAAAGTCACATCAATGCTATCACATCATTGATCCATAATAACCAAGGATCCTGCTCTGGTAGTCATGGAGAAAAACTCACTAACTAGCCTCGTTAAAAGGTCTGAGTCTAAAAGAAGTCATCGGGTAACCCACTGCCCATCCTAGCTAGAGGGTAAACCCCTAGAGGTCATCGGGTATCCCACTGCCCATCCCCGCTAAAGGGTAAACCCCTAATAGGTCGATGGGTAACCCACTGACCAACTGCGCTGGAGGGTAAACCCTAAAATTCACCGGGTAACCCACTGCCTAGCCCCGCTGGAGGGTAAACCCAAGTAAGTGAACGGGTAACACACTACCCAGCCTGGCTAGAGGGTAAACACTGATAGTTGGACGGGTAACCCACTGCCCAGACCTACTAGAGGGTAAACCCTTTTAATCATTGGGTAACCCACTGCCCAGCCCAGCTGGAGGGTAAACCAGGGACTGGTTCGATAGCTCTGCACTACATGTGCTATCACTGGGTGTCGCTAACATCGCAACCGTTCATTGGGTCGGAGTGCGTCAAAAGAGTCTTTGACCAATGACCTTTCATGTTTCCACATTTAATAAGATCACATAAGAGGCTCCTCTTGTGAGAACAGATTTCCCCATTGTAATCCTCACGGGAAAACATGTGAGATAGACTACTTACTCGATGGAAATGGCCTCCCAACGGAAAAGTTGTTCACCACTACTTTAGTCCTGTTTGGCATCTCTTGGGCCCCACTCTCGGTTCCAAATGAGTTCGGGCGAACTATGCCATTACGATGGCCTTAGAAGAACACATCAAATACACTATTCATCCATCCCGAATGGGCTCCTGACGAAAATGTCGCAAAAAGATGCATGACAGTTAAAATACAGCCCGTAGGGCCCACATCTCAACTCTTAAAACCATTCTGGAAATCTTTTCCTCGACTCCAGGATTGCAATGCCGTTGACGGTGCTCAAAATAGACATCAGATGTGTCTGCGCCATCCAAAAAAAAGAACCCCTAGAAAAATGCTAATCCACTTAACGGGCGTGCCGCGCCACCGAGGCCCCCATCTCGGAAATTAAAAATCCCTGAGATCATATCAAAAGATTCGTCTCAACGCCAGGAATGCACTGCAGCATACGGAATGTGAAATAGACAACCGTAGTGAAAATTAATAGTGTCCGAAGTTGGAGGGGCGAACCCCCTGGGCTGGACCGGCCTGGTCCGCCCGGTCCGCCCGGTCTGGGCCGGCTCGTGGCTCAGCCGCGCGGCCCAGCCGTGGACCCTGGGTCCACGTAGCACCGACTGGCCATGACGGCTGGTTGCAGTCTTTTGCGGAGACCCACAGAAGGCGGGTCTCGTTTCCCACTCGGGGTCGAGCGTCGCGCCCCGGTCCACCTTGCAGTCATCCTCGCCGCCGCCTGGAGCCGTCGCTGCGCCGCGCGAAGCCGCCGCCACTGAGGAGTCTGTTGTCGTGCCGACATCCTGGATAGATGCCTCCACAGCTTTAACCGAGCTGCCACCACCTGGAATCGAGCCGCCACTGCCTCAAATGCGCCGCGGCCCACCGAAGCTCGCCGGACCTCTTTGGAACCACCGAAAAAAGGGAAAAACGTTCAGGAAACATCCCAGGGCCACCCCGGGCACCTCGAGACTCAAATATTTGATCCTAGAGATCGTTAGGAAGAAATATTCAAGCCCTACTCAACCAGGGGATTCGCTCAATGATCAAACAGCAATTCGACACGAATAACTGTATTCAAAAGGGGTTGCGGGAATTAAAATGACAAAAACGAAAGCCTACCTCGATGGGCGTAGCCCGACACTTCACCTACACTCCGCCGAAGTTTTCACACCTCACCGGAGAGGTGGAGGAGAGGGGAGGAAATCTTCGTGATGGAACCTTCATGGAAGATGCAAAGGGAGGGGAGGAGGAGAAGGGGGAGAGTGTTTAAATAGAAAAACACTTAACCCCCCCCCCCCCCCCCGCCCGAAGGCCCGTGCCCAAACCCTTAGCTGGGTCGAGATTAATCCTCCTCTAGGGTACACTTCATTCCCTGAGCACAATGGCCATCTCGTAATTTTAATGCGAGCCCCCGTTCGAAAGTTATAAATCTGACGCTCGGGGCCACTAAATTACGAAAAAGCCCCGGGTGGGGGTTTTCACAGAAGGGTCGTACCCGCGAAAGTTATACCCCTCCTAGGGTAAATTACATGTTTCGGACTCAACAGAGCCCTCGTTGTTTCCATCTGAGCAACCATTTGGGAGTAATTATTTTTATTTAGAGCATCTTTTGTGAACAAGCATCAATTTTAATTCTGGCCACACCGGGGCTCGGAATCGCACGTCGTCTGAACATCCTTATTTGGAATAACGTCAAGAAAAACGCAGTTTTATAGGTTCAAGAACTGAGTTCTTACATCATTATGTCCTTAATGTTTTTCATCCCCGTAAAACAAAACTACAAGAACAACTCGGGGTACTGAGCCCGCATCTAGCTCTCCTGCTCCCAGTTGCTCTCCTACACCCTCTTGTGCTGCCACAGCACATGAACTATAGGAATGGCCCATCCGTGCAGATTCTGCTCCTATCGGTCCCCAATCGCCACTGGGATCTCTGTAAAGGTGGATCCATCCTCAATGTCTAGCTCTCCCAAGTTGATAACGTGTGTGGGGTCGTGCACGTATTTCTTTATAGCGACAAGAGCCTTTTCTTACATTACTATTACATCATTTAAAAGATAAACAACATAATAGTATTACACATAGAGGATCCAAAGGTTTAGTGTCTTGGGAAAACTAGGACCACACATAAAAAATACAACATCTAGCATAAACATTTATTTAATTTCTTCTTCTCTAGCTTCTTATTGGCACTTGTCCTCTCCTTAGTACATGTAGCCACCTGAGGATATACATGAAAAGGGGTGAGGTAGAAGCCCAGTAATAGGATAGATAAGAACAATATAACATGGGGTGATCATAATCATAACATTGGCAAAAGTTCATTAACATGAGAGGAGCATAAATAAAAGACTTGAAATGTGGAAATGCATAAAAATGAAACATCATGTCTTAGTGGTTAACTACCACACATACTTGTGAACCAAGCTATAATCTTGTTCACACATCATTTCACATTTACTAATGAGATTAATAACTTTACTCAATGCATTGGAGGGCTGTATAATTCCGGGCGCACCCGTCACATTTAAACATTCATATTGCGCTATATAATTCGGGGCACACCCATCACATCATAACATTACCATTTATCATGCAAGACAGAATAAACATATAACATATATGAACATAAATAACCCATGAAGTGGAATGGTTTCATCTCATAAGAACACATTCATAAACTTTGGGTTCCCAAAAGAAAGAGGGAATAACATACATGATACATGAACCATTAACCTTGAATGAGAGGTAAAAGGTGAGTTCTTAAAAGAAGAGTTCTTTTGGAAAACATTTTGATTGACATAAACATTAGTAAAAAAAATGTATATCCCATAAAAGGTAAGATAATTATGAACAAATGATATTTAAGGAGTAACCATATCAAAAATGGAGTGAAAGGGGGAGAACATGATGGATGAAAGTTGGGTTCAAGAATTTCCCCTTACCTTGAACCTGAATGCTTCCTTCTATTTAATGTCCTGTATAATGACATTATATTCATTAATTATAAATAAAAAACCATGTGTACATTAATAGGGTTCATTATGGTTTCATTATGTCATATTATGTTCCTTTGGATGACTTATAGAGTTTAAAAACATTGTTCGGGGATGTTTGTTTTTATGGTTTTTCTTTGGTGGTTCACTTGTGCTCTTAAATTGAAGTTTGGGTAGAACATGAGTAAACATCCAGAAATGATATTACATTCCATTAATGATATTACAGTAGTTTTAATGATCTTATAATTAATTATATTAGATCCATGTGGATGAATCATTAGATAATAATTAAATGATGGTTATTTGGGTCAATTTGGGCGGTTTTTGGATCACAACGAACTTATTTTAACTTATAACTTAGTAATATGGACATAGTTTATTTCCAGAACTTTAAATAGAAAAGAATAAATATAACATATTATTTTTCAACCAAAAAAATGGTTTCATGACTAGATCTGAAGGTAGAAATGGAAGAAGAAAGCATGTCATTCTTGAAGGTGATAAATTAACTCCTCATGAACAACGTTCTCTTTAATAAAATAAAAGGAAGAGGTAAAGGGGGTTGGATGATATAATATCCTATTATAATCATAAAATTACATTATATATATAATAATAGAGTTACAAAACAATTTGGATGAAGATAGGAGCTGGTAGATCAATAAATGAACATGAACTTGAAAGGAAATTAAAGGAGAAGAGGGAGGGAAATTACCTCTAGAATCCTCCTCTTGAGAACCTCCTTAAGGACCTAATCTTGGTATTTTGATGAGACCAGAAGCTCTTGTACGTGGGTTAGGGGATAGGGAAGGTGTTTGGGAAGAGTTTAGAGAAGTCTTGGAGCTTGAGAGGTGTGAGGAAATGAGGGAGTGAATGGTGGTATTTATAGTGGAGGGGAGAGGGGTTTCCTTAATATAAAATTCATTAGTTTATTATTTCCCCACAAGACAAGGAATAGTGAGTATTGGATGACCAAGAATATTAATTTTATAATTTAATCCCGAAACAAGTGGGCTTACATCATCATAACATCACACATGATCCTATAATTAGCTTATTTATCTTATTTTGTAAATTATGGTATTTCCCTATTCATCAAAAATTCAAGTATCTCAGAAAAATACCAAAAAATTACCCCAACCATTTTTCGACGTGTAGAATCCAAAAATGAATTCCATTTTTAAAAAATAATTTTCTATATATTATTAATTTAATATTTAATTAAAATCATAATTTACTTAAAAAATAGTTTTAAGATTAAAACTAATTTTATAGTGCTTTAAAAAATTATGTAGGGTCTTATAAAATTATTCAAAAACTATAAGACATTGATTAAATAATTAATGAATACATTTTAGGGAAATAATTAATCTTTTAAATTAATTAATTAATTATAAATAATTATTTATGACTTACAAAATACAAAAACGTTTACTAAGGTCAAATTATCACCATCTAAGATGTCTAAATTTTATTTAATTATTCATAGGTAATGTTACTCTTATGTTGGATGATTTAATATTAATAAAGGACATATTACTATTCATAAGGGTATGTTACTATTCATAAGGGTATGTCACTATTCACCAAAAATTATTTTTGTTTCATTAGACTCCAAAAATAATCTTCAACACAACCGTGTATGTCATATTTTCAGAATTCCAAACACAGAAGTGAAAAAATTATGTTTAAAGGTCACTTATCACTTATTAGTTCATTGTTTTGTGTTTTCATGTTATTTTATGACATAAATATAAGAAGGGGATTTCCATTAAAAAACTTTGGGTCGTTACATTCTTCCCCCCTTAAGAAATTTCTCCCCTGAAATTTCACTTTACAAAAACATGTGAGGGTACTTCTCCTTAATTTCCTCTTATGGTTCCCAAGTTGCTTCCTCAAACTTATGGTTCCTCCACAAAACTTTGACAAGATGGGTAGTCTTGTTGCTTAGAACCTTATCTCTCCAATCCAGAATTTTTACTGGATGCTCCTCATAAGAGATATCATCTTCCAGCTACACCACCTCTGAGTTTAGTACATGTGAGGGGTCTAGTATGTACTTCCTCAATAGTGATACATGAAACACATCATGTACTTGAGACATATTCAGTGGAAGTGCAAGATGATAGGCCACGACTCCTATACGGTCAATGATCTCAAAGGGGCCAATATACCATGGTCTTAGCTTCCCTTTATTCCCGAATCACATGACACTCTTCCATGAAGATATTCAATGGAAGACTTTATCTCCAACATCGAACTCCAAGTACCTTCGAAGGTTGTCATCATAGCTCTTTTGCTGACTTTGAGCAACTTTGATGTGTTTCTGGATGACTTGAACCTTATATGTCATCTCTTGAACAAGATCGGGCCCAAGTAGCTTTCTTTCTGCAACTTCATCCTAACAGGTTGGAGTTCTACATCATTTCCCATAAAGAGATTCATACGAAGCCATATGAATATTCGAGTGGAATCTGTTGTTGTATGAGAACTCAACCAATGGGAGATGTTGATCCCAACCACCTTTGAATTCAATAGAGCAGGCTCTTAGCATATCTTCAAGCATCTGAATAGTTCTTTCAGACTTGCCATCAGTTTGGGGGTGATAGGCCGTGATGAAATTTATTCAGTACTCAAAGCATGTTGAATGCTCCGCCAGAACATAGATATGAACCTTGGATCACGGTCATAGACAATTGAGAGTGGAGCACCATGAAATATCACCACTTCTTTCACATATATCTTTAAAAGTTGATCAAGCGAGATATATTCCTGAATAACGATAAAATGGGTAGTCTTGGTGAGTCGGTCAACCACAACCCATATCGCATTATTTCCTTTTGACGTCTTCGAGAGACCCATGACAAATTCCATAGTAAGGTTTTCTAATTTCCACATGGGTATAGGCAATGACTGCATCATACCCTTGGACTTTTGTCACTCAGATTTAACTTGCTGACATACCAAGAACCTTGATATATATTCCACAATCTCCTTCTTCATTTTATCCCACCAGAAGTGTTCTCGGAGATCACGCTACATCTTGGTACTCCCAAGATGGATAGAGAAAGTTTAGCTATGTGCATTGTCCAATAGATCCTTCTTTATCCCGGGTGATAAAGGAACACAAATCTGTGTTCCAAACTAAATCACATAATCATCGTCGGTATGGAACTCTTGCAGATTCCCTTCCTTTACTGCATTCACCATCTTTTGTATCACCACATCATTCCTTTTTGCTTCATTAATCTTCTCTTGGATGGATGGTTGCGCAATAATTTGGGAAAGGTAGGATGTATCCCCGGCCCTTATGATTTCCAAATACATTCTTTGCATATCCAAGAAGATAGGGTCTTTCTCAATCCGCAATAAGGATAGAGTAGCAGGTTTTTTTCTTCTTAGAGCATCAGCTACCTTGTTTGCCTTTCCAGGATGATAGTGAATAGAGCAATCGTAATCCTTGATTATCTCTAACCATATCCTTTGATGCATGTTGAGATCATTTTGTGTGAATATATACATTAGGCTCTTGTGGTCAGTGTATATGTCACACTTCTCACCATAAAGGTAGTGTCGCCATATTTTCAAGGCAAAAATCATGGCTGCCATCTCTCGATCATGCGTCGGGTAGTTCTTCTCATGGATCTTCAACTGTCATGAGGCATATGCTATCACATTATCATTTTTTCATTAGTACACAACCCAAGCAATTTTTTTAAGAATCACTGTATATCACAAAACTATCTCCACTTTTCAGTAGTGTGAGTACAGGTGCAGTGATCAGTCTTCTCTTTAGCTCCTTGAAGCTTCCCTCACATTCTTCCATCCAGACATACATTACCCCTTTCCTTGTTAACTTATTGGTCTTGACAATCGTGAGAATTTTCTCACAAAACGTCGGTAGTACCCAGCTAATCCAAGAAAACTACGGATTTCTATGACACTAGAGGGCCTGGGCCATTCCTTAATCGCCTTTGTCTTTGAAGGATCCACAGAAATTCCCTCACTTGTGATCAAATATCCTAATAATGTGACTTGATTCATCAAACAGTCACACTTGCTGAACATAGCGTACAACTTATCCTTTCTTAATGTCGCCAACAAAAGTCTTAGATGTTCTTCATGTTCCTTCTTTCTCTTGGAGTAGATGATAATATCATCGATAAACACTACCACAAATTTGTCGAGGTAATGTCTAAAGACTCTATTCATCAAATCCATGAAGATTTCAGGGGCATTAGTAAGTCTGAAGGGCATCACCAAAAACTCATAGTTCCCATACCTTGTATGGAAGGCAGTCTTCTGAATATCTTCTTTCTTCACCTTTACCTAATGATATCCAGAACGAAGATCCACCTTTGAGAAGTATTGAGATCCTCTTAATTGGTCGAACAAGTCATCAATCCTTGGGAGAGGATACTTTTTCTTTATGGCGATCTTGTTGAGTTCCTGATAATCGATACACAGCCGCATTGTTCCATCCTCCTTTTTCACAAAGAGCACTGGCGCACCCCAAGGCAATGCACTAGGGCGTATGAACCCTTTTTCCAGATGCTCTTGTAGCTGCTTCATTAACTCCTCCAGTTTGATAGGATCCATCCTATAGGGGCACTTTGAGATAGGAGTAGCTCCGGGAATTAGTTCAATTGAAAACTCTACCTCATGATCCGGGGTAATTCCAGATAACTCTTTGGGAAATACATCTATGTATTCCCTAACGATGGGCATTTCCTCAAGGTTGGAACTTTCCTTTGACTCAACCATTTCGGCTAGGTATGCTTCTTAATAGGGAATCAACACCCACACCATTGAATGATTTTTCAAAGGAGATTCATGATCTTCCTTGCATTTGTATAGGAGCATGGTATGGTTTGGAATATGAAAAGATATTTCCTTTTCCCGACAGTTGATATGTGCTCTATATAATGAGAGCCAGTCCATTCCCATTATAGAATCGAATTCCACCAAGGGAAGTATTACAAGATTTTCCGGAATAATATTCCCACATACGCCAACAAGAGAAGAGTCAAACACTTGGGTTGAAATGATTGCACCACTAGGTGTTTTTACAGATATCTCTACTTCAAGGTTTCAGGGTTTCGATTCTATAGTTCTTGCAAACTTGCAAGATATAAAGGAATGCGTAGAACCAGAATCAAATAAGACTTTTTCCATTATTTAGTAGATAGTAAGTGTACCTTGTACGACTTCATTATCATACTCCACCTTCACAGTAGTGATGGAATAAGCCTTCCCTTCTTCCTTTGGATTTGGTGGCTGCTAACGCTAATTACCCTTGAGAACTCGAGGTTTAGTAAACTGGTTTTCATAGTTCCCTAGCTTCCTACAGTTGTAGCATTGAACCATGAGTGGTTATCTCCTTTCATTGGCTACATTATCCTTCCTTTTCATGTCTTTTCGACACTCTTGAGCATGGTGTCTTTCTTTCCCACACTTGAATTATTTCCCCACCCCTTTTAGGCAGTTCCCATTGTGCAACTTCCAACATTTTTGGCATGTGGGTCATTGATTTTTCTTCCCACCTTTATCATTAGATCCACCAACTTGAAACTCCATCTTTCTTTTCTTATCACCATAGCCATGGGACCATTCTCCAAACTCCATCTCCACTTTGAGAGCACACCGAACAACTTCTTCATAACTCCCAAATTCTCGAATTGCAATAACCTTTCTAAGGTGTGGTTTTAATCCACTAAAGAATCTATCAATTTTTCTATCATTGTTGATAACAAAACCCAATGCACACCTTGTGAGCCTTGTGAAATTATATTCATAAGTTGTGACAGATTCTCCTTATTTTTGCTTGAGATATATTAATTCTATCTCCGTCTTCGTGTGAAGAGTTCATGGGAAATACTTATTAAGAAACATTATCTTAAAGTCTTACCATTTCATCTCTTCAATTTCCTCCCTTGGCTTGGTATTATTAATCAAAGCCCACCATTGATCAGCTTCTCCATCTAGACGATAAAAGGCTAGAGTCACCTTCTTCGTCTCATAATAGTGAAGCACAAAAAAGATCTTCTCTATGGAGTTTAACCACTGTTCCTCAACTAGTGGATCGGAAGATCCACAAAATGTCTGTAGTCGTTATCGCATAAAACAGTTGATAGCTAGTTTCTCCCTCTTTGGTGAAGTAGAAAGTTCCCAATTATTATGGTTATTATTCATAACCAGGTATAATTAGGTAAGCATCACCATGATGTTTTTAACTTCACCTCCCAAATCATTGGGGATGTCATTCGGGCAATCGTTGCATTGGCCCTCGCATGAGTTGTTGGCTTGATTTCTCCTGGTTCCCACTATTTTCTAAAACAGAAAAGTTTAGAACAAAACATAAGTAAACAATTCATGAATAACTTATTCATTTAAACAATTTATACCAAAAACATAACATATGGTATCCCTAGGTAAATATTATTTTGTGCATATTTTTACTTATTCCCATGTTGTAGGTTTCCCTAGGGTTCACTAATCCTAATTCCCAAATTAACTAAACCTTACCTCTGATACCAACTATAGCGACCCGAGCCTTTTCTTACATTACTATTAAATCATTTCAAAGATAAATGACATAATAGTATTACACATATAGGATCCAAAGGTTTAGTGTCTTGGGAGAACTAGGACCACACATAACAAATACAACATCTAGCATAAACATGTATTTAATTTCTTCTTCTCTAGCTTATTATTGGAACTTTTCCTCTCCTTAGTACATGTATCCACCTAAGGATATAAATGAAAAGGGGTGAGCTAGAATACCAGTAATAGGATAGATAAGAACAATATAACATGGGGTGAGCATAATCATAACAAAGGCAAAATATCATGAACATGAGAGGTGCATAAATGAAAGACTAGAAATGTGCCAATGCATAAAAATGAAACACCGTGTCTTAGTGGTTAACTACCAAACATACTTGTGAAAAAATATAGCATCTTTTTCAAAAATAATTTCATATTTACTCATGAGATTAATCACTTTACCCATTGCATTGGAGCGCTGTATAATTCCGGGCGCACCCGTCACATTTAAACATTCATATTGCTCTATATAATTCCAGGCACACCCGTCACATCATAACATTATCATTTATCATGCAATCCACAATAAACATATAACATAAATGAAAAAACTAACCCATGAAATCTAATGGGTTTCATCTCATAAGAACACATTCATAAACTTTGGGTTCCCAAAATAAAGAGGGAACAACATACTTGATACAAGAACCATCTACCTTGAATGAGAGGTAAAAGGTGGGTTCTTAAAAGAAGGGTTCTTTTAGAAAACATTTTGATTGACATAAACTTTAGTAGAAAACATGTATATCCCAAAAAAGTTATGATAATAATGAACAAATTATCTTTATGGAGTAACCATATCAAAAATGGAGTGAAAGAGGGAGAACCCGAAGGATGAAAGTTTGGTTCAAGAATTTCCCCTTACATTGTACCTGAATGCTTCCTTATCTTTAATGTCCTGTATAATGAAATTATATTCATTAATTATAAATCAAAAACCATTTTTACATTAATAAGGTTCATTATGGTATCATTATGTCATATTATTTTCCTTTGGATGACTTATAGAGTTTAAAAACATTGTTCGGGGATGTTTGTTTTTATGGTTTTTCTTTGGTGGTTCACTTGTACTCTTAAATTGACGTTTTGGTAGAACATGAGTAAACATACAGAAATGATATTACATGTCATTAATGATATTACAGGATTTTTAGTTAACTTATAATGAGTTATATAACATCCATGTGGATGAATCATTAGATAAGTGATGGTTATTTTGGTCAATTTGTGCGGTTTTTGGATCACAACAAACTTGTTTTAACTTATCACTTAGTAATATGGACATAGGTTATTTCCAGAACTTTAAATAGAACATATTACATATAAAATAATCTGGTTCAACCATAAAAAGGTTTAATCACCAGATCTGAAGGTAGAAATGGAATAAGAAAGCATGTCGTTCTTGAAGGTGATAAATTAACACCTCACGAACAACATTCTATGTAATAAAATAAAAGGAAGAGGGAAAGGGGGTTGGATGATATAATATCCCATTAGAATCATAAAATTACAGTATATATATAATAATTGAGTTACAAAATAATTTGGATGAATATAGGTGGGGATAAATTAAGAAATGAACTTGAACTTGAAAGGAAATTAAAGGAGAAGAGGGAGGGAAATTATCTCTAGAATCCTCCTTTTGATAACCTCCTTAAGGGCCTAAGCATGGTATTTTGATGAGACCAAAAGCTCTTGGACGTGGGGGAGGGGATATGGAAGGTGTTTGGGCAGAGTTTAGAGAAGTCTTGGATCTTGAGAGGTGTGAGGAAATGAGGGAGTGAAGGGTGTTATTTGTAGTGGAGGGGAGAGGGGTTTCCTTAATATAAAATTCATTAGTTTATTATTTCCCCACAAGGAAAGGAATAGTGAGTCTTGGATGGCCAAGAATAGTAATTTTATAATTTAATCTCGAATCAAGTGGGCTTAAATCAGTATAACATCACATATGACCCTATAATTATCTTATTTAGCTTATTTTGTAAATTACGGTATTTCACTATTCATCAAAAATTCAAATATCTCAGAAAAATCCCAAATATTTACACCAACCATTTTTCTACGTGTAGAATCCAAAAATGAAGTCCATTTTTCAAAAAAAAAATCTATATATTATTAATTTAATATTTAATTAAAGTCATAATTTACTTAAAAACAGTTTTTAAGATTAAAACTGATTTTATAGTGCTTTCATAAATTACGTAGGGTCTTAAAAAATTATATAAAAACTATAAGAAATTGATTAAATAATTAATGAATACATTTTACGGAAATAAATAATCTTTTAAATTAATTAATTATTTATAATTAATTATTTATGACTTACAAAATACCAAAATGTTTACTAAGGTCAAATTTTCACCTTCTAAGATGTCTAAATTTTATTTAATTATTCATAGTTAATGTTACTCTTATGTTGGATGATTTACTATTCATAAGGTTCATATTACTATTCATAAGGGTATCTTACTATTCATAAGGGTAGGTCACTATTCACCTAAAATTATTTTTGTTTCATTAGACTCCAAAAATCATCTCGAACAGAACCATGTATGTCGGATTTTTGAAATTCCAAACACAGAAGTGACAAACTTATGTTTAAAGGTCACTTATCACTTAGTAGTTCATTATGTTGTGTTTTCATGTTATTTTATGACATAAACATAAGAAGGGAATTTCCATTAAAAAACTTTGGGTCGTTACGTTCCTCAGCTGCGACACATGGAAGACGTCATGCACTCTCTCCTATTGCGGGGGTAGAGCAAGACGGTAGGCGACCTCACCAACCCTACACATGATCTCAAAGGGCCTGATGAACCATGGGGACAACATGCCTCCCTGGCCGAACCTCAACGTTCCATGCCGTGGGGAGACTCTCAAAAATACATGGTCTCCCTGCTCAAACTCCAAAGGCCACCAACATCGATCTGCATAGGACTTCTGTCTGCTCTGAGCCGTCCTCATCTGCTCATGAATGACATGAACCTTCTCTGTCGTCGCCTGCACAAACTATGGGCCCACGAGGGATGTCTCCCCAACCTCTATCCAACACAATGGTGACCAGCAAGGTCTCTCGTAGATGGCCACAAAAGGTTTCATGCCAATAGTAGAGTGGTAACTGTTGTTATACGCAAACTCCACCAAGGGAAGGTGATCCTCCCAACTCTGGCCAAAGTAGAACATGCACACCCAAAGCATATTCTCCAACACCTGGATAGTGCACTCAGTCTTCCCGTCAGTCTGGGGGTGAAAATCTGTACTCATCTGCAACTGAATATCGAATGCCTCCTGCAGGCCTCGCCATAATCACGACGTAAACCGCGCTTCACGGTCAGAGATGATCATTGAGGGTACTCCATGAAGGCAAAAGATCTACCAAACATACAACCGCCCCAGACTCTCCACCAAGCTCTGCTCCCTGATAGCAAGGAACTATGCCGACTTCATGATTCGGTCCACTGTCACCCAAATGGAGTCGTGGAACTTCATTGTGCATCGAAGCCCTATGACAATGTCCATAGATATGTCATCCCACTTCCACTCCGGGATAACAAGAGGTTGCAACAACCCTGTTGGAACCTGGTGCTTTTCCTTCACCTACTGAAAGGTAAGACACCGAGAAACAAACTCAGCTACGCTCTGCTTCATGCCAGACTACCAAAACTGCCGCTGAAGGTCTCTGTACATCTTCTCCACACCGGGATGTATAGCCAAGGGAGAAGTGTGGAAATCCCACATCACCTCCTCCTGAATCTCCAATGGTAATACAGCTCACCCCTAGAATAGGATCTCGTGATTCCCTCCTTCAGAATACCCATCAGGTGTGTCACCCATGGATATCTGATCACGCATTACCTCACTGTCGACATCCCCCAGCTGCGGCTCTCTCACACGCTCTTGGAGTGAAAGGGTCAATACCATCGACTGCAGAAAAGCCGTACCCTCCTGCTCCACCAAGGTCAGTTATAGGGAAGCCAAATGTTCTGAAGCTTCCCGCACTAAACGAGTATGGGACTTCCTTCTAAGGGCATCTGCTACCGTGTTTCCCTTCCCTAGAGTGTAGACTATCTTGAAATCATAGTCGTATAGAAACTCCAGCCAGCACCTCTGCCTCAGATTCAAATACCTCTCAGTGAAGATATACTTGAGGCTCTGGTGGCATGAGTAGACCACAAAATGCTCACCTAAAAGGTAGTGTCTCCATAAACTCAAGGCGAAGACCACTACTGTCAGCTCCAAATCGTGACTCACATAATTCTTCTCATGGGGCCTCAACTGCCTTGACCCACATGCAATCACTGTGCGTTGCTGCATCATCACGCACCTAAGCCCAGCTCCAGAAGAATCGGAATATACGATGTACTCAACTTCCTCTTCTAGAATCCTCAACACCAGAGCACTAGTCAGCCTCTGCCTCAACTCCTCGAAGGCCTTCTGGAACTGATCAGTCCAAGTAAACTTTCGCCCCTTCTGCATCAATGCGGTCAAAGGGGCAGAAATCTTGGATAAGTCCTCCACAAACCTCCTATAATATCATTCCAAACCAAGGAAACTCCACACCTCAGACGCATTCTTGGGTGGCTCCCAAGGAATCACTTCCCCTATCTTTGTGGGATCCACATCCAATGCATGTTTAGTAATGATGTTCCCCAAAAAGTGAATCTCGTGAATCCATAACTAACACTTTGAGAGCTTATCGTACATCTGGTTTTCTTGAAGTAAATCTAGGACCATCCCCAAATGCTCTGAATGCTCCTCCTCTGTCGTCGAGTAAATGAGTATGTCATCAATAAAGACAACCACAAACCTGTCCAAGTACGGCTAAAAAATCTGGTTCATCAAAGCCATGAAGACGGTAGGGGAATTCGTCACACCAAAGGGCATCACCAGAAACTCGTAGTGCCCATATCGACAACGGAAGGCCAGCTTTGGGATATTAGCCTCACGAACCCTCAACTGGTGGTAGCCAGATCGATGATCAATCTTCGAGAACCACTTTGCACCACGCAACTGGTCAAAGAGGTTGTCGATCCTCGACAAAGGGTACTTGTTCTTTATCGTGGCCTAATTCAGGTGACGATAATCTACGCAAAGTCATAGGCTCACATCTACCTTCTTCACAAACAATAACGGAGCTTCCCAGGGGGACACACTGGGCCAGATGTATCCCTTCTCATGAAGGTCATCCAACTGAATTCGTAGCTCCCGAAGCTCTGTGGGTGCCATCCGACATGCTGCACAAGATATTAGAGAAGTCCCCGGCTGCAAGTCGATACAAAACCACATCTCTCACCTCAGTGGTAGTCCCGAAACATCCTCGGAAAAAACATCCATATAGTCATATACAACGGTAGGGATACAAGTGCCTGTATAGTCCGTGGCTCCAAGAGTCGTGCTCGCCAACTGGTGTGAAAAATGTCGGGGGCTCCTGCTCAGAGTACCCATCTGCTATGCTAGGAGGTCTTGTTCACCAAGGATGGTGAACCTCATACCATCAGAAAACACACCTCTGACTCGTTTGTGACGACAGTCAATCTGAGCGTGAACCACAATAAGCCAATCCATGCCTAGGATGATGTAGTAAGTTTCCATCGTGATGACGAGCAGGTCCCATGTGAAACTCCCTCCACCGAACGATAGTTCGCACTGTCTGCGGATAAAGGTCACCAATGAGGCACTTCCTATAGGAACCTCAAGGCTAAGTGCAGGTGTCAGCGCCACTACTAGAAGATCAAACTCTCGTACCAACAGCAGCGATAAAAAGGATTTGTTGCCGCCTGTGTCTACTAATACTGAAGCATGTGTGGAGTAAACACAATGTGTACCTTGGACCATCTCGTGTGATGGGGGGTCTCGAACACCCATTGCCTGAAGCTTCCTGCGGCCCCTACAACCAACTCCCTGAGCCTGGCGTGGGCCGCCTGGTGGTGGCAGTGGAGGGATCTCAAAATGTCGTCCTCCACCTCCTTGTCCTACTGCTCTTCCTGTGCCACCTCCCTGAGGACCGCCCAGTCCCTGCCTATGTGACCCCTGGTCACGGCACTGCCTCTGCCTTTGTGGTGCGCTCGCAACCTACCACAGCTGATTTGTATGCCTGGTCGGGCAATCCTAGGCTTGATGGCCCTAACCGCTACATGCATAACACTGTCTCTCTCCCATCTCCCGTAATGCCCTACGGCATCACTGAGGTGTACAACCTTGGACCTGGGTCTGCTCACATAAGGGCCTCCTAGGCTGAGGCCTAACTCTCTGTCGTCTTCCTACTTAAGACTCCGTTCTAAAGTGGCCACTGCTAGGTCCTGCCATCTGGAGCCCCTTGGCCAGGAAGCTCTCGGTCACAATCGCATGCTCTAGCACCCCGGTGTAAGTGGGGATGCACAAGGGTACCACGCTAGCATGTATCTCCCTATGATGACCCTGCTCAAACATCCGCGCCCAGAAGTAGTTGTCGCGGATCATGTCCTGTGAGTAGCATGTAAGATTAGTGAACCGGGTCGTGTAATGGGACATTGAAATCCCCCCTGCTTCAACTCCAGAAGATCCTGGATCCAAATGGTGCATCACCATGAGGGGGAGTACTCCTCCATGAAAAGCTACTAGAAGCCATCCCATGTGAGGGATGACTCGTCATGGGACTGCATCACCAAACCCCACCATCGTCCGACTATCTCGAGAAAAGGATAGGAGGCTAGGGCCACCATCTGGTCTACTCGGGTCTATACCAGCCTGAAGAGCCATGACATTGACTCAAGCCAGTCCTTCGCCACCTGGGGATCCGGGTCCCCGTGGGACCTCGACAGACTCTAATGTTGGGTGTCTCGTAGTGCGCTTAGTCTGCGCGCAACCTCGGCCTGAGCTGCTGGTACTAACTACCGCTCCTTAGGTGGAGGGGCTACTATCGAAGCACTGGGCGGAAGTGGATCACGTGAGGGTCCCTAAACTGACGCCTCGTTTCTCTCAAGGTGATCATCAGGAACTGGAGAGGGTAACCTGGCTGGATGTTGTCATAGGGGTATCCTGAAAATTATCAAGGATTACAGCGATCAGATGATCATATATATATAACAGTAATAAAAAAGGGGAGCTGACTCAAAAAAAGACAGTCAAAGACTCAGTCCTACAAGATGCATGTTCCAATGTTCCCTACAACAAGTATCTCTGAATGTTGAGTCGACAAGCGAGTTATCAGGGTCCTGATGAATGGATACGTCAGCCACCCGTACCATCACTGTACTCCCTTTCCTAAGAGCCGCTCTCGAGACACGTCGACATCATTTCCCTAAATCCCAACCAATTCCTATTTAGGTATTTCTGAACAACTCCCCAAGAAAAGAACCATCCTCTAATACCACTTTGTCACGACCTGACCCTATCGGTCCCAAGCTGCAACTACCTCAGTCCCACCTCCATAGGCCAAAGGCTGGAAACCAGCGCCGAAGGCATAACAATATCAGGGAGGACTTCGAATGAGTACATGTACACATGCACACACCACCCACTCGATGTAGAAGTGCAGAGTAAAAATGGAAACCACGAGACAAATAGCTATAACCCAACCACAGTCTTGAATCAACCACTAAAAAGTGCAAGTAAAGTGTTGAAAGTCCTGACAAGTAAACTGAACAGTAAAAAGGGAAAAACACACGCCCAACCACAATGGTGCCACAACTCGGAAACAGGTTTCAAAAGGAAACAACTGAATAGATCGCCACCTGAAAACTCTAGCACTACCACGACACGCTTTCTGATCTCCTGTAACCTCTACGCTCCTCCGTAGTCATGATCGACCTACCCGTCATCTACAAGGGCCCACCAGGTGCAGGCAAAGCCCGTGTAGGGGTGATTTTAAAGATACTCAGTAGGATTCCCCGAAAGCTCAAGGGAGAAACAAAGGAGGCACTAAAGAGGTGAGCAGTAGACATAACTAGAATAGTAAAAGAGTATAGTAAAGAGAGTGAAACTCAACCCAACAAGAGGAAGGAAGTAAACTCTTCCAAACGAAAGGAGCTAGGAATGATGAGGAGATGAACTTCTCACCGATTCTTCATTACCTATAGTAGGAGCGTGGACTCGTCTAACCAAGAGAATCTTAACACGGAAATCACGTGGCATACCCCGTGCGTCTTCACCCCTCCTAGAAGGAGAGTAATTGAGCCTAAGGAGTTGGAACCGAAGTCAGTTGTATATGTATATATTCTCAACTAGGAACCTGAATGAGTGAGTAAGGGGACCTCCATCTCCAGGCTCCACCGAAGAAGATTCTCCAAGAGTTCTAGGGATATCCAACACTGAGCCCAAACATCCCGCACGTCATCCTGGGAGGTACAAGTCAAAGGGACTCGATCACCCCGCCTCGATACTATCTGCTTTGGGTGGCACTGACTCACCCGCACGGCTTTTAGGTTGTGTCTCAAGGATGTGTCTTGGTGGTGAAAGCACCCCTCATCTTCGTATATCCTAAAGTCACGTCAAAGTTGTCACATCACGGATCCGTATAACCAAGGATCCTGCTCCGGTAGTCACAGAGAAAATGTTACTGACTAGCCTCGTCAAATGGTCTAAGTCTAAAAGAAGTCAACGGGTAACCCACTGCCCAACCCAGGTAGAGGGTAAACCCCTAGAGGTCATCAGGTAACCCAATTCCAATCCCCACTTGAGGGTAAACCCCTAATAGGTCAATGGGTATCCCACTCCCCAGCTGCGCTGGAGGGTAAACCCTAAAAGTTGTCGAGTAACCCACTGCCATGCCCCAGTGGAGGGTAAACCCTTGTAAGTGAACGGGTAACCCACTGTCCAACCTGGCTGGAGGGTAAACCCTTATAGTTATATGTGTAACCCATTTCTTGGCCCCACTGGAGGGTAAACCATAATAATCGTTGGGTAACCCACTGCCCAGCCCAGCTGGAGGGTAATCCCGGGACTTGTCTGATAGTTTTGCACTGCTCGTGCTATAACTAGGTGTCACTAACATCACGACCGTTCATTGGGTTAGAGTGCGTCAAAGGAGTATCTAACCAACGGCCTTTCATATTTCCACATTTAATAATATCACATAAGAGGCCCCGCTGGCGTGAACTGATTACCCATTGTAATCCTCACGAGAAAACACGAGAGATAGACTACATACTCGCTGGAAATGACCTCCTGACGGAAAAGTTGTTCGCCAATACTTTAGGCCTGCTCGGTGTCTCTTGGGGCCCAATCTCGGTCCCAAAAGTGGTCTGGAAGATTGCGCCATTGAGATGGCCTCAGAAAAACACGTCAAATCGACTATTCATCCGCCCCGAACGGGCACCTAACGAAAACGTCGCAAAAAGCTGCATGACGCTTAAAAGAAGGCCCCATAGGTCCCTTGTCTCAACTCCAACTTCAATGTCCGAAACCATAATGGAAATCTCCACCTCAGTTCCAGGATCGGAACTCCGCTGACGGAGCTCAAAACAGACATCGGATGTGTCCGCGCCATCAAAAACCAGAACCCCCGGAAAAATGCCAATACAATTAATGGGCATGCCGCACCACCGAGGCCCCCATCTCAAGAATTAAAAATCTTTGAGACCATCTCAAAAGTTTCGTCTCGACGCCATGAATGCACTTCCACAGACGGCACGCAAAACAGACACTTGTAGAGAAAATTATGGGTGTCCAATGTCGGAGGGGCAAACCCTTCTGGGCTGGACCGGCCTGGTCCGCCCGGTCCGCCCGGTTTGGGGGGGCTGCGCCGGCCAACCCGGCTCGCAGTGCTGGCCCACGTCTCAGCCACGTGGCCTGGACGTGGACCCCGAGTCCACACAGTGCTTACTGGCCATGAGGGTTGTTCGCGGTCTTCCGCGGACACCCGCTGAAGGAGGGTCTCGGTCTCCGCTCGGTGTCGCGTGCTGTGACCCCAGTCCGCCTTGTCGTCGACCTTACCACCGCCTAGAGCCGCCTGGAACCGTCGCTGCGTCACGCGAAGCCACCGCCGCTGACGAGTCTGCCGCTGCGCCGCCATCCCAAAGAGTCGTTGTCGTCGCTAAAAACTGAGCTGCCGCCTGGAACCGAGCCGCGACCACCTGGAACACACCGTGCCGCCGCCGAAGCTCGTCGGACCTCCCTGGAACCACCGGAATAAGGGCAAAACGGCCGGGAAACTTCCTGGGGCCACCCCGAACACCCCAATACTCGAATATTTGATCTGAAAGAATCATTGGGAAGAATAATTCAAGCCCTACACAACCAGGGGCTTCGCTCGACGATTGGACATCAATTTGACATGAAGAATTGTATTCAAATGGGGTTGCGGGAATTAAAACAAAAACAACGCAGGCCTACCTCGATGGGCATAGCCCGACGCCTCACCGACGGTCTGCTGGAGTTTCTGCACCTCGCCAGAGTTGTGGAGGAGAGGAGAGGAGCTCGTCTAGAGGGAACTGCTATAGAAGAAGCAAAGGGAGGGGAGGAGGAGAAGGGGGAGGGTGTTTAAATAGAAAAACACATAAACCCCCCACCCGAAGGCCCCGTGCTCGAACCCACAGCGGGGTTGAGATTAAGCCTCCCATAGGGTAAACACCATGCCCTGACCACAATTGCGGTCTCAGAATTTTTGTTCGAGCCTCCGTTCGAAAGTTATAAAGCTCACGCCCGGGGCCGCCAGATTACAAAAATGTCCCTGGTGGCGTTTTTCACAGAAGAGTCGCGCCTGTGAAAGTTATACACCTCCTAGGGTAAACAGCACGTTTCAGACTCAATGGTACAATCAGTTTTTTCATCCAAGCAAATGTTTAGGATTTATTCTGTTTATTTAGCACGTCAAGTGTGAACACGTGCCAATTTTAATTCCGGCCACACCGAGGCTCAGAATCGCACGCCGTCTGAACGTCCTACATTGGAATAACATCAAGAAAAATGCAAAGTCTTATTGGTTTAAAAACCGGGTTCTTACAAAAACCTTCATCCTAAACGGTGTTTCATGTCAGTTATTTAAAAACGACGTTATATATAGTATATTACCTAGGTTATTTAATTACCAACATGAAAGGACTTCAGGATAAATGTTTTTTATGTCGGTTATTTAATAAACAACATAAAAAAAATGTTCCATTACTGATTCAAAACGTCAAGTTTTTTTAACCGACTTTAAAGACATTATTTATAATGTCACTATTATTTATAGTGGCTAAAAAGTGACCTAAAAAGTAAAAAAAATCAATGTTAATAAGGCTTTTTGTACTAGTGGACGGAAATTCGATAATCTTCTAGATTAAAAAAACCTTAAATATAAAATTATGATTTGCAATTATATCAAATGAAGTCACATTGTTGATCCATAATGAAATTAACTCATCAATTAGTGGTTTCAGAGAAACATCAATATTTTTCATTGGATTCCCTGGAATTAACTACGTCAAATATATATTGGGTTCCATCATCAACATCCAAGGAGGTGGGTTGTATGGAGTAATGAAAATAGACCAACAAGAATATTTACTACCGTAAGCACCAAATGGACAAAACCATCAGTAGAAAGGCCCTACCATATGTTACAAGGTTTTGATGAAAAAGAAAGATGTGTCTGGTCAAAATGTTTCCATGAATCGCCTTCACATGGATGATTTAAGCTTTATGCGATGTAAATATTTAATTTATGCCATTTCATCAATCCATCTGTGATGTGGGACATTAATCAACATTGTAAAAGAGGTGTAATTGGAAAATATCTCAAACGTTTTCATGAAAACCCTGGACTTTCCTTGTTGTGCCTCTTTATATCTATATTCTCCACATGTTGGACAATTAACCACAGATTCATAATCACCATAATAAAAGATTCATTAATTTGACCATGCATAGATCTTATGATAACTTAGACCCAAATTATGAACCAAACTTTTACTTTCATAGAAACTTACAGGTAACATATTTAGGTCTGGAAACAATGACTTATTGGAGGATAAAATCTGATTGAAATAACTATTTGACATTCCAAAATTTGATTTAATAGCCATAAAATTTTTAACAGCTTCATGTTTTCTTATCTGGATTTCTGGATATAAGTCATCCTATGTGGGTTTCAATAAATTGAAAAATTGAGATGGTTCTTATTTAGGATTTGGAATATCATTCTGAGTTGTTGTTTCAGGAATAGTTAGACCAGATGGTTCATGTATTAAATTCTAAAATGATGGATCCAGAACCAAAAAAAATTGTATTTTCTACTGAACTATTTTCACCATGTTGATGCGAAAAAATATAATCTTTCCGATAACCGGAATGAAATAGATGATGTTCAACATTGTCAAATGTTTTGAATGTCCTAAGATCACATTTATGACATGAAAATTTAATTGTTCCTTCATATTTTTTTTGAAATTTGACGATGAAAATGATAAAAAGTCTTCAAAACCTTAAATAAATATAGGATATAAACCAGGCCCATTTGGTTTTTTGCGATTATTTATCCAATCATGGTCACGTAACAAATACCGGTGTCTACTTCCCGAGTCCATAGTTATCTAAAAACAACAAAATAAAAACAATTATTATAGATAATTTTGACTAATTCCGTATTATTATTATATTTTACCACCATGAAATATTCTATTGAATATGATCAGATTGAGGCACTGGGTTAGCACTAGATTACGGGTCCCGTAGAGGATCGACATAGATAAAATAATAATATTAAATATATTATATAAGACACATGCTATTTTTTTGAAAATAAAATAATATATCTTGAACATGCTATGTGTGTTCGGGGTTAAATTGCATTTCACGCAAGAGTAATTCATTTAAATTTTTTAATATAATTTCTTATACAAATTTAAAATATCTTCCAAACTATGTATCGTATGAAAAATTTAAAACCACTATTGGGTCTGGGATGTGGGGATGTGGGGTGTTCCATAGGCGTGACATAACATTTAACTTTATAACAAATATTTGTAATATTTGTCAATTACTCATATTTTTTCTTTTACAAATTTTAAAAAAATCACAATTTATTCATATTTTCAAATTATTAGTTATACTTTTTAATTAACACTAATATATTCTATGTATTAATGATATTGAAAAATTAATTATTAGTTATTATAAATTATGTAATTATTAATATTAATATAATTTTTTATGTATTTATAGATTTCATTACCTCTATATATTTATATATATATATTTTACAAATTCTTATTATGTTTATATAATCATCGGTAATGTAAACCATTTATTAATAATAATGAATCATTAATTGTTAAATATTATAAACTATTTAAATTAATAATACATCTTTAATAATTAATATTTTTACAAATTTTTAAGAAGTCTTATAATTGTTATTCTTATAAAAAGTATTACAGAAAATTATGCTAATTATTATTAACTATGTTTTTAATATTATATATTTAAAAATTTTATTGTTTTTCCTTAATCCAATTTTTTAATGTTTTTTAATATAAAATATTTTTATAAATAATGTTTAGTTAAAATGTTCTCTTTAAATTAATTTTCTCATCATTATTAAAAACACTCATTTCTATTTATATCATAAATTATATATATATATATATATATATATATAATGCATAATTAAATATATTTACATCAAATTAAATTTTAAATGTTTTTTAGAACAGATTAACTTATCAAATCTATATACATACATAAAGACACACAGTTATGTTTTATATATTTCCTCAATTTTTCAAATTATTAATAATACTTTGTAATTAACACTGTTATTTACTATTTATTATGAATATTAAATGAGTAATTATTTATATATATTTATATTAAATGATTTTATAATATATATAAATATATCAAAAAATTTATGACAATTTTTTTGAACTAATATACATATTAAATTTATATTTACATAGATATAAACATACATAAATATATAATATTTATCAATAATATTGACTAATTAATTAGTAATTATTATAAATAATGTAATTATTATTATTAATCAATTATATTATTATTAAATTTTTAATAATTATTATATATATTTATATCATGATTTTGTAATTAATATAAATACATAAAATATATTCTGACTATTTTTTAAATAAATATACCTAACAAATATATATATATATATATATACAAAACCATACATGTAATATTAAAATTTTTATATATACATAATGAGATGTGATATATATATATATACACGATTTGATAATCAAATATATTTTTACATGGGTTTTTAAACATATATACAAAATCCATGATCCTGCAAAATTTATTAAAACGTGATGACAAACATACAACATTGCCTGTACACCCAAAAATACAAAAACAAAAAAAAAACCCACATGTCCAAAACATAACTGCTGATAAGGCCAAATAAACAAAACCCACAATACTTTAACCCACAAAACATGCCGACAGAACCCCTTCCATCCTTTAAACCACCGCATCAAAAGTCATCTCGCTCCCTGAGGTCTCCTCCAACCCCGCATCCCAAACAAAAACCAAAAATTGACCCACCCGTATCCGGAAGGCACACCGCATCCCAAGGACAGCTGTATCCATCCACGGCATCGTCTTCATCCAAGATCGCCGTCGGCAGTCCACCATCGCTGACTAGGATCCAGTAATACGCTTGTGGCCGAACCAGCCCTGTCGCCTCCCAAAGATCAGAGCCTTCCAGCATCATCGTCACTGCCGGACAGCATCTTCATCGAAGAAAAGGACCTTCCATACCTCTCCATGAGCCGAGACCGCACCAACACAGGGCTGCGAGTCACCTGGTCCAGAGCCCGCAACCAACCGTGCTGCTAGTGCATCCTAACACCAGTTTCAACCACGCTGATAGGCGAGCTCCGTAAAAAACACATGTAAAACACCAGATGTCGCCGGCCCAAAGAAAATAATTGGAACCACAACTAACGTATAGTGGCCCCCGGGTTCCCAGATCCAAAGTTCCTCCTCAATCCCAACTGCACTGGTGCAACCATATTCTCCGACCAGATCCAAGGACCCCAACGCATCTTCATCCATACAGTCAGATCCACAAACAGAACCCACCAGCAAGAGCCCGTCATCGGGAATCCAGATATCTCGCAGAAGCTGGCCGAGACCACCAGATCCCTACACCACTACAGATCACGCGTTAACCACCAGTCCATCACCCCTGAAACCATCACCCCTGATATCGTCGCCCGAGGTCCTCCCAGGTCTTCGAACACCAGCCTTCCCACTGTCACGAGCTCCGATCTGTCGTAATTTGAAAACCCCTGAAAACAAGGTCTTCTATATGCCATGTGAATCCGTGATTTCTTTTTTTGTTGTTAATTAAAAGCATTTTTTTATTTGATATGCTGTTAAGGATCTGTTTCACAGCTGGCAAGGCCGCACCGCCTATCCGTTTTCCACGGTCCACGTACCTCTCCTCTTTGTTTTCGGTCCGGTTCCTTTTGAGGTGCGAGTGAGCAGGTGGGCAGCTCAGCTTGGCCTCAAGAGAGATAGCGGTCGGAGGGGCTCCGCGTGCGGCAGGGGGCCGGCACCAGCGGATCCGGCCGGAAGGCAGGCTGAGGCAGGCAGCGACGGTTCTTCTTGGAATAGTGGAGCGACAATGTTCTAGACCGGGTTTCTTGTTTCTTGGACCCGGAGGCCGTCGATTTTGATTTCTACGGACTTAGCTTCCCCAAGCAAGAAGGGTTCTTCCGTGTCGACTTCGTCCAAATCATTCGTGTCCCCGCCATCTGCTTATAGCCTCGTCTAAAGAGGATGAATAAATCGTGGAAGTGCCATCCTGCTCGCTAGAAATCGGTGCCTACAGGCACGCTGCCGCAGTCCAGGACAAGGCGATTCAGAGGCAGTGCTGCAAGGTTTGGTGGGCTAGGTCAAGATTCCTGTGGCCATCGCGGGTCCTCTTTTGCTGGATAGGAATGAGTTGTGGGAACCGCTAGCGTCGATAGAGGACTATGTGGTGGCCAGCACTAACTGTGACTGTTACAGTTGAACCGTCATAGTCTTAAGGACCAAACCACGGCGACTTGACTGTAACAATCTGCATCAAACCTGAGGCTGTACGGAGATGATAAAGGTGAGACCGAGCCCTTGTAAGGGGGTCTCGGTCAATTCTTTATCTGTTTTTTCTTTTGGGTTATTGAGTCTGTACCTGTTTTGATTTTAATTCTTGTTGCATGCGTTGAGTTTGTGTTGTGGTGCTGTTTTCCATTGCCGCTGCTTGTACTTTTTTTATCTTGCATAGTAAAAACCGTGATGATCATGCCCTGTGCACGTAGGCCAATTGGCCGAAACACGTAAATCTATGTGTCTATTTTACTGCTTTTTGCATTTGTTCAACCTATAAATCGCTGGTCGATTCATTGATTCTTGAATATTTAATTTAATTCTAATTTGGAATTTAAATGGTTTATTAGAAGCTATTGGAACCCTTTTTGAATGGTTGGTTTCCATTGTTGTCGCTTTATTGTTCTCATTGCTGTTTGATTCTGTTTTGGATGAATCAACGTGTTCAGATTATGTCTTCTGTTTGAATGAGAATTAACTGCAAGCTTTGATTTTGTAATTGCCACTGCATATTTGTTTATGAATAAGCCACTGCTATATGTGTGTCTCTCATTCAATGCTGCTTTAAATTCATTTGAACACTCCTTATTGTTGGACTGCAATGTGAGCATGTTTTCTGTTTATCAATTTGCATGTAATAAATTGAATATAAACGTTGTTTATGCATTTCGGATTTTAACGAATCAAAACACCCAATAGTTCTTGGGCTATTACGTGGGGACTGTCTCTCGCGTAGGGGCGCTCCCCGCAACAAAGTGGTATCAGAGCCTAATTGAGTTTAAGTATTGCTTTGTTAAAATTTGAAATAGATTATTCATTTCTTTCAAATGTTTTTCTAGTGACTTTTACCTATAGCAGCATGCTTTGTTGTTTCGTTCAGCTTGGCCGTTTGCTCTCTTGGGTTGTAATTTCATTCTGCTGCTGGTAGTTTGATTCCTCGTTGTTTGCTTTCCATTTTCCTTTACCTATCTGAGCCTTAAAAGATGTCTCTTGGTAGTTGTTACCTATGTGTGTCTATGGTTTCGGGGTAGGAATCAGTTCTATGTGAGGTTTGCCTATGTTTGAGAGCTGGTTAGCAGTATGAGTTTGGCAGGATCTTGTGTCTCTAGTGTCTGCCTTTTGCATAAGAGATGAGTTTATGTTAGCTCGGTTGTGTTCCTCCACATCCTTTAGGACTGTTTGCTCCTGGTATGGTCTTGTTGCGAGTTCGATGTTTAGGTTTGGGTAGCTTGTGGGTGCAGTGCTCTTGTTTGTTACTTGGTTGGCCGCCATGCTTCTTTGATTGCTGTTCAACCCTGTTTAGCGGCTTTGTTTGGTTTCCTAGGAACTGTGTGCGGTTAGTAAGTCTAGACTAGGATGTGTGGCCCTTTAGTGGCTTGTTTTCCCCTAGTTTCAAGCCGGCTTCCAGCCTTTGTTCTCGCGTCTTTGAGCTGTCATAGGATGTTGGGACTGCTTGCATGTGTCCTCGCAGTTTCCCTTTTTTGTGTGAGTAAGTCTCCTTTTGGCTCTTGTTTAGGCGGTCGTCCCCTATAGTGGAGATTCTGAATCCATTCGGTTAAGGGTCTTATGGTGCCTTGCGTCGAAAGTCTAGGCGGCGTGTCTCGGTTTTAAAGCCGACAGTTCTTGGTCCTTTGGTCCTGATATGTTTTTTTTGTGGGTTCAGGTGGAGACTCTTTTTGGTCGTTTCATTTACTTTGCATATTTTCTCTCTATTGGTCTCTCTTTATGCTCCTCTTTGCATAATTGCACTGTTTTTGTAATGAGTTACATTCTATGTGAATTTCTCTAAGTTTTGGTTTGCCATGTTTTGTATGAGGATGGATACTGCTCTGTTTTGTTGGTGTTCTGTAGGCACAAGTGAGCTAGTTTGGGGACCCGTTGGCATGTGATTTTCCAGTCCATGATTTCCTCGTTGGCATCATCTCAGAGTGACTCAGGTAAGTGTAGGAATGACCTTTCATCATGCAGTTGTTTAGAATTGTTTTATTCTGAACATGTTTATTAGTTTTTCAATATCATTCAACTTTGGGAAACATGTGTCACATTGATACATGGATAGGGGGACTGTTTGGGTCATACTATGTAGGTTTTCTTCCTGTTTAGGATATTCCCAAGTTGATGATGTTAGGTGGTGCAGAATCATCATGTGGTTTAGGTTTTAATTTGCAAGGTAGAGAGTATGTTGTTGTGGAATATTAAATATGTTCATGCATTTAATTTCAAAGGGGGAGATTTTTGAATCCGTGATTTATTTTTTGTTGTTAATTAAAAGAATTTTTTTATTTAATATGCTTTTTCTGTTAAGGATTTGTTTCACAGCTGGCAATGGCGCACCACCCATCCGTTTTCCACCGTCCACGTACCTCCTCTTTTTTTTGGTCCGGTTCCTTTTGAGGTGCGAGGTAACCGTTTCAACAGGAGTGAGGGAGCAGCGCAGGTGGGCAGCTCAGCTTGGCTTCAAGAGAGAGAGCGATCAGAGGGGCTCCACGTGTGGCAGGGGGCCGGCACCAGCGGATCCGGCCGGATGGCAGGCCGAGGCAAGCAACGACGGTTCTTCTTGGACTGGTGGAGCGACGATGTTCGAGACGAGGTTTCTTGTTTCTTGGACCCAGAGGCCGTCGATTTTGATTTCTACGGACTTAGCTTCCCAAAGAATGAGGGCTTCTTCGGTGTCGACTTCGTCCAAATCATTCGTGTCCCCACCATCTGCTTCCAGCGTCGTCTGAAGAAGTTGAAGAAATCGTGGACGTGCCATCCTGCTCGCTAGAAATCGGTGCCTACAGGCACGCGGCCGCAGTTCAGGACAAGGCGATTCAGAGGCAATGCTGCAAGGTTTGGTGGGCTACGTAAAGATTCTCGTGGCCATCGCGAGTCCTCTTTTGCTGGAAAGGAAGGAGTTCTGGGCACCGCTAGCGTCGACAGAGGGCTATGTGGTGGCCAGCACTAACCGCGACTGTTGCAGTGGAACCGACATAGTCTTAAGGACCAAACAACAGTGACTCGACTGCAACAATCTGCATCAAACCTGAGGCTCTATGGTGATGATAAAGGTGAGACCGAGCCCTGGTAATGGGGTCTCAGTCAATTCTTTATCTGTTTTTTTGGGTTCTTGAGTTTGTACCTGTTTTGATTTTAATGCATATTGCATGCATTGAGTTTGTGTTGTGGTGCTGTTTTCCATTTCCGCTGCTTGTACTTTTTTATCTTGCATAGTAAAAACTGTGATGGTCCTGCCCCATGCACGTAGGCCAATTGGCCGAAGCACGTAAATCTATGTGTCCATTTTACTGCTTTCCGCATTTGTTCGACCTATAAATCGCCGATCGATTCATTGATTCTTGAATATTAAATTTAATTCTAGTTTGGAACTTAAATGGTTTATTAGAAGCTATTGGAACCCTTTTTGAATGGTTGGTTTCCATTGCTGCCACATTATTGTTCTCATTGCTGTTTGATTCTGTTTTGGATGAATCAATGTGTTCAGATTATGTCTTCTGTTTGAATGAGAACTAACTGCAAGCTTTGATTTTGTAATTGCCACTGCATGTATGTATATGAATAAGCCACTGCTATATGTGTGTCTCTTATTCAATGCTGCTTCAAATTCATTTGAACATTCCTTATTGTTGTAATGCAATGTGAGCATGTTTTCTGTTTATCAATTTGCATATAATAAATTGAATATAAATGTTATTTATGCATTTCAGATTTTAACAAATCAAAACACACAATAGTTCTTGGGATATTACGTGTGGACTATCTCTCGCGTAGGGGCGCTCCCCACAACATGACATGCTGGTGAAGATCTAAGATCATATATTTCTTAACTGGGGAACAATCTTGGTGAGGACCAGAAAAAATCACAGTTGAATCATCATATTTTCTCCGAATTAGTTTGTCACATGCACCAAACATATCAAAATGACCAACAATTTATATTGAGACATTCTCTACCAGACTTTGATGCTGAGAGTAATCATGGGGAATGAGTATCTCTCCAAGGTAGAGAGATAAACTCTCCATCTGATAAACTATATTACATAATAAAAATTCCACATTAGTTACATTATATATTGGCCATTTAAACATATATATATATATATCAAAAAATTAAACGTTTTTATACAACTTATATAGATATATATTCACATGTTTATATACATAAATGTGTGTGTATATATATATGTATATATTAAAAACATTACACATTTTTAAAGCATTTATATATATTTATGTCTGTATATATATATATCATAAATTTTACACGTTTTTTTAAAACATTTACATATATTTTAACATTTTGATATACATACATGTGTGTGTGTGTGTGTGTCTGTTAAAAACATTACATAATTTTTTATTAAAATATAAATAAATAATTATATATATATATATTATAAAAATTAAACGTTTTTTAAAATGTTTATAGATGCATACCCAGAATGTATTGTTTATATATATTTATAAAAAAAATTCATAATTAATCAGAATGTGTTAATATGTATTTATATTAAAAGGTTTATTAATTAATACAAATATGTCAAATATATTTTGGAATTTTTTTAAAGAGATATACATATCAAATATATATATATATACATATATAAAAATATACATACAGATATACATATATGTTTATATATATCAAAAACCATATACATATTTTGAAATTAGTATATATATATATATATAAACACATAAAAATATCAAAATTAAATAAACACATGTAAATATATATATATATATATAGACACAATCATATATTTGAATATAATGGTAAACAAATATACTTATATATATACAACTATAAATTTAAAACACATAAATATCAAAATTAAAAAATTAGAATACCTAAAAATCAATTAAAATAAATTACACAAACCAAATTATAATCAAAATAGAGATTAATACAATTGTGTCAATCCTAAATATGAAATAAAGAATGCAAATCAGATAAATTATTAAAATAGGTATTGGCCAAACCAGTATGTTTAACATTCAATCAAAATATGCAAAAAACGAACCAGAATAAAACCAAAATAGAGATTAATATAATTGAATCAATCCTAATTATCAAATAAAGCATGAAAATCAGGTGAAATTTTAAACCAAGGGTTTTACCAAACTAGTATATTTAACATTGACCCAAAATACAACAAAAATGATGGAGAACATTATTAGAGTCTATACATTGAAGATCTGAGCTGAAATCATAAAAAAATTGGGAAGAATCGAGAGGCACAGAGTTGTAGCGGATCGACTGGCTGGGTAGGGTTCGGTGTGCTGCTTGGGATAGGTAGGAGAAAGAAGTGGAGGAAGAAAGGGGAGTCACACGAGTGTTAAAATGCTTGGGTTTTTGGCGATGGAATTAATGCCATCACAAAAAAAAATTTGTCAAATTTTTTTTACGATCACTAATTTATGTTGAAAATATTACCGAGCGGGCGAACATTTGCAACAAATAATGTAATCCATCACAAATACTCGTATTGATTACTTTTCCTTATGGACAGTAAGAATGACTGCAAAAACTATTTGCGATGGATTATTAATTATATCAGAAAAAACATTTTTTTGTGACAAAATTAATAATCAGTCGAAAATAATAGTAGAAAAGACACTATCTTAGATTGGTCATATGCCCGTCACAACTGAACCGTCGCAAATGATCGAATTTCTTATAGTCGAATTATCAATGTCAAAGTCGATGAGATTCTATCTTGATACCAAAGTTGAATAGATTAGATCAAATTCGATCGATCCTATGAATCCAACCAAATTAAATCTTCTAAATACAACCTAATTTGATCCTCCATGACGAACCAGATTCGATCCAAAGTGTCATTGACTTTGTCTCTGTCTTCCATCTAAGACGTGTCGTGACACTGGGTGATGATTTTTTAAGAAGATAATTACCTGAAGTTTCTTGTGAAGCTTGTTTTTGATTCATCGATGGGCTATGGGTTGGGGGTGTTCACTACTCTGGTGAGGAATACAACCAGTATTGGGGGAGAGAGACATCACATGAGATATAGGAAGTAGTGGATTTTTTCCCCATAACCCAACCCAACCCTACCCTATATGAGATGGGTTGGGTTGGGACAAGTCCAAACATAAAATAATGTCTGAACCGACCCGACCCGACCCGTCCTATTTTAATTGGGTCAGGTCCAACAAATACCCCAACCCGACCCAACTCGGCCCATGGACACCCCTACCCTTACCACCCCAACCAATCGTGGTGGGAAACAAATCATATAATCCTTGTAGAGTACAAAACATAAAAAATGAAATATATTGACAACATGAATTATAAGGGTGTCAATATGTATAAATAGACATTCATGATGAATACATAACATATGCAGGCGTCATCAAAATTTATGTAATCTTAACATTTAAAAACATATGATAATGTGCACAAATAAACTTTTGATCATACAACGTTATTTATTCTCATGCATCATATGATCTTAAATAACAACAATGTCCATGAATATCATCCTCATGGTATATATATATATATATACTAAATGCGGTAGAGCCATGGGCTCAGAAACCCAAACCCATGACCCCAAAAATTTATTAAAAAACTGTAAAGGTACATCATACTTGAGGAAATGATTACATGTGAAACACCACACCTAGATAGCAAACTAAACAAACACCTCAGGTACCCAACTATTTCCTATTTCTAGGCTGGCCGCAACCTCGAGATCCACCCCGATTAGCTGGATGGCACCCACATCCCCTTTGCATCACTGGTTCATCATCCATCCCCAGAACCTCAATAGTGTGCAATTCAGTTGCTTCATGAGAATCTTCCCCATGCACCTTTGAATGCACAACTTCAATATTGAAGATATCATCCTGGTGAGCCTTAGCATGAGGAGACTCCTCATACAGGTCTTGAGGAGCCTCCTGTGCATCCTTGGAGTCATGCACAACGATAAAAGAAACAGGCTAGTCCATCTCTTTTGGGGTCTCCAAACCATCAACAATAGCTAGTGTCAAGGAGGATCACATTCTGTTACTGCATCCTACATTCATGAGTCATTCAATATTAAGCAAATCAAACTCAGAGGTCTTAATAGACTCTAACATTGAATAGAAATTGACAGCTGGTTTTACAGGTCCTTGCAATGCCACAATACTAGATGCATCCATTGAATCAACATCCAAATTAATCTCCCTAGATCTGTAACCATTGAAGGAGCTCGTGCAAGGTCTTGTACATAACTAGGTGTGGTAACATCCTCCAAATTAGCAGAGGGAGATCTTGCCAGAATATCTTCTTTCTTATGTACAGAAGATCGGAGCACACCCTCCCCCCTAGAACACCTTGGGGGCCACTGGTCCACTCACCAGAAACAGTATCCATCGGCACACCATCCTGAATCCCCTATTTTAAAGCAACCCCACCTACAAGGACATTTCCCACGTTTAGATCCACTTCAATCCCATTATCCACAATGGCCACTGACACCTCATCATGAATAGTTGGGCATGCCCTTGGCTTCTTAGGCATCACCAATTTAAATCCATCAATATCCACAATTTTTATCTTACCATTCCTACAAGTAGAGGCTAGTTAAGGACAGTATAACTCTTGATTTACTTCATTCTGGATGGCAGCCTCATGCTCAGATTGATTCCCTTCATCCTCCTCAGCCACATCAGCACATGACCAATTATCTATACCCCTAGTGACACCAAGTGTTTCCTTATCCAATGGTCCACCGTTCACCGGGACAACATCAGCATTAGAAGGTTACTGAAATGCATCAATCTTTGACAGACCTTGTTGGAAAACTTCAAAAAATGAGGTAGTAAAAGAATTGTGAGGATCCTTCCTCCTGAAAACTTGATTACAACCATTAAGCTCAACGTGTTTCTTCTTTCACTGATCTTGTGCATGACCCAAAGATTTACATAGTGAACATTTCATATTCTTGCCGCATTGCGCAGGAGCATGGCCAATGCATAGACAAGACTTACAGAAAGTAAGTAACCACTCATATTGTATAGATAATTCTAACTTAATCTCACCCAGAACAAGGAAAACTGTGTTAATAAGAACTTGAGAAAAATCAATCTCAACCAATACACGAGCAATGTGACCATACCTAGGATGCTCTGTTTCTTTTTCAACCTTAATCGCACATCCTAAAACATACGCGACCTCCCACAAAACCGAAGGTTTCTAGAAAACCCAATTCAAGCCCCTGATTCGAATCCAAGTTTGGGTGGATGAGTTCTTAATTGTAAGAGGAAATGCTAAAGGATCCCACTGTTGAACCATAATGTAACCAGGTTTCAGTGAAACTAGTCCAAAACTCCAGGAAATTTTTTGATGTTCCTTCAATGATAAAACAATATGGAAAATACCTCTCCCAATTGAGATCAAACGCCAGTCAGTGATGCCCCACCTCTGAGATAAATGAGCATGCACTTCATCAACCCTCAAAGGGGTATCACTTTGAGTTCCAGATAAACTGGAAAGGAGAGAGAACTGACATTCTTCAAGATGAGATTCTAATGTTTTTAGACTCGCTTCCATAAATGAAATAGAGCCATTCTTGGTGATCCATTTATGTAATGAGGCAGATTCATACTGATATTCAGAAAAAAACCTATTACGGGAAGCCGATCCTTTAGACTTTCACTTAGGGTTCATCGCATTAGCTTTCACTACATCCACATGATTCAAAGAAATCCCACCACCCGTAGCCACCGCTATTGAAGGGGGGATGAAGACATCCTTAGGATCAAAATAACATTCCAGAATATTTTCCATTGATCGTCAGCTTGATGATCGCCAGAGAGTCATCGAGAGAGAGGTCTCCCGCATTTCCCATAAACACACACACACACACATATATAAAATATTCATTAGAGATTTATATTTATTATATATATATATATTTATAATTATAATTATAAATAAATATATTTTACATAAAATTATTAATATATAATTATAAATATATAATTATAAATATAATAAATATATTTATTATTTAATACAACTTATTACAATTTTATAATTATTTAAATATATCATATTTATATTAATTATAAATATTTGTTTTTTAATTAATTATTATAAGAAAACCTTATTTTTGAATTTAACTATAATAATTTTATATAAATTAGTATATTATTTATTATAATCTTTTATGAGCGATAAGAATAGTGCTGATAAATCAATTCTTTATCAGAGCCAAAAAAAAAGCTGGTAAATGTTACAACTTTATCAACACTTTTTTTAGCGTTGATAAAAGTTATCTTATCGACACTTTTAGCAGGCGCTGAGAAAATTGAGGCTTTTATTAATGTTTTCTGCTTAGCGCTGATAAACGTAGATGCTTCTGTTAGCCAGATCTGGGGTAGTATATATATAAACACACAGATATAATAAAAATCAATACACATCCCAGAAAAGGGAAATAACCAATAGAAAACACTAACACAAACATTTCCTAGTAAGTGTGATAAATTATAATGATTTTTTTAATAAAGTTATAGGATACCCTTCCAATGGAAGCAATAGGGCCTGGTGACAGTGAAGTCAGGGTAGGCAGCGATGACAGTGGAGGGCTTCACAGTGAAGGTGGGGTTTGCGGCAGAGGAGTAATAGATGAGGGTTCGAGGTAGAGATAGGTTTAGGGCAGAGGGGCGACGAAGGAGCGGCAGAAGAGGGTTCACAGTAGAGGCGGGTTCGCGGTGGAGGAGGAGTTCACGGTGGTGGAAGAGGCGGTGGCGGAGGAGGGGTCGGCGATGGCAGAGGTGGGGTCGGGGCAGAGCAGTGGTCGACGGTGGAGGGGTTAGGTTCTGTGAGAGCATGAGGGGTGTGAGAATGAAAGAGAATATTAGGATTTTTTTTATAAAACCCATTAAACCTATTATCATAGCTATCTAAAAAGCGCTGAAAAAGATATTCTTTAACAATGCTAAAATAGAAAGCGCTGATAAAAAATACATTTATCAATGCTTTTTAGTGCTGATAAAGATATTATGTTGATAATTTATATATATTAATATATATATTTATAAAATTATATATATGATTAATATGTATTTATTTATTTATAATTATAACTATAAATAAATATACATTTCCTTTTAATTATAAAATTATAATTTAAATAATTATAAAACTATAAGAAATATACTTATTATATTTGTAATCTTAATATATATATAATAAATATAATAATTATATATAATTATAATATTATAAATATATACAACATATTTATTCTAATTTTATAATTATTTATATGAATATATATATATTTATAATTATATTAATATATATATATATATTTATAATTATAATTATAAATGAATATATATATATATAATTGTAAAATTATAAAAAATTAATATTTATAATTTTTTTAATTTTATTAATATATAAATTTAATATATTTATTAGATTTTTATAATTATTTAAATATATATGTAATTATTTATAACTATAAATATAAATATTTGTATTTATTTATCAATATTTTTATATGTTTATAAATATATTTATTTAATTATATATAACATTATACATGAAAGTAATAAATATTTTTTTTATAAATTAATACTTATATAAATAAATAAATTATTATTTACATTTAAAACTAATTAATAAATATATATTTGTATGTAATTAAAAAATTTAATAAAAATTTTGTTTATTTATAGTTGTACTTATAAATAAATAAATTTATATATATATTTAAATAATTTTATAAATATAAAAAATATATTTATAATTTTATAAATGTATATAAATTTATTTTTTTATAAATTTTAAATTATATAAATATATCTACAACTATTAGGATTGTATTTATTACTATTTGTATTTATTTATAAATATTTTTATATATTTATAAATATACTTATTTAATTATATTATAACTTTATAAGTAGTATAATAAATATATTTATTAGAATTTTATAATTATTTACATATATATATATATATATATTTATAGTTATAATTATAAATATAAATAAATGTTTTTATAAATATTTTTATATAATTATAAATAAATTAATATTTATTTATTTATATTTATAAAATTATAATATATGTTTTTATTATAATACAAATATAAATACAAATATAAATATAAAATTTCAGACATGGACTATTTTTAATGATTTTAAATACTTATTTACATAGTTCATATCATTTTATTTTAAAATATATATATAGAGAGATATATATTATTATTGTTATATAAATCATATTTTAGAATATAAATGTCAAAGGGTGCGTACATTAATGCTCATCACAATCCCATCACAAGCCCATCATAAACCCTCTCTCCTATGCGTCATCTGGGCCACCCTGCTTGCATGCCAATGTATCCTTATCCATCGCTTTTTCATCTTTCACGTTGTCATCCACTGCTACGTCATCGTCCCAGGCATCACCTCTCGTGTCTATTCACTTCCCCTGCCTTCATCATCTCTAGATAGAGCACAGTCGTTTCCCTCAGTTGTCCCCGGGCAGCACCATCGTTTGCCGAGAGACAAAACTAGTTGGTCTTCACCCTTTAGCCTAACCTGCATCTCCCATGGTAAACCCCTGCACTGGCATCAATCATCATCTGTCTCCCCAACTGATCCCTAGACACCATCATCCTGGGAAGCAGCCCCCAATGCCATCATCGCCCCTGCATTGTCATCCCGAGCATCACCTCGTGCCGATCCGCTGGCCCTTCCATCTTCATCTCTGGACAGAGCACCATCAGAGCCCTCACTTTTTTTTCATATGAACAATGTTTGGGTGTTGTTACGGTGATGGAAGCCAGGATGTTGGAATCCATTGTGTTGGATGGGGTGGAGTTGAAAAGGAAAATGAGGATGGGTGATCATCATCATCCATGTTGCACCCTTCAATTGTTGGTCGTTGCATTGGTGTGACAAATTTTCTGGAATCGTTGGAGCCCAAGAAGAAAGAACTTGTTGCCTTCTTCAACCCATGGAATGCTTTCAACGCCCTGACTCTAATCCTTCCATCCACATTTTTCAGTGGCCTGGTTGAAAACAATCCACCACCGCACCCCCAAAATCCATCTTTCTCCTGAATGGAAGATCTTCGGGAGTCGGTTGGCTGCCCCCTCAAGCTGCTGCCACCCACTGCAACGTAAGAAGAGTCGTTGTGCTAGGGTGGCAAGGGAAGGGGGTATAAAGGGTAAGAGGAATCTATTCTCTTAATGGGAGTACTGAACTAGTAGGGTACTGACATTGCCATTGCAGGTAACAGTGGTAATGGAGAAAGTATGGCAAAAAAGGAGGAGTGAAGCGCAATCCGGAGAAGGTATAGCCGAGAAGAGGGAGGTGCCAAGTGCATTTGGGGGGGGGGTGGAATATCATTATATAGAGGGAATTTTATTTGGTCATGGAAATCAATGTTGAGGATCATGGACCCAAGAAAAAAAATGGGATTTAGGAAAATAGTCAAATATGTTATGAAATGAAAATAGAATGGTCCACATCATTAATTCATATTTCAAAATCATGAAAATATTTAATGATAAGTTTATTTATTTTTAAATGTATCAATATTGTCTCATAAAATGATATTTCAACAAAAAATAAATCATCCATCCAAATAATATTGAAAATAATAATAATAATAATAATAATAATAACACACACGGACATGGAAAATTATGGGAGAGGGTTTTTTTATATTTTATTTTAATTTAAAGGGTTTGTTTTTTTTTTATTTTGAGAAGTGGGAGTGTCGAGCGCTAATTGAATTCTTGCTTGACACATTTACCCGAGAGCGCCAATTCATTTGGCACACTTGGGTTTTTTATCCCCATGCCACCCTTTTCCAACCCCCATTATATATATATATTATGTATATTTATATAGTTATAATTATAATAATTATACTTATAATAAATATAATGACTAAAATAAATAAATATATAATTATATTTATTATAATTCAAACAATTATATAATTATAATAAATATATAATTATACTAAATAAACGATTATAATAATGATATAACTACAATAATTATAATAAATATATAATTACAATAATTATACAATTGTAATAATTATATAACAGTAATAATTATATAATTCTAATAAATATTTGTATATTTATAATAAATATATAATTATAAAAAAATATAATTAGAAAAATTATATAAATTATATAAATGTAAATACAATAATTATATAATTATAATAAATATAAAATAATAATTATAGTAATTATATAATTATAAATATAATTAAGATATAATTATAACAATTATATAATTATAATAAATATATAATTACAAATATAAATATTATATAATCATTATAAATATACAATTATAATTAAAATATAAATATAATAATAAAATAATTATAAATATATTAAATATATAATTATAATAATTATATAATTATAATAAATGTACAATTAGAATTTTTTAATTTTTATAATTATAATAAATAATTATATTTATTATAGTTATATAATTATATTTAATATAATAATTATATTATTATTGTAATTGTATATATTTATTATAATTATAATTTTATATATATTATAATAATTTTTATAATAAATATAAAATTATTATTTTATAATAATTATAACAAGTATACAACTTTAAATATAATAAACATATACAATTACAATTATTATATAATTATTATAACTAATATACAATTAGAATTATAATAAATTATTATAATTATTATAATTATTATTTTATATTTATTATAATTATTATAATTATTACAATTATAAATATAATAAATATTTAACTATAATAATTATATAATTCTAGTAATTATATTTATTAGAATAATTATATAATTATTGTAATTATTATTTTTATTATAATAAATATAATTATATTTACAACAATAATAATTATATAATTATAATATATATACAATTATAATTAGATTATAAATATAATAATAAGATAATTATAATAAATATCAATATCATAAATATATAATTATTGTAATTATTTTATTTATTGTAATAAATATAATGATATTTATAATAATAATTATTATATAATTATAATAATTATATAATAATTATATTTATAAATATATAAATTTTATAATTATTTTAAATATTTATTTATTATAAATATATGATTATTATAATAAATATAATAAAATTAATTATATAATTATTATAAATCATCCATCCAAATAATATTGAAAATAATAATAATAATAATAATAATAATAACACACACAGACATGTAACATTAGGGGAGAGGGTTTTTTTATTTTTTATTTTAAATTAAAGGGTTTGTTTTTTGTATTTTGAGAAGTGGGAGTGTCGAGCGCTAATTGAATTCATGCTTGACACATTTACCCGAGAGGGCCAATTCATTTGGCACTCTTGGGTTTTTTATCCCCATGCCACCCTTCCCCAACCCACATTATATATATATATATTATGTATATTTATATAATTATAAATATAATAAATATATTTATAATAAATATAGTGAGTAAAATAAAAAAGATAAATATATAATTATATTTATTATAATTCTAACAATTATATAGTTATAATAAACATATAATTCTACTAAATAAACAATTATAATATTTATATAACTACAATAATTATAATAATTCTATAATTACAATAATTACACAATTATAATAATTATATAATTACAATAATTATATAATTCTAATAAATATTTGTATATTTATAATAACTATATAATTATAAAAAGAATAATTATATAATTAGAATAATAATAAAAAATATATAATTGTAAATATAATAATTATATAATTATAATAAATATACAATAATAATTACAGTTATTATATAATTATAAATATAATTAAGATATAATTATAACAATTATATAATTATAATAAATATATAATTAAAAATATATATATTATATAATCATTATAAATATACAATTATAATTATAATATAAATATAATAATAAAATAATTATAAATATATTAATTATATAACTATAATAAGTATATAATTATAATAAATGTACAATTAGAATTTTTTAAATTTTATAATTATAATAAATAAATATATTTATTATAGTTAGATAATTATATTTATTATAATAATTATATAATTATTGTAATTGTATATATTTATTATAATTATAATTTTATATATATTATAATAATTTTTATAATAAATATAAAATTATTATTTTATAATAATTATAACAAGTATACAACTTTAAAGATAATAAATATACACAATTACAATAATTATATAATTATTATAACTAATATACAATTATAATTATAATAAATTATTATAATTATTACAATTATTATTTTATATTTATTATAATTGTTATAATTATTACAATTATAAATATAATAAATATATAACTATAATAATTATATAATTATAATAATTATATTTATTAGAATAATTCTATATTTTTTATAATTATTATTTTTATTATAATAAATATAATTATATGTATGAAAATAATAATTATATATTTATAATATATATACAATTATAATTAGATTATAAATATAATAATAAGATAATTATAATAAATATCAATATAATAAATATATAATTATTGTAATTATTATATTTATTGTAATAAATATAATGATATTTATAATAATTATTATTATATAATTAAAATAATTATATAATTATATTTTTTATATTTATTATAATAATCATATATTTACAATAAATAAATATTTAATATAATTAGAAAAATTATATAATTATAATTATAAAAATTATATAATTATAATAAATATACCATTATAATTACAATAATTATATATTTTCTTATATAATAATTATATAATTATAACAAATATATTTATTATAATAATTATATAATTATAATAATTATTTATTTATAAAAAATTATATATTTACAATAATTGTATATTTAAAATAATTATATATTTACAATAATTATATAATTACAATAATTATATATTTACAATAATTATATAATTACAATAATTATATAATTACAATAATTATATAATTACAATAATTATATAATTACATTAATTATATATTTATAATAATCATATAGTTACATTAATTATATAATTATTATAATTATGTTCTAATTATAATTGTATATTTATTAAATTTATAATTATTTATTTTCTAAATATATATTTATTAAAATTGTATATTTATTATAGTTATATATTTATTATATTTATAATTATATAATTATTGTAGTTATATATATATATATATATTATAATTTTATATTTATTATGATCACATCATTATTATAATTATAATAATATATATATATTATAATTATATAATTGTTATATTTATATATTTATTATATTTATAATTATATAATTATTGGAATTATAATTTTTATAATTATATCCTTATTATATTTATGATTATATATTTATTATATTTATACTTATAATAATTATTATAATTATAATAAATATACTATTATATTATAATTATTATAATTATTTATTACAATTATAATTGTATATTTATTATAATAATAATTGTATATTTATTATAATAATTATATAATTATTATAGTTGTATATATTTATGATATTTATAATTGAATATTTATTATAATTATTATAATTTAATAATTTTAAATTTATTTTAAAAATTATTATAATAAATATACAATTACAATTATAAAAAATATATACAATTACAATAATTATATAATTATTATAATAAATATAAATATATAATTATAATAAATATAATTATTTATTATAATTATAAAAATTATATAATTATAAGTGTACATTTATTATAATTATATTATTATTATATTTATAATTATATATATTATAATTATAGATTTTTATAATTATATCTTTATTATATGTATAATTATATAATTATTGTAATTATAATTGTGTATTTAATATCATTATATATTTTTTATATTTACAATAATATAATTATTATAATTATTGTTATTATTTAATTATTATATTTATAATTATATATTTATTATAAATATACAATTATTATAATTATATATTTATTATATTTATAATTATATAATTTTTGTAGTTATATAATTATTGTAATTATATAATTATTATAATTTTATAATTATTATATTTGAATATTTATTATAACTATATAATTATATAATTATATAATTTTTAGATTTATAATAAATATAATTATAAATTTATTGTATTTTTTTAGTCTTTATATTTATTATAAATATATTTATTATAATTATAATTATAATTATATAAATACACATAATATATATATAGTGGGTTGGGGAGGGGTGGCATGGGGAGAAACAAAACCCAAGAGCATCAAATGAATTGGCACACGACACACCAACTTCTCAAAATAAAAAAAATAAACCCTATAAATTAAAATTAATAATAACAAAACCCTCTCCCCTAATTTTCCCACACTGAAAAGTTCAAGTCCTTGCTACTGCATTTTCTATAAATTTTACACAATGATCAATTAATTAACAGAAATAATGCATCTCTTTTTTACGATACATAGTATTAAATAGGAATAATGGAAGTCTACACGTTGACTTAGAAATAGAATAATAATTTTAAAAATCATAACGAATACACATTTTTAATTTTTTTTAAAAATATATTAGAAAATAAATTTTTCCAAAAGAAAATAAATGCATAGATTTTTAAAAATTGAATGATCAAATAAAATTCCACCAACCTTAACAAGATAAATTCAATTAAAAGGCCATAAGATTGCATTAAGTGGTTTTGTGTGTGTGTATATATATAGTGTAAAAAATTCAATCTTTTTATAACAAGGAAGGTATGTTATTTGGTTGAAAAATTGAATATCTAGTGTCTAATATAAATTTGACAGTTATTACGTAACATACATATATTTGGTGGTTTGTTTGTTTTTTAACTACACTTGAGTTTTTACTTGTTTTTTAATATTTAATTAAATAATTATTTTAAACACATTCTGATTTGGGTTTGTGTGTATATAATCTATTTTAAACAATTCAGTTCAATTAAGTGTTTGAAACCGAAAATGTTATCATGATTAAAATGATCACAGTGGTAATCAGCGAAAAAACATGATGATTCATGGTGAGTTTAAGCAACAATGAGTGGAGGCTGAACTCGATCCAATATAATATGAAAGAAATCAGTAAAGGTGAACACATGATCTAATGCGCTTAGGCCTATTTTTGACATACATGGATGACATGAACACCACCCACATACACATGTTTTATTAAGCTCAAAACAAACAAAATGCAAGATACAGTCTTGAAATATGAACAACAGATGACAAAAGCCCCAAAAGATAGATATTCAAAATAAAAGAACGAATATGAGGATTCTTACAAGGCTAAACAATTTTGATCTATCCGATAATCATTTTCGCTCTATCCAACCTCCTAAAAGTGGACCATTCTAGACATTTACATGTGCACAGTAATGCACTTAATCTAGATATCTACAAATGATTCTCGATCATGAAAATGGCTGCATATCCTTAACACAGAAGTTCATCATCCAACTCCACCATAAATAACACACCAATAGTGAACAAGGAAGATGTCATACACAAATTTCTTATCACTCATAAAATAAGGCTATGTTTATAAGGCCCCAGTCTTAAACCTTACTTAATCTTGATTTATTACAAGATTACACATTGAGGATCTTTTCAGGTTTAGAGTTTTATAGAATTAGGACATGACTATTACATCTCAAAAGATTACAAAGTAGAAACTTCTACTAAGTTTCCATAAAATAAAAACCTTTAAAAACAAACATGTCTAGTTCCATGTTTTAGGTAGCATGAATTTCCCTTGATCCCATCCTTGACCCTATCCCGCGTTAAGTCCTGTGAAAAAATATTTCAAAAACATGGGATGAGCATAAAAAGCTCAGTAAGGGATACACAAAGAATAAAAACTGTTAGTTTTTCAAAACAACAAGTAAACCATGTATACTTTATCAAAGTAATACCTTTCACCTTTTTGAAGTAGTAAAAAAACTCTTCAATGAATAAAATATCATTACATACCCTTTTGTAACCAAAAGATTACCATAATACCCATATAAAGAACACATAACATAAAAAGGTAACTTGGGACATTAACATACATAAATGGAATAACCATACGGTCAACTTCCACACATACTTAATGGAATATCCATACGGCCGACTTCCACACATACTTAATAGAATAGCCATACGACCAACTTCCATACCCAATGCATTAGAGGTTATAACGTAACCACCCGTCCCGGTCTTCACGGCACCACCCGGTATATGGTTTATCACGTAACCACCCGTAAAATGTCCTAGTACCATCATTACACATAAAATATTGAAAATATAAACATTTCAATAACAACATTTCATTTTCAATCACAATAAGTAATTCCAAGATATTGAATTAATCAATATACTTTCAAAAACCATTTAAAAGAGATTTTTGAATCAAAGTGTCACATACAACTTTCAAGATTTTAATGGAATTATAATTTTAAAACATTAATGTCCTTATAAATAAATACTGAAAACCATTTTGAAAACATGGACATTAAAGATAAAGATTTAGAATAATGAATCTTTAAAACATTTAAAACGATATTTTTGTTAAAGAGTTTTTAACAAAATGAGAGACTCTTGAATACAAATAATCGCGGAATAACATTTAATCCGAGCTTTATAATATCATGAGAATAAAGGGATTCATAACATAATATTTCAAAGGACAGTATACACACCAAATAAGAGTGAATTGGTGCATAACAACAATGAAGTCTCAATGGAAATGTAAATTGAGATGAAATCCATTATAAAGAGGGTATCCTTAAACTAAGGATAAATCTATCACATAATTATGTGTGAGAAATAAAAATACACCCAATATAAGTGGATATTAAGTGTGAAAAAATCTAAGGTAATTCACACATATTCATAGGATTACATGTTCAAGAAGTACAAGTTGAACCCATAGAAATCGAAATTAGGTTAAGATGTTCCCTTGTAAAAATTCGACAGCCTAACAGCGTCACGTCAAAATTCAGAAAATTAGTCGATGAGAGAGTGAATGGTATCTCATAACTTGGACATAAAATTTACATCAATAAGGATATATAAGAACATATCCCAACATAATAAGATGTAAATTAAAAGACATAACAAGAGAAGTCTTTTAAAAAGAGGAGGGTGAAAGGTCCCCTTACCGAGTTAGGTAACTTTCGAAACATAGACCCCATGGAAGAAGGGTCATACAATGAATATGTAAATACCCATAAATGAAATTATACTACACAAAGTGTATAATAATGGGCAGTACATACACCACTCAAAGGAAATAGTGTCAAACGTAGCATAAATGTCACGAGAATAAAAGTGGGATAAAAAATCCCTTACGAAAACTCGGCAGCCTAACGACGCCACATAAATCTTCCAAAAATGGATTGATGAGATCAAATAGGGTCTCTCATTATATTAACATAAAAAGTACAGAATGAGTAATATAAAATAACATCCCCAAACATATGAAATATGAACTTAAAAGAAATGACATAAAAGAGAGTACTTAAAAAGAAGGAGAGATGTTGGATCTCTTACGAAAATTCGGCAGCCTAACGGCGCCACTCAAAACTTCCAAAATGGATTGATGAGAGAGAATAGGGTCTCTCATAATATGAACATAAAAATTAAAGTAAGAGTAATATAAAGAACATACCAATAACAATAACGATGAGATTTAAAAGGAGCGACATAAAAGAGTGTACTTAAAAAGAAAGAGAGGAGTAGGATCCCTTACCTCAAGTCCAACTTGTCTTGTTCGTTTCTTTATATTCCTGAATAATAAACTTTGGTCAATTTATAATTTCTTAAGGAACTCCTATAAATATTATTATTCAGTTCATATCACATATTTTAATGTTATAATAATTTTTTAATAATATGAGTTCATATCAGACGTTTTTGTCGATGTTTGGTACGTGAGTCAAAATTGAACTTGTTGGAAAATAATTTCCCATGTAGTTATAGGTACATCATATCCATAATAGTATTTATGTTTTAAATATCATATATATCTAGTATATATTAATTTTATACTATTCAATAGCAATTGGAGTTAAAAAATTAAAAGCACCGTTCATGGAGACAGTAGGCCGTACGTACGCATGAACGCTACTTTCATTTTTTTGTCATATTAATGGAATTAAAACAAAATGAGATATATATATATATATATATATGTTATAATTCCAGAATGATATACATAATTTAGATGTAATATATTACATATATATCCATTATATATATGTACTTATAATAGTACATATCATTTTGAGATAAGAAATGAAATTTACCGTTCATGGAGACGGTAAGTCGTACGTACGCATGAACGCTACTTCCATTTCTATTTCATATTTAATGGAATTAAAAAATTATGATACATAATAGTATTTTAATTCCAGTATGGTATCATAGATAATATCATTAAATATATCCTTTATACATACCACATATGGTATTAACGAATCAAATCACTTTGAGGGGGCGGTAGTCCGCACTTCCTTAAATGAAGATATCGCGTTGACCCATAATGAAAACCATAAAGGTATGCCATAAATGAAAAATACAGAAGCTTAAGTAAAACATAAACATATTATATATCATATATAAATATAGTGTCATCTTAATGTCCACCTTTTAATGTGTTAGAAGAATGTTGAACAATCATCGTTTCGTGAGGCAGAAATTCGTCATCCACAGAAACAGTATGTTATTTAACCATTAGATGTAGGTGTGTGTAAGTGTAGCTCGAATCCTTATTATAACAACATCCTGGTATATTAAAGATACTGGATTTGTTACAAAATAAATTAATAAAAAGAGTTTAGGGGGTTGGAGAAGCAAAATAAAACAAAAGGACACAAGTGAATACATTACCTTAAAATCGGGTAACTCCCTTTGGTTTGAGCTCAAAAGATTCATTGGGAAGACTTATGCCCAAAGTGAGGCTTCAAGGAGTTATAGAGGGATGTGTAGAGACAAAATGGGCAGGGGTTGGCCGAGAAAAAGGCTTTGGAAGTGTGGGTAAGGAGGTAGAGGTGGGGGCCTTTTATAAGAGGAGAGGAGGGGCACTCTTGGAAAGTAAAGAAATGTTACTTTATTTTAGAATGAGTTTCGGATTTTAATGGTCCCAAATTGATGTGTTTCAAGGATAAGGTGATAAGGGTTCTAAATCACTCCATCCAATAGGTTTTGGACATGTTTAGGTCTTAGATTTTACATTATCTTTTCATTTTATTTAAATCGTTAAATAATGAGGTCATTGCTGCATCATCATGATGTCATAAATAATTTAATTTATTTAATGTCTAAAAATTATAAATAAAAATACTATGATGTAGGAAATATTTTTATCTTTCCAATGACTATTTATAGTAAAAAATATGACTTGTATAACCCCATGTAAATTTTTTTTAGTAAAACATCTCATGTTTGTGTCATTTTTACTTTAACATTAAATAAAAAGGTATTTATGTCATTTTCCAACCAAAGTGGCTCCATGGGGTCCCCAAGTTGACCCATGGATTGTCTTGGTCGGCCATGACTCATCCAATGAGGGTAGGGCATGTTTCTAGGTCATTTCATATTATTAAAACATTATTTTTACCTTAAACTACACTAATTACCTCTAATCGCGATTAAAAACTTAAAAGTTACTATTCACCCAAAAAAATATTTTAATTCCATTGAACCACATTTTACTTCTTAATGACAACCATGTATGTCGGATTTTTGAAATTCAAAACACAGAGGTGGTAAATTTTCATTTAAATCGAAAATCAGTTTTTTATAAGTACCACTTAGTGGTTTCACTATTCATCAAAAATTGAAGTTTTTCAAAAAAATACCAAAACATAACCCTAAGCTATATTTGATATTCCAAATTCAAAAATGAAGTCTATTTTACAAAATTCAAAACATATATGTTGCATTAATTAATTTAATAAGTAATTCCCACTGTCAGAGCAAATAGCGTGTTTTTATGAAACAATAAGTATCAAAAGATTGACACTAGTTTAAGTCCGATTTCAAAGTGAAATTAATTCCAATGACCACTATTGGATTAAATGGTAAAAATATATTCTAATTTTACTTTAAAAACAATTCCAAAGATAATCTAGTCATATAAATAAATTAGATTAAAAAGAGGTTTTGAATTAAAATACAACATTTTTCACTATTCATTAAAAAAATGAACTTTTTCGGAATGATACCAAAAATTTACACAAAGTAAATTTTGATGTCTCGATTATAAATAAGAATTTTATTTTGTCAAATATAACACATAAAATTTTTAAAAAGTGGATTTAAAAGAGGTTCGCCATCCAAAGGCGGTTAATCGACCTTTTAATGAATATTAGAATGTTTATGCATAAAAATTAGATTCATTCGCATTTTTAATCCTCTAACATTTATTGTAAGGAGTAAAAATATTTGACAAACATATATAATCATTTTTTAGTTAGTTCTGTTCATTCTCGCCATTACAACGGCTAGGCGTTAACTACCATTTAAAATAATATTATTTTATTATTAGAGTGCAACGTAAGATTCCCAAGAAACTCGTTGTTGCGTATTGGGTACGCCATCGAGAATAGCATTACCTTTAAAGTAATATTAATATTTTATTCACCAATATGGATAAATACAAAAAAATTCATATTCTTTATTTACCTGGGGTGTTACATCCTTCCCCCTTTTGGGAATTGCGTCCTCGCAATTTTAAAATTAGGCTCGGAAACATCCTTGAAAGTCCCATATCGGAACAAGAGTCGGTAAAACAATCACTTTAAAAGAATGGGAGAGAAGTACAAAGGTCACCTGAGTTAACCCATACTAGGATTCCAATTATGATAATATGGATATGGAGGAGAAAACAAAGGTTCATGTTCTGATGGAGAGTGATAGTAAACATGTCTAGGAGAAAGTTAACCACAAAAAAATCACAAACTTGTGATGGGTTAAACGATATTCGATTCCCCAGTAGGAAAAGTTAAGAGACAACATTTTTGTTTTAAGTTAATCTTCATTGAGGAATTTATTTTTTGAGCTTAACTAAATCATAATGAAACATACTTACTTGTCACGTATACTTTCAACTTTTACTATATTCCTTAATCAAACTCATATTTTCTCCAAAAGACGAGTTTTTAGGAAGACTTGTTCGCATTAAGAGTACTATAATCAACTTCCTGAGAATCACCTAATCCACAAAATAGAACTATATACTTTCCATGTCTTTAGACTTTAACCAAAACCAAAACCAAAACCAAAATGGTTAGTATAAGATCAGATATTCCAGAAAAGGATAACCCTTTATAAAAAGAAAATCTATTCTTAATCTCCAAAATTTGTCCAACAAAACCCAAATTTCAACGAGGGCCATTTGATAAACAATTTTTCCATAAAATTATTCAAAGTAAACCAAAATAAGATTGAAACCCAAATATTTGAAGGATTTAGTCACATAGTCTTCCAAGGTACAAATTAACTTTTATCTCCAAATAACATCAGTTGCTCTTAAATTATCATATTGAAAAGTAAATAACCTAATCACATATCCTCGATGATAGGTTAATCATTTCTATAGATAACCCAAAATAAACTTACTCTTGATTCCAAAAATAATCTAACTAAAAATAATTAGTCAAACTAACCAGGGAATTCACGTAGTCCAGTGGTAGGCGATAAATACCAGTCGCACTTTGTTTGTGGGTTCGATTCCCGCATATTTGTTCAACACGACGGGTTGTCACACAGTCTGCGTGTTGTCCTTTTTCCAAAACTAAATAATTCTTAAAACATTCCCCAAAACGAGATAAAATCTTCAAAAATGATCATAACATATTTTAACCTCAAGTTTATCTCATGCCTTTCATTTTCCATCATAACATATAATATCCCATAATTACCTCAAAAGTAAGGATCATATAATCTCTAATGGTTACCTTTATAATTATTACCTGAACTTCCACATCGATTGGTCATCTCGTACATGATGCATTACAGATCATACCAAGGTTCAAGTGGTTGATCATGACTCCTTAATAGTTGTTTTAGAACAACCACGAGTTTCCTCATTGAATCCCCCATTTTATCTAGTATCTTAATCAGAGAACCACTACAGTTTCCTTCAAACCTGTTGTCACTTTGGTGCATGCTAGATCCATCCATTCACTAAAAATAGAAATTTCAGTGTGAGTATATCAACAAAACCATCATGTACTAATGAGGAAGATAAACACTAAGATATACTTACTCATTCACTTTATCTAAAACTAGGACTCTTTATGAAATTCTAACCATTATGGTAAGGTCACTTATGCTTAAAGAATACCCTAACCTCTAAAGTTATCTAAACCGACCTTTGATACCAACTATAAGGCCACAGTATTAAACCTTACTTAATCTTGAGTTATTACAAGATTACACATTGAGGATCTTTCCAAGTTTAGAGTTTTAGAGAATTAGGACATGACTATTACATCTCAAAAGATTACAAAGTAGAAACTTCTACTAAGTTTCCATAAAATAAAAACTTTTAAAAAGAAACATGTCTAGTTCCATGTTTTAGGTAGCATGAATTTCCCTTGATCCCATCCTTGACCCTATTCCGCGTTAAGTCCTGTGAAAAAATATTTCAAAAACATGGGATGAGAATAAAAAGCTCAGTAAGGGATACACAAAGAATGAAAACTGTTAGTTTTTCAAAACAACAAGTAAACCATGTATACTTTATCAAAGTAATACCTTTCACCTTTTTGAAGTAGTAAAAAAAACTCTTCAATGAATAAAATATCATTACTTACCCTTTTGTAACCAAAATATTACCATAATACCCATATAAAGAACATATAACATAAAAAGGTAAATTGGGACATTAACATACATAAATGGAATAACCATACGGTTGAATTCCAAACATACTTAATGGAATATCCATACAACCGACTTCCACACATACTTAATGGAATAGCCATACGGCCAACTTCCATACCTAATGCATTGGAGGTTATAACGTAACCACCCGTCCTGGTATTCACGGCACCATCCGTCATATGGTTTATCACGTAACCACCCGTAAAATGTCCAAGTACCATCATTACACATAAAATATTGAAAATATAAACATTTCAATAACAACATTTCATTTTCAATCACAATAAGTAATTCCAAGATATTGAATTAATCAATCTACTTTCAAAAACCATTTAAAAGATATTTTTGAATCAAAGTGTCCCATAAAAATTTCAAGCTTTTAATGGAATTATAATTTTAAAACATTAATGTCCATATAAATAAATACTGAAAACCATTTTGAAAACATGGACATTAAAGATAAAGATTTAGAATAATGAATCTTTAAAACATTTAAAATGATATTTTTGTTAAAGAGTTTTTAACAAAATGAGAGACTCTTGAATACAAATAATCGCGGAATAAAATTTAATCTGAGCTTTATAATATCATGAGAATAAAGGGATTCATGACATAATATGTCAAAGGACAGTATACACACAAAATAAGAGTGAATTGGTGCATAACAACAATGAAGTCTCAATGAAAAAGTAAATTGAGATGAAATCCATTATAAAGAGGGTATCCTTAAACTAAGGATAAATCTATCACATAATTATGTGTGAGAAATAAAAATACACCCAATATAAGTGTATATTAAGTGTGAAACAATCTAATGTTATTCACACATATTCATAGGATTACATGTTCAAGAAGTACAAGTTGAACCCAAAGAAATCGAAATTGGGTTAAGATGTTCCCTTGTAAAAATTCGACAGCCTAACAGCGTCACTTCAAAATTCAGAAAATTAGTCGATGAGAGAGTGAATGGTATCTAATCACTTGGACATAAAATTTACATAAATAAGTATATATAAGAACATATACCAACATAATAAGATGTAAATTAAAATACATAACAAGAGAAGTCTTTTAAAAAGAGGAGGGTGAAAGGTACCCTTACCGAGTTGGGTAACTTTCGAAACGTAGACCCCATGGAAGAATGGTCATACAATGAATATGTAAATACCCATAAATGAAATTATACTAAAAAAAGTGTATAATAATTGTCATTACATACACCACTCAAAGGAAATAGTGGCAAATGTAGCATAAATGTCACGAGAATAAAAGTGGGATGAAAAATCCCTTACGAAAACTCGGCAGCCTAATGGTGCCACATAAATCTTCCAAAAATGGATTGATGAGATCAAATAGGGTATCTCATTATATTAACATAAAAAGTACATAATTAGGAATATAAAATAACATCCCCAATCATATGAAATTTGAGCTTAAAATAAATGACATAAAAGAGAGTACTTAAAAAGAAAGAGAGAGGTTGGATCTCTTACGAAAATTCGGCAACCTAACGGTGCCACTCAAAACTTCCAAAATGGATTGATGAGAGAGAATAGGGTCTCTCATCAGATGAAAATAAAAATTACAGTAATAGTAATATAAAAGAACATCCCAATAACAAGAAATATGAGCTTTAAAAGGAGCGACATAAAAGAGTGTACTTAAAAAGAAAGAGAGGAGTAGGATCCCTTACCTCAAGTCCAACTTGTCTTGTTCGTTTCTTTATATTCCTGAATAATAAACTTTGGTCAATTTATAATTGTTTAAGGACCTCCTATAAATATTATTATTCAGTTAATATCACATATTTTAATGTTATAATAATTGTTTAATAATATGAGTTCATATCAGACGTTTTTGTCGATGTTTGGTACGTGAGTCAAAATTGAACTTGTTGGAAAATAATTTCCCATGTAGTTATAGGTACATCATATCCAGAATAGTATTGATGTTTTAAATATCATATATATCCATTATATATTAATTTTATACTATTCAATAGCATTTGGAGTTAAAAGATTAAAAGCACCGTTCATGGAGATGGTAGGCCGTACGTACGCATGAACGCTACTTTCATTTTTTGTCATATTAATGGAATTAAAAAAAATGAGATATATATATATATATATGTTATAATTCCAGAATGATATTTATAATTTAGATGTAATATATTACATATATATCCATTATATATATGTACTTATAACAGTACATAACATTTTGAGATAAGAAATGAAATGTACCGTTCATGGAGACGGTAAGCCGTACGTACGCATGAACGCTACTTCCATTTCTATTTCATATTTAATGGAATTAAAACATAATGATACATAATAGTATTTTAATTCAAGTATGGTATCATATATAATATAATTAAATATATCCTTTATACGTACCACATATGGTATTAACGAATCAAATCACTTTGAGGGGGCGGTTGTCCGCACTTCCTTAAATAAAGATATCGCGTTGACCCATAATGGAAACCATAAAGGTATGCCATAAATGAAAAATACAGAAGATTAAGTAAAACATAAAAATATTATATATCATATATAAATATAGTGTCATCTTAATGGCCACCTTTGAAGGTGTTAGAAGAATGTTGAACAATCATCGTTTCGTGAGGCAGAACTTCGCCATCCACAGAAATAGTATGTTATTTAACCATTAGATGTAGGTGTGTGTAAGTGTAGCTCTAATAATTATTATAAAAACATCATAGTATATTAAATATACTGTATTTGTTACAAAATAAATGAATAAAAATAGTTTAGGGGGCTGTAGAAGCAAAATAAAACAAAAGGACACAAGTGAAGACATTACCTTAAAATCGGGTAACTCCCTTTGGTTTGAGCTCAAAGGCTTCCTTGGGAAGACTTCTGCCCAAAGTGAGGATTCAAGGAGTTAGAGAGGGATTTGGAGAGACAAAATGGGCAGGGGTTGGCCGAGCCAAAGGCTTTGGAAGTGTGGGTAAGGAGGTAGAGTTCGGGGCCTTTTATAAGAGGAGAGGAGGGGCAATCTTGGAAAGTAAAGAAATGTTACTTTATTTTAGAATGAGTTTAGGATTTTAATGGTCCCACATTGATTTTTTTCGAGGATAAGGTGATAAGGGTTTGAAATAACTCCATCCAATAGGTTTTTGACATGTGTAGGTATTATATTTTACATTATCTTTCCATTTTATTTAAATCGTTAAATAATGAGGTCATTGCTGCATCATCATGATGTCATAAATAATTTAATTTATTTAATATCTAAAAATTATAAAAAAAATACTATGATGTAGGAAATATTTTTATCTTTCTAATTACTATTTATAGTCAAAAATATTACTTGTATAACCCCATCTAAAAAATGATTTAGTAAAACATATCATGTTTGTGTCATTTTTACTTTAACATTAAATAAAAAGATATTTATGTTATTTTCCAACCAAAGTGGCTCCATGGGGTCCCCAAGTTGACCCATGGATTTTCTTGGTCGGCCATGACTCATCCAATGAGGGTAGGACATGTTTCTAGGTCATTTAATATTATTAAAACATTATTTTTACCTTAAACTACACTAATTACCTCTAATCACGATTAAAAACTTAAAAGTTACTATTCACCAAAAAAAATATTTTAATTCCATTGAACCACATTTTACTTCTTAATGAAAACCATGTATGTCGGATTTTTGAAATTCAAATCAAAGAGGTGGTAAAATTTCATTTAAATGGAAAATCAGTTTTTTATAAGCACCACTTAGTGATTTCACTATTCATCAAAAATTGAAGTTTTTCAAGAAAATACCAAAACTTCACCCTAAGCTATATTTGATATTCCGAATTAAAAAATGAAGTCTATTTTAAAAAATTCAAATCATATATGTTGCATTAATTAATTTATTAATTAATTCCCACAGTCAAAGCAAATAGCGTGTTTTTATGAAACAATAAGTATCAAAAGATTGACACTAGTTTAAGTCCGATTTCAAAGTGAAATTAATTCCAATGACCACTATTGGATTAAATGGTAAAAATATATTCTAATTTTACTTTAAAAACAATTCCAATGATAATCTAATCATATAAATAAATTAGATTAAAAAGAGGTTTTGAATTAAAATACAACATTTTTCACTATTCATTAAAAAATGAACTTTTTCGGAATGATACCAAAAATTTACACAAAGTAAATTTTGATGTCCCGATTATAAAGAAGAATTTTATTTTTTCAAATATAACACATAAAATTGTTAAAAAGTGTATTTAAAAGAGGTTCGCCATCCAAAGGCGGTTATTGGACCTTTTAATGAATATTAGAATGTTTATGCTTAAAAATTGGATTCATTCACATTTTTAATCCTCTAACATTTATTGTAAGGAGTAAAAATATTTGACAAAAATATATAATCATTTTTTAGTTAGTTCTGTTCATTCTCGCCATTACAACGGTTATGCGTTAACTACCATTTAAAATAATATTATTTTATTATTTGAGTGCAACGTAAGATTCCCAAGAAACTCGTTGTTGCGTATTGGGTACGCCATCGAGCATAGCATTCCCTTTAAAGTAATATTAATATTTTATTCACAAATATGGATAAATATAAAAAATGTCATATTCTTTATTTACCTGGGGTGTTACAATGTTGGAGAATGTAGGGTTTCACCAGTAGAATGAGAGAAAAAACAAAAAGGTGGTAGACTAAGTGAATGAGGAGATACAATGAGGTGAAAATGTAATCTCCCAAGTAATTTTGATATAAAACATTTTCCTTAGTTAATTGTCAAATATTTCATAATTTTTTAGTCAAAAGGAAAAATCATTATTTCTAACCAAATTGGATTTTCTAGCATTATATTGTATTATTTAAAATCATGGTTTCCAAATATATAAATTTAATTTATAAAAATTAATTTCAATTTTTTATTTAGCATTTCAAAAATATCATTGGATAAATTTGAAATTATTTTATGAAAAGAAATATTTTTAATAAATAATCAAAAATAAATATTATAGATATAAACTGCATTTTCTTTTCAAGTATTTAAAAAATGAAACTTTATTTTTGAGTAGTTTTATAATTAAATTAATTTATTTTGATTTGAAAAAAATCCAATTATAGTCTTTGGATTGAATTTGAAACATGAATTTATTATAAAAAAATTTATACTTAAAAATTTAATTATTCAGAAAAATCACTTTTCATTACATTTTTTCGGTTTAATTTTAAATAAAATTATTCCACTTATATGATTTAAATATTGAAAAATTGATTTCTTATTTGGAATCATTAGTTTCAAATTTGGTAAATAGGCCCTTCTTCTTATTGACCAATTAAAATAATAACCTTAGTAATTTTGTTAACACTCTAAAGGGTAAATCATGTAATTAAAAATAAAAAAAATTGATAAGGACTATAAAAAATCCCTAACTGGTGATTTAATTTTATTGGATTATTTCATTTTATCCATAATAATCCAAGATTTAGTTATATGGAATTTTATTTCCATTTGGATGTGACTATGGCGTTTAAAATATTATATTTAATAAAAAGAAAAAAATGACATACTCTTATTTTTAATGAATATAAAATTGTTAACATAGAGATAACCAGAGGATATATTCAATTATAAATATTATTTTGAAATATAAATTATTTATCTTCATCTCGGTAATGCATTTGTAAATTTTAGTGAGTAAATAATTACCTTAAAATCTTACACAGTATCGATGCAGTAATTATTCAATTCATGAAAATAAAAAATAAATGATATTAAAAATATTCAGAGTAATATAAATTGAAATAATTAATGTGACCCCTATATCTTTTATATAAATATAAAATTTCAAGGATATATTAAAGTTTTTTACTTCAAATTCAAATTTTGACTTTATTTTATAAATGTCAATGTAAATGAATTGTTCTAAAATTTACATTATTGATATTTTATGGAAATAATATTTTATTAAATTATATAAAGACCCAAAAAATCCTATATATAGAAAATTGATTAGGTTACGGTTAAAAATATCTACCATTGTCAATTTATTGATTTTTTTTCAATTTATAGTAAATGTCTTGACCATTAAAGAGTAAAAAACATTGTTGTCATGGTAAGTGTGAAAAGGTTTGGGGGGTTTAATCCTAAAAGAAGGTAAAAATGTGATTTAAACATGTCCAAATATTATTGGAAAAGATGTTTCTGACTCATATTTAGATTATATTTTAATAATATCCATTTGGTGTGATTTGGATGTCCAAATTAATTTATATTAAATTAATATTTTAATAAATTCCATGAGTACCTCTCCTCTCTCTTATAAAAGGTAACCACTTCTTATCACTTCTTCACATTTAAGAACCAATTTAATTTAGAAAACCTCTATGAAAATCCATTCCTAACATCACTTTCCATGATTTAGATTCCTTAATTTTGGAAAAATACCAATCATAGAGGTTTTAGGGTGTTAAGAAAAGGAGACTTTAAAATGAAGAGGAAGATAAAGAACACACATAATTATTTTGACTCATGTTGAAAGAAGTTCTTTTTAAAAATCAACATTTAATTTTTCACTTAAAAATATATATTTCAAACATATTGATATTTTTAAAATTATTTTATTCATGTATTTATATGGATATAAGTGAATTAAAAAGGACACTATATTTATTTTAAATTTCTTTAAATTTTTTTCAAAAGGAATCTTGTTACGGAATGTTTTAAAATTCAATACCAAATAGAAAAAGAAATGTTCTATTTTAATGTATATGGTGGCTATGAAAATTCCCACCAGCATAACTGTTATTTTATTATTGGATTCCTTTATAAGATTTCACGTTTTCTCAAAATAAAAATAACACTCATTCCCTACTTTTTGGGTTAATTTTAAAAAGGGTTTTAAAATGTAAAATATATATCAATATCTAAAAATGAATTCTTATAGGTGAAAAGAAAATTTTAATGATGCAAGATTTTATATATGTTTTAATCTTATTGGTAATTGTTTATGAGGATGGTTGGTTCCATTATAAACTGAGTGCATCTGATCCTATTATTACAGTCTAATGATTTTGGAAAAGGGAAGGAGTTAAATGATTAGGTTTCTCCTAATAAACTATTCAAATATAATATGATAGTTATTCTAGTTGTAACCGTGCTATTTATTTTATGTGTAACCATGATGGTTATTCAATGTGTAACCATGATTGTTATCACATATGTATGAGTGATATGAAAATGATTCCCCAAGTTACCAATATTATTTATCTATGCATGCTATGAATTTTATAAGAATATCTTCATTTCTAAATATAATGTAATGATATTTTGTTTAAGGGATAGTATATGATACTTTTTAAGGGTTAAAAGAATAACTTTTTAAAAACGTTATTATGATATTTTCATGATTTGAAAGAAAAATTAAGAGTATTATTTTTTCCATCAAGAATCCTTGTGAAATGTTTTTTTAAAATATTTGGGTAGAAAGGGTGATTTATTGTGTTAGAATTCTTTTTGAACACAAAGATTATTTTAAAAAATATTTTTTTTGTATGTATTAATATAATAATTTTTTTATAATTTATTTTATGTATCTCACTAATATTTTAATGCTCATCCCAGGTTTTAAATTTTTTTCAGAGAGATTGAGGAAGGGTAAGGGAAAATAAGATGTCAAGTTGAAAGTCATGAAGATTTTTCATGAAAGGAAATTGTGTGTAATTTTAAACATTTATATTATGGGGAAATGGATACTGATAATAAGTGTCTACATTATAATATATGGGGTTTTATGTATGATTTATAACTTAAATCTAAAAAAATATAAACCAAAATGATATTTGGAAATACCAAAATTTGAATTATAGTTTAAAATAACTAGGATATGTAATGATTAAGGTTGGGACCTCATAATTTTTATCTATGAAAATGGTTAGATAACTTTAGGGGTTGGGATAATATATATAGAATAACCATAAAAAGATTTTCATTTATGGTTAAGTTGAAATGATATAGAATTTGAATATTACCATGTTTCTTTAACTAAACTAAGTCAATTCAGAATGATTTTTTATAGAGGATATAGTTAATAAGAAGTAGTAAGGCACTGAGGGGATGATATGTATCTAAATAAAAAACCCATAGTTGTTGTAATTGGAATTGGTCAGTTATTTATAATGATGAATCAGATGACATAGGTTATAAATGGTTATTGTATCCATGCTAGAGATCATCCAGATCTTCCATAAAAGAACACAAAGGCAGTGGGTCATTTTGTGAGAAATCCTACTATAACATTCATAGTATAATCTAAACCATTGGTAATTGAAGGTTGATTATAATCCATGAAAAGATATTTGATTTCATGGGATGTTCAAATATTTAAAAGGGAAGTATTACTATTTAAGGTATTGAAGGTGAATCTGACCAATGGTGTCTAATCGAAAAAAAATATCAAGGAAAGAGAGTAGATTGATTCCTTGGAGTCAGAAAAATTTAAGAATATCTTTATTGTGAAATATTTTCCCAAATATATAAGACTTAGAGTAGAAAATAGAGTCTTGGAATGATTCAAAGGGAGGAATATTTAGTGGTCACATACGAAGAAAAATTCATCCAATTGGCATGGTACAAAATAATTGTTGTCAATGATCATTATAGTAAGGTTTATCATTTTTACTCATGATTGAATCCAAAATATCGAAGGGAACAAACATATTAATCATTTAAAAAGTTAAGATAACATTGTTATATGTGTGCAGAAGGTGGAAATGGAGTTTTTCGATGATCATTTGTATTTTGAAAACCAGTATAAAAAGAGTCCAGGTCATAGAAAAAAGTGAAGAATGGGTCAAAGAAACCTAATGGTAAGAAAATTAAGTTATTTGTTTATGAGAGTTATGGTAAAAAGAACTTAGAGGAATGCCTTATGAAGTTTGGTAAGTTCTTAGGATATAGAAAGTATCATTATATGAATCATAAATAGGATGAAAATGATTTTGGATGGGTAAGAACAATTTTGATAAACATGTAGTAAAATGTTATAAATGTAATTTCATGACCTATCCCCCGGGGCTCGTGTCGTGACTACCCTATGACCGCCTCCCACAGGCTAGGGGATGGAAAATTGTGCCGAAGGAATTATCCCATAAGTGGGAGGAATTTTCTTGAGTACCTGTATACACGAACACAACTCCAAGCCAAAGGCACTAGAAAGTAATAGACAAGGAAACCAAGATTGAAATCCACTAAGTAAAACGCAACCATAGTATAACAGAAAGTAGTGTACAATGTGGAATCTCGGACCAGTATACAATCCCACCAAAAGAAAAATATAACAAAAGTAAAACTCCAAGTCCCTGATGCTCGACAACTAGGAAGCCTACATAGAGGGTACGTGAAAGGTAGCTAACTGAAGCTATAGAAGTACACCTCATCTGTATGGTCTCACTAAACACTACCAGGTCATAGTCCTCCTTGGACTCTGTCCAAGCGTCGGTCATCTGCAAAAGACATGACACGTACGGGCAAATATCGTGTAAGGGTAAGTAAAAAAATACTCAGTTGGGGACCCCCAAACCACAAAGGTAAAACATAAGAGAAAAACCCCAATGGAATTCATAGTCATAAATACTTGAGTATATACCCATACATATACCAAGAAAATACAGATATACTCATCTCATCCACTAAGAAAACATGTGGTCCCAACCACACAACCAGTATCCGGATTCTTATCGAACGCTCAAGTCATAACACACAAATGAGGAGATCACACTCCATGAGCTCAGCCATCACCGGTGGCACATATCTGAGACATGAACTCTATTGGGTACAATCATACCATTACGAATGGTATGTTTGAGAGAACTCCCCCCAATGGGAATACTCTACTAGGTCCAAATCTAATTCCCGACACTAGAGGTTTAGTTGTCACATTCATACACCCCATAGAAGACTAAGGAAACCTAAGTGAAGAGTCCCTTCCTCACCATTGTACACATGAGAGAGATCCATGTTCCTAACCATCTAGTTAAACCTATCTCACTCTTATAAGAAGTATCCCACACCTCAGTCCATCAAGGGAGAACTTAATTTTTATCTAGGTATCTTTTTCATCCAATGGATGGGCCCGCCCCTCCCTACTATGACCTACAATCGAGGGAGATTCATCTCTAATTGAGGATCTGCACCCTACCTGGTAGTGGAGTACTATTAAGTGACTAGAGGACCCACTCCCTAGTGCGATAGGGGAGTACCGAATCTTTTAGTTCAACTGTGAAGGATATGCGCCCAAGTATATTTGGGGAGTACCGACTCATATATTAGAGGACCCGCACCATACCCGGTAGGGGAGTACTGACAATATTCGATCACGTGTGGAGGACCTGCACCCTAAAACAACATTGAAGTACCGAATCCCTTAGTTTTTTCAAAAGGGGGACCCACACCCTAGTATGTTTGGCGTGTACTGACCCTGGGATAGAGGAACCACTCCCTAGCATGGTAGGGGATTCACGACTTGGTCGTGGCTCTATGTAAGGATGTCCTGCACCCTCGAATGACAAGAGAGTATAGAATCTTACAATAGAGGACCCGATCCCTACCTGGTAGGGGAGTACTAACTCTATATGCATTAGGTATGGAAGACCCTCACCCAAGTCCAATAAATGATTACAGACTCCAAGGATAGAGAACCTTCTCCCCAGAATGACATGGGAGTACCAAATCTTACTTTATGAACATATCCAATAAACCATGCCCTAAAATGTGGGGAAATCCCATCTCTATAAAAGTAGAGGGATATAGAGTACTCGTCCCTTGAGAAATAAATGGAGTAACCATCCTAACATATCAACATAAGAATCACCCTGATTTTACCCAGAGTGTGACCATACCAGGAGATCCAACTCTTCAAACCAAAGTGGTAATCCCATAAAATTCTAAAAAATCACTTAGAGTATCTCAAAAGGAATTTCTCATTTCAAGGGTCCCAATTCTGTAGACGGATCATCAAATTGGACACTCTATTTTAATGTTACAAGAATTTTTGTGAAATGGGGGCCAGTTGGATCTAGGTCCGGTCTGACCCTGTCGGACTAAACCATCCCAACTCGAACTGGATGGACCCGATCCGAAAAACTGGGATCAACATGCTAGGTTGCGTGTCTGGACTGACCCACCAGCAACAACCCAGTATGCTGTTTGATCGGGACAACTCCTCGGCTCGGACGCGGAAAAATCCACATCCATTTAACCTGAAGTGATGCTGGCTGGCACCACCACTCCCACCGGACTGCTACATGGATTGGTTCTCTCGATGAGACCCATGACAAAGTCGCATGGTCTAGCTCGGGCCGTGACTGGGGGCCGTAAATTCCTCCATGCGGCAGCCGAGTGGCCGCCCCTACCAGTGGTCCGACCGAATTTTCCACAGACCACCAGACATGCTGTGGTGGTCTGTTCTTTGATTTAGAGGGTGTTTTGGAACCCTCAGGTGTCTTTCTTCACTATCTGGGGCTCAGGAGTCCCTTGCGATTCCTTATACCGGAAAGCGATCGATTTCCAGCATTTCATGCACCACATCGGTCCACCTGTCATCGGTCATCGTCGCTCCTCCGTCATGCCATGTCCATCCCTGATCCATGATGTCAGATCATTCCACAAAGGATGATTACACAATGATTGACCATTTTAAAACCCATGAATAATTCAGGGGGGGCACATTAATAAACCCGAGGGTCGAACCTTGGTCGTTTGTTTGTTCCAACCTCCACCTGATCTGTTAGAAGGATCAACAAAACAAATCAAAAATCATTCCACAAGAATGATCAAACATTGGGTAAACCGGTTCATTTTTTGTTCTGATTTTTTCATTTATAACCACGAATGGGGTAGGATATAATTCAAATAAAAGACCCTACTTCAAAAATTTATTTCACTGACAACGAACGTCTTCGCATTGTTTTCGTTTTGCGATCGTCGATCTCTTGTCTCGATTTCGATTTCCAAAGGTTCCATCGCCTCTTCTCATTCCACTGGCATTTGTCATTGGAGAGGATTTGATTCTGTCATAGGTCAATTGACAATGAATTCTTAATGAATTATTAGCAGAATCCAATGTCCTTTTTCTGACCATGGAATCTTGCTAATCCATTAAATAGCGAATCATGATTCTGTGTTTTCTACTACGCTGCGTTACATAGTTGTTACACAGTTTCATTTAATGAAACAACATATTCAGTTTTTCTTTTTTGGAAAACTGTTGTCTTGCAATGATTTGAAAATTCATAAAAATAAAATAATGAAACTTTATTTTATTTTTAACTTTTTCTTTAAAAGGTCTGAAAATAACTTTTCCGATCGACCCATGCCGGTTGATGATAAGTCCATTTATAGGTAATGTCACTATTCAATACTCAACAATTCCCTTAGATTTTCAATCTAGGTACCCGTTTAGAGGTTTCCAAAACTTTTCATCTGTGTCATTTTATTTTTCTTAAATAAAAACTCAAAATCTAACATTCAACATTGACCCATGCCGGCTGAGGTTACACTACCCATAATAAAAACATGCCATCACAATCTCAGCGATAATCTCATATTTCCAATTCGAGTTATTGTTTAGGAGTTATAAGAATTTGAAAATAAAATGGTTTATAGTCAATTATTTTATTTAATGCCCAAAACTAACTTCCACTCTTGGCCTACACCAGCCAACATTAGGCCCTTTCTGGGAAATTACCACTATTCTAATTTCAACGATGCCCTCAAATTTTCGATCTGAGAACTGGTTCAACAGATTGAAAAAACCACTCGCACATTTAATAAATAAACATTAAAAAAGATAAAAAATCTTTTACAGCCACTTCAGGTCTCAGAATTACTTGCCGTCTAAGAGTATAGTCTTGTAAAAATACCATTTAAATTTGAAAAAAAACCCATTGAATTTCAGGACATTACATTCTCCCCACCTTAAGGATTTTCATCTTTGAAAATAAATGGCCCATACATAAAGAAAGAAAACTGAGTTCATCAAGGGTCCCTACGCTACTTATAAGAACACACCTCAAGTAACCACCGAGATTGACCACTTTCATGTCCATCTAATACTAGGTCAACTTCATGCAACATCTGGGACACATATCTTTAGCTGCGACCCGTGGGAAAAGCACTAATCACTACCATCCATTTGTAGTAATGGGGTCTAGAGGCTCTCCTCCAAGCTAACCTAATGTAGATACAAATAGAAACCCACATTTCACATCTACCCTTGGATGAACTATTCTAAATCCTCCAATTACGTTATACATTCAAGGTTGACGCTAAACACACAAGGGTAATTACAAACAAAATAGGGTGGCCCACAAGTGGACATTGGGTCTTACATGGACCTCTATCTATAACATCCAATAGCCAAAAAACCCACCAAAACTGAAGCACTGCCACATTCACTAGTGGAATCTCACCTGAGTATGGATTGTAACAACTATTCCATAATGAGGAAACATCATGGGGTCAAACTCTTTCACCATTGAATATCCCTAAAAATTACTCTTCTCGAGAGTCCACCCTATGCTGCCAGAGTTTTCCATTAACTGGAAGGAAAACCTATTTTTCACCACTGAGGATACATCACATTTATTGCCTAATAAGGATAATCAAGGTATGAACGATAGTAGTTCATACCAAGAATGACTTCGTAAGGCCTCGACGCCACGACTAAAAGATCCCAACCACAACTCACACCTTCTATAGTTAGGTCACACTATCAACACAAGTGTGTGATCAACATGTCTCTTCGAGTAGAAGTCTCTAAGCATGAGGGTCAAGCCTACAGTCCAACCAGAATCTCGAAGTCTCAAACAGAACTCATGGAAAAAGGACTCCCAACGCCTATATTTATTTTAAAAGGAATCCGAATGAAAAGAAAAAAAATAATACCTTGAATTTATTCAAGTGATTCTTGGTCATAATACAAGATCGCATGTAGCTGTCCTAATCCACATCCTCCAGCTCCTTGATCCAAGCGTGGACTTCCTCCTACTGCTCATCCAGCTCCTCTACCTCATATTCCATCTTGGGAAACTCCTTTCTCAAAGAAAAGTCTCTGCCAAGGAGTCTCATCTACTGAATCCATATTAGAGGCACATCGGGTCATAAAATATCTATCATGATGCCTCTAACCGTTGAAAGTGTAACACGTCATCTCCTTCTGCAGATCTGCTCCATGGCGCTGATCCTATTCTATAGACCCACATGTCTGTGTTCGGGCATGTTTAGGAATTTTACGCCACGTTCCTGTCGCATGTTGTCTGTTAGATCTACCATACGCCTCTACATCGTGACCTCTATTGTAGGTCACATTCGTATTCTCCTCCTCTAGGTAGATCTCATCCACCGAGGCTCTCTCCAGCACCCCGTCATACGTAAGAATACTAAGGGGTATCACCGACACCCCGATCTCCTGGCGTAGTTCCTACTCTAATGTCTGTTCCCTAAAGTAAGGGTCCAACGCCATATTTTTATAGTAGTGAGAATGATCCCTAAATCATGCTGAGTACTCTGTTACCATCATGATACCTTGTCGTAGGTGCAACAACTTCTATATATGCAAAGAGCATAAATTCTCCAGAAAGAACACCTCCCGTAAGAGGTTCTCAAAGTCAACCTAGGTGAGGGTTTCCTCATCCTACGTCTAGACCACTAAGCTCCACCATCATCCCACTAATCCATTTATAAGGCACGTGACTAGTACTTCCATCTGGTCGAGAGGTGTCCACACATGGAGTAAGACTCGCGTAACTGCCTCAATCCAATCCTCAACTACATAAGGATCTATCTCTCCTCAGAACCTCGAAGGTCTATGTGTTTGGAAATCATGTAGTGCACTCATCCTACACACATCCTACACTGGTTGTGCTAGTAGAATATTCTGATCGATGGGTGGCTGAATCACTGGTTTACCACCGGGATGTAGATCCACAAATTCAGTTCCCTACACTAAAGCCTCCACTTGGGGTGGGTCATCATCATAATCACATTGTATAATCATATCTAGCTATTTTTGTGCTGGAATTCGGAAATATATCAAGATGAACCCTAATTAATGAGTATATCTAGAGAGATTACTCAAGAAGGACATGGAAAGAACAACCATTCCTACATGATGCATGTACCCATTATTTCCCCGCAATGAGTGTTTTCATGTACTGAGTCCGAAAATAGGTGTCCAGAGTCCGGGTGTATGGATACATCTGCCACCAAAACAATACTAGAGTCCCTGGCCTAAAATAAAAACTCGAAACACATAACTCTATTTCCAAAAACAAAAAACAACAGACCCCCAGTCTTTAAGGTAGAACCGACCACATATGATACCAATTTGTCACGACCCGTCCCCCAGGGCCCATGTTGTGACTACCCCAAGACTGCCTCCCAAAGGACAGGGGCTGGCGACTAGCACAGAAGTTATTATCCCACAAGTATGAGGCATATTCCTGCATACCTGTACACACACACACAAATCCCAGCCAATGGTACTATAATGTAAAATCCTAGGAAACCATGCATTCAATCCACTAAGTAAAAAACAATCAGAGTTCAATGGAATATAAAGTACCGGTTGGAAACCTGGTCTAGAATACAATCCCACCAAAATAAAAATGGAAAAAAGTAAAACTCCAAGTCCCTGAAGCTCATATACTGGGAAGCATAACATAAGAGTAGATAAAAGGTAGCTTCATAGAGCTATATAAGTACACCTCATCTGTCTGATCTCACCGAACACTACCGGGTCCTAGGCCTCCCTGGAATTTATCAAAGCATCAGTCGTCTGCACAAGACATGACATGTGTGGGGAAATACCTTGTAGGGATGAGAAAAAAATACTCAGTAGGGTACCTTTAATCCAAAGAGGTAAAACACATGAGAAAACCCACAATGAAATTCATAGTCATCTCTACTTTGGTATATGCCCATATATATACCATGAACATTTATATATACATGCCTCATCCACTAAGAAAACATGTGGTCCCAACCAGCACAAGAGCCACAAACCGGTTGGTGAGGACTCATTAAGTGAATCCAAATGACCCATGATCAAATCCTTGAGGAGGAATATTTCTGGGTACTGTAACAGTATTGTAGAAGGTACCGTTTGGCGCTGTAGTAGCTAGGACTATTCCCCCATTTGGGCCTTTGGGCCCCATATTTGGTCCCCGAGTCCTATAAGGCCTTCTGGCCACCCATGATTTCAGGTCAGTAAGGGATTTGGGCCACCTCAAGGCCTTCATGCTGACTTAAGTGCAGATGAAAACCATACAACATACAAGAAACAAGCTCCATACAGAGGATGAGCAATGAGATTTCTCCATATCAGATGTTAAATGGATTCCAAGAATGAGTGGGTATGACACCTGCCATCGAGACAAGCCTGTGCATGCACGTGAAAGCCTAGAAGAACAGCCATGCGAAGGTGGAGAGCTGATTTCACGATGAAGATGCTGGGGCAGAGCAGTTCCAAAATAGTTAGTCTAGGTTGTATGTAATGTTTAAATTCTACGGTCAATGAATTCCTATAAGGCCTACGGGCCATGTAATACATACACCTATGGGTTTTAAGGGTTCCACCTCACCCCTTGAAATGTGGATTATCAAAAATCAATAAAAAATGAAGGCCTTTGGGCAATTGGAGTGGTCCCAACCACACAACCAGTTTTAGGATTCTCATCAAAGGATCATGTCATAAAACACAAACCAGAAGATCCGACTCCATGAGCCCAACCATCCATGATAACACCCATCTGAGAGATGCACTTCATCAGGTACAATCCTACCATAATGAATGGTACATCCAAGATAACATTCCCCATTATGAACATTTTACAAAGTCTGACTCTATTGATGGACTCAAGAGTTTTAGTCATCACACTCATGCGCCACATGAAAGAAAAAGGAAACCCAAGTGATGAGGCCCACCCTAACTACTGTACACATGAGAGGGATCCGTGCTCTAAACCATCTCGCGAAACCACTATCGCTCCTATAAAAAGTGGCCTATACCTCAGTCTTCGAGGGATCACTAACTCTAATATGGGTATCGTTTTCATCAAGTGGATGGGCCTGCTCCTTGCTACTATGTCCAAAACCAGAGGGAGGTATATCTCCAATCAAGGACCTTCAACCTACTATGTTGGGGAGTACTACTCAATGAATAGAGAAACTGTGACCTGGTGTGATAGGGTACAACTGAATCAGGAAGTTCATGGGTATAGGACCCACGACCTGGTATGTTAGGGCATTAGCGAATCCTATAATAAAAGAACTGAACTCTACCTAGTAGGGGAGTACTGACAATATTTGATCACATGTGGAGGAACCACACCCTGAAACTGCAACGAAGTATTGAATCCATTAGTTTGTTCTATAAGTGGGTCCTACTCCCTATTATGTTAGGGGAGTACTAACCCCATGCTAGAGGCCCCACTCTCTGGCATGATATGGGAGTAATGACTCTACCGTAGCACTATGTAAGGAGAACACACACCCTTGAATGGTAGGGGAGTACTGAAACCTATAACAGAGGGCCTGATACCTACCCGGTAGAGGAGTACCAACTATATATGTTCTAGTTATGGAGGACTTGTGCCCTAATTTTATAGGGAAGTACCGACTCCAAGGATAGAGGACCTGCTCCTTGGCATAACAGGAGAGTACCGACTCTTACTTTATGAAATTATCTAAGAACCCGCACCTAAAAGAGTGGGGAGTACCATCTCTACTAATGTAAATTCATATAGAGTACCTACGCCTTGATTAATCATGGGAATAATTGTCCTAACATCTCAAATTTTTAATAACCCTAATTCTACCTAGAGTCTGCCCATATCGGGAGAGCCTACTATTTAATACAAATAAGTTGTCCCAAAAAATTATAAAAATCTCACTTAGACTATCTCAAAAGTACCTTCTCATTGCAAGGGTCCAAATGATGCAGATGACTCATTAAACAGACGCTCCGATTGGCATTTTTGGGAAATGGGGACTCGTTTGGTCCGGGTCCGGAACGACCTGGTCGGGTCGACCCGAACCGGACCAATGGTCTTGGCTTGGAATGGAGGGGCTTGGATCGACCAGTTGGGCTTGGCCCATTGGGATACAGGTTCGACCCGCCTGGCCGGGCGCGAACCTCCAACAGTGACCTGACCCACTGTTTGAGTGGGCCAACTCCTCAGCTCAAACGCATCAAAGGCCGCATCCATTTGTCCTCAAGTGGCACCAGCTGGCTCCACTATCCAACTAGTCCGATATATAGATCGGTTATGTGATCGTCAATCTCCGGTCTTGGTTCCAATTTCTAATGGTGTGTTTGTCACTTCTCGGTCCACTGACGTTCGTCATTGGAGAGGATTTTTCACCGTCAATGGTCATATGCCAACTAATTCTTCAAGGCTTCTCAGCAGAATCCAGCATCCATTTTCCAACCTTTGATCCTTGACAATCCATTAAATGGTGAATCATGATTTAGTGTTTTTGTAACACCCTGACCATAGTTAACCAGAGTCGGTGCATTATTACATAACATTGACATGATCACAAGGGATCAAATCCCGAAAAACCGATCAGTATAGTATCCTTGGAAGTACTAGATACATTCATAAGTTTTACATTATATCATGACATAAAAACATCAACAACATTTTTTACCTTTGAAAATAATTATATCCTTATCCAATCCCTACAGGTCAACCATAAAATACTTCTTCACATCCTGGGAAAAGGTCGGTAATTTATTCATAAACCGTGAATGGTGTAAAAACAACACATCTGCAATCAAACATTTCACAAAAAAATTAATACAATATTGATGTTTTGTATCATAATAAATCAACCTCAAATAAGCTTAAAATCCATAAACGGATGTTGACATAGATGAAATCAATTTTTTTTAGAGAAATATATATTTCTATTTTGAAATCATTTAAATTTAATTTAATTATAAAAGAAATAATTTATTTTGAAAATATTATTATAAGATTATAAGGGAAGCTTCGATGATGTTATAACGACAGAAAATAACAGCACCCGCTGTATAAGTTAAAAAAACATTATTACCTTAATTTTTTCAAAAAGGTCATAAGGTACCTTGTTTGGAAAACGACAGAAAGATTACTTTCAAAACATTTTAAAAAAATTAATACAAGGGTATAAATGACTTTAACCCATAGTCTAGTAAATAGTAAAAATGTTTTGGAATACATTTTAAAGAAACATGGATGTGGATGTTAAAGAGGTCCTAGTATATACTTACGTAAAAACAACCTCGGATAATAAAGAGATTATGAAATTAACCCTTACCTTGTAATTTTCCGTGTTCGAGGGTACATTAACCTCCTATATAATAGTTAAAAATTGTTATTAAATTATACTAGAACCATATAATAAAATATGATATCATATATGATCTTCTAATATTACGTTGTTAATAATATTTTAGTATTATCATCGTTTCAGGTGTTAACGAATTCATTTTCCGTTATACGATTTGTTATTAAAGTAATGTTTTTTATGGATAGGATATATATTATTCATGTTAATAATGATATTAAGTCTTTAAAAATTATTTATATATCATCAAATGAAAATTATTCTTGAATGAATATGATGGGGAATGAATGTCATCGCGTTCATGGAGACGGTAATTCGTACGTACGCACGAGCGACAATATCATTCTGTTGATATTATAATCATATATAATTGGATGGAATATCATATATATAGAATCATTATCAATTTATATTTATTATTTACATCATTTATACTCATTATTATACCCATCTAAATGATGAAGTGTTTGAATAAAAAACTACACCAAGACGTGGAGACAGTAATCTGTACGTAGGCACGTATGGTGACATTGTCATTTATAGGATGAATAGAATAATGAATATGGTTGTACCATTTTTAGAATAACCTCAAAATATATAGAATATATTGGAGGTATTATTTTATAATGTAAACAACAAAGAAAGATGAAGTGGAAGAAGAAACGAATTTGAAAGAGGTGATGAAATATTTACCACTTCTTCGTGTTCTTCCGTTTGATTTGATCAAAAGGGCACCATAAGTTGGATTTAAGACTAAATTAAGGATTATAGGATGAATTTATTAAAGTTGAGAGGATATTTGGGAAGGGTTTGGACGTGGAAAATAGCTTTGAAGGTGTGAATTTGAAAGAAGGGGAAGTTCCCTTTTATAAGAGAGGTGAGGGTCACTTTTGGAAAAGTTTGAAATATTATTTTATGATAAAATCATTTTCTATTTATAATGGATCCAAAATGAATTATTTAGTGTATATGGTGGTTATGGGTCTAAAACCACTCAACCAATAGGTTTTAGATAGATTTAGGTCATCATATTTATCTTATCATTTTGATTTAACTATTAGTTAAATTATTTGACATTTACCATGTATCATTGAATTAAAATATTATATGGTTAATAAACATACTATAAACATCCTAGAGAACCTTAAGTGGTTCATTAATTACATATATACTATTATTTATGACCTTTGTCTGAACCATTGATTTTTATGAATAAAATATCAATTAATAATATAATATTGGTTTTGAAAACTCTTTTATGTCAATTTTGACACTATATGGTATTTTGTTTTTGATAAATTCATAACAACATTATTACTTCAAAAAAAAATTCATTTAATCAACCCAAACATGTCTTATTAAGGTATAAAATTAGTTTCATTCATTAAAAGTCTAAAATTATATTTATTTAGATATTTATAATACCAATTATTTTAATCGTTCATCAATAAGGTAATTACTCCATCATAATTGTGTCATAAATTAATTTAATTATTTAATATAAAAAAATTATTAATAAAATACCTTTATATAGGAAATATTTCTATATTTCTAATGAATATTTATAGATTAATTTATATTATGTGTATCTTTATATTAAAAATGGTTTAGTTATTAAACTTTGAATTTAACTCTTTTAACTCTTTTTTAAATAAAAATAATAATAAATGTCCTAATCTAATCCAAGTGGACCTAAAGGATCATATTTTATTCCTAAGTTTGTTTTTGGTCGATTAACACTTATCCAATACCATTATGACATGTTTTAGGGTAATAATAATATCATTTTTACCCTTAATTACCCTATTTACTTTTAACCATGGTATATATAAGTAAAAAGTTATTATTCACCAAAAATTATTTTCATTTTATTGAACCACATTTTTCTTACTGATATCAACCAGGTCTCTCAAGGTTTTGAAATTCCACGCATAGAAGAGGGAAAATCGAGTTTATGTGAATTTGGAAATGCTCCTTGGAGGTGGGTAAAAGACGGTAAAAAGTTTGATAAAATTTTAAATATCGAATCATATTATAAAAAACTCTAATGAATTACGTTGTACATATATAGGTATTATGTATCTATATTGACCTAAAAAAAATTAAATTAAATTAACTATTTTTTTAAATAAAAATCCGGGTTTAACCAATAATGTAGTGTCTTTTCCACTATTCATCAAAAATTGAATGTTTTCCAAAAAATACCAAAAATTCCCCCTAAGATAATTTCGATATTTCGAATCCAAAAATAAAGTCTATTTTGAAAGATAAATTTTATAATATTTTAAAAAGTGTATAATATTATTCACAACAGCTAGTTTGATTGCTGGCGGTGTGTTAGAATCTCGAAGTCGTATAGAATGCATGATATTTAATTATTCAAAGGGAAACATATCGTGGAAGATTTGGGTGTTACAATTTTCTTCTACAATATGTTATAAAGTTATTACAATGTTTCATATAATTAAATATAATATTTAGTTTCTCTTGGTTGTAAAACCATTTGGCTACAACGATTTGAAAATTCATAAAATTTAAATAAAACAAGTTTATTTTATTTTTAACTTTTTCATTAAAAGGTCTGAGAAACAAATTTTATGGTTGACCCGTGTTGGTCGATGTTAAGTTCATTTTTAGGTAATGTCTCTATTCCAAACACAATAGTGACCTCATATTATCAATCCGACACACATTTAGAAGTTTCCAAAACCACACACCTGCGCCATTTTAATTCGCTTAAAGAAAAACTCCAAAAATAACTTTCAACCTCAACCCATGTTGGACGAGGTTAAGCTTTGCCTAAGGGAAACACACCCTCATATGCTAAAAATTACTCTCAGATTTCCAATATGAGATACCATTTATTATTTATAAGAATATGAAAATAAAATAATTGTTAATTAATAATTTTATTTATGACCAAAAACTAGTATCCACTATTGGCCCACACAAGCCAATGTTTGGCCCTTTAAAGGCCAATACCACCATTCTAAGTTCAACAGTTCCATCAGATTTTTTATCCGAGCACTGATACAAATGTTAGAAAAAAACTCTTGCACGTTTAATTAATAAACTTTAAAAATGTTCGAAAATTTATTATAGCCACTCTATGTCTCAGAATTACGTGTCGTCTTGGATCCTGGTCTTGTAAAATTCTTATTTAAATTTGAAAAAAATATCCATGGAATTATAGGAAATTACATGTAATAAAAAGGGACATTATGCACATGAAAGTCTAAATTAAAATCTAAATGATGGGAAGTTTCCTAACTATAAGCAGAAATGTTTGGTGAAATCCTTTACAAAACCTTTAGCAAATGTTGGTCCAATCAAGAAAAGTGGTATCTGGTACATTGACTATTTATTCATATTATTCTAATGTCTTATATGATTTTGTTTCTAAAAATTCAATAATTTTTGAGAATTTTTCTTTTAAATAAGAAATTCCACCTCAAGAAAATAATCTAGAACATAATGTAAAAATATCATGGGATGTACTAATCCAAAAATATATTATAAAAATATTCCATTTGATTCATGGGGAAACACATTACCTAAAAAACTTATTGTATTTCCTATAATAGAGTTTGATGTTATTTTATATATGGATTGGATCTCTGTTTAACATGCTAAGATAGATTTTGGGGCTTAATAATTTGTTCATAAAAAGTGTTTCATTATGTAAAAAATAACGAACCAATACCTTTGATAAAATATCAAGAAGCTGAGAAACTTTTAAAATATGAAAGAGAATGTTATCAAGCATATATTGTTGAAAATAAGGGAACTATTTAGATTAAAGATATTATAATAATAAAATAATACATACATTTTTTATCTAAGAAGTTTCTCAGTGTTATACTTGATTAGATATTCGAATTTATTTTTAACATATTTTTTAATGCTAAGACAGTTTCAAAAAACTCTTATTGAATGGCCCTTGTTGAACTTCTAGAATAAAAAAATATAGAAAAATTATTTTCTTGATGAAGGATTCATTCATCCTAGAATTTCACCAAGGGGTTATCTTGTCTTATTTCTTGAAAATAAAAATTGTTCTATAAGGGTTTTCATTGATTATTGATACTTGAATAACAATAATATTATGAATATGCATTCATTACCTCATATTGATGATCTGTTTGATCATCTCCTAGAAGATCAGTATTTTTCAAAGTTTTACCTATGGTATGGGTACTATATGATAAACATTATGGAGGATGAAATTATAAAAAAAATTAGACTAGATACATGAATTATGAGTTTGTGGTTATTCCATTTTGGTGAAAAAATACCCCAACTTCATTAATGGATCTTATGAATAGAAATTTCCATGAATATTTGTATAAGTTTTTGGTTGTTTTTATTTTTGATATGTTGATTTATTTAAAATGTTATAAGAATCATGAATAATATCTAAGGAGTTTTCTATAAACCCTGAAAGAAAACAATTTTTATGGAAAATTTAACAAATGTGATATTTTTTTGTAGAAGATTTAATTACTTGGATAGATTGTAAATAAAGATGAAATTTTAATTGATCTTAATAAAACTAAATTGGTTGATGAAATTATGGGGTATACAAAAGATACTAATATTTATATTTTTCTTATATTATCAATATATTATTGGTGGTTTGTTGAAAAACTTTCCTGATTATCATCCCCACTAAATATGTTAACTTGAAAGGGAGTTGCGTTCATTTGGAAAAAAGAATGTGATGATTCTTTCCAGGAATATAAAATAAGATTGGTTAGTGCTCCAGTTCTGGATATTCTCTAAAAAATGGTGATTTTTTCATATACAATTATTCTTCATTCAAATAACTTTGTTTTATCCTGATATAGAATGTTAATGTGCACATGAGCCTCAACCCAGTTGGTGAAGACTCGACAAGTGCATCCAAGAGGCCCAAGATCAAATTCTGGTGGAGACATATTTTTGGGTTACCATAGTAGTACTATAGTGGGTCCTATAGGAGTGTTGTAGAAAATATTGTTCTACACTGTAGCATCTGAAACTCTTCATCCATCTGGGCCTTTGGGCCACCAGTTTGGTCCTCGGGTCCTACAAGGCTTTCGGGTCACCCAAGGCCTTCGGTCCAGTTGTCTCTCAAGGCATTTGGGCCACCTTAAGGCCTTCGGGCCACCCCGAGGCCTTTGGGACACATGAATATGCAGATGTACTAGTTATACTACTAGGAAAAAGGCTTCATATGACGATTAGAGGAGGCACATTTACCATAACAGAGCTAACCAGAATTGGAAGAACGAGAGGGTATGGCTTTGCCATCGAGTCTAGGCCTGTGCAGCTCTGCATAAAGGACAACTAACTAATCAGCCCCGTGAAGGTGGAGTGCTGACATATCATGAAAAATGTTGGGGAGGAGCAGTTTCATGTTGTCTTGTCTGGATGATTTCCTCAAAGACCTATGGGTCATGTAATTTTCTCCAAGCCATCAGGCCTTGTAAGGGTTTCACCTGACCCCTTGAAAGGCGTATTATCAAAATAATAAAAAACAAAGGCCCTAGAGCAATTCATGATGTATAATGGTCACATAATTGCTTATTATTCACATCAATTGAAGTCACATGAGAGAAATTATCCCACACATGAACTCGAACTAAAATAAGTAGTGTTTTCTTTAGAAATATGGAAATAGTATTTATATTGATTAATGTGTGAAATGTGTACTAATCATATAATTTTCAAGAATATATTTAATCATAAAGTGTTGAACATGAGAGAGAGGATATGGATGGAATTGATAAATTATTATGACTTCATAATTTATTATCATCCTAGAAAAGAAAATAATGTAGCTGATGCTTTGATTTGGAAAAATAATTTTTAATTAACTATAACATGACCCTTTGGGTATTGATTTGATTAATTTTGACATAGAATTTGTGGATAAAGTAACATCATCAATATTGTTTTAGGATTCAGTATAATAGTCCCTATCATAAAAATAAGCAAGATTATAAGGATGATCGTGATTAATAGTAAAACTTTGAATTGGTTAAGAAGGGTATGTTTTCTAAATTTAACATTGATAAAGATTACATTTTGAGATTTGAAAATAAATTATGTATGTGGTGTGACACACAGTTTTAGAGAGAATTGTTGAGTAAAGCACATAGTCCCCTATTTCCTATTCATCTGAACAAAAATAAGATGTATAGAGACCTTAAGGAGTATTCTTGGTGGGATGGAATGAAAATAAATATTGCTGACTTTACCATGAAATGTTTCAATTAAAAACATGTTAAGGAAGAATTAAAATTGCCAAAGGGTTTGATTCATCCATTTCCAGTTTCATATTAAAAATGTTAGAATATATCTACGGATTTCATAGTGGGATTATAAAATACTTCATGAGGTAATAATATGATTTTTGTTATTATTTATTGATTAACTAAATCGACACATTTCCTTCCAAATAGATATTCTATTTCTGTAGATAATTTTTTTGGATATTATCTTAAGGATATAGTCAAGTTACATGGAGTTCCTCCCTCGATTGTATCTAACCACGATCCTGAGTTCACTTAAAATTTTTGGAAATGAATTTAGAAGTTATTGTGTATTGGATTAAATTTCATAACAACTTTTTATTCTCACTCTGATGGAAAACTCAAAAAAATTAGTCAAACCATGGAAGACATTATTTTTTCTTCTTCAATAAATTATCATGGAATTTAAATCATCATAATTCTTTAGTTTAGTTTTCTTATAATAATAGTTTTCATTATAGTATATAGATGAAACCTATTAAGGAAATATATGTAACATGATGTCAAAATCTTGCATTTTCTGATGAAGTAGGTGAAAGGAAGTTGATGGGAAAATAATTGGTAGAGTAAATGGATGAAAATGTGATTAAAATTCAGAAAAAAATGATGATATATCAGAGTAGGATGAAATGTTATCCGAATAAAAGGAGGAAAGATATTTCTTTCAAGGTAGGTGATCATGTTTTTCCAAAATTATATATAGGGAAATATATTATGTGTTTTAGTATAGAGGGGAATCTATGTCCATTGTTCATTAGACCTTACTAAATCCTAGAGATTTTTTGATTAGTATATTACCAAGTTGCCTTTCTTACGAGTTTATCATAGGTACACAATGATTTTCATGTTTTTATGTAAAGAAAGTATGTGAATGATTCATATAATGTTTTAAGCCATTGAGTAGTTCATTTAGATGATAAATTTTCTTATAGGGAACAAACTATTCAAATTATTGACTATAGAGATCAGGTAGAGTGGACCAATGCAATTCACCAGGTTATGGTTTTGTTGTGAAACCATATGGTAGAAGAGGAAACATAAAAATATAAAAATTCTATGAGAAAGTGATATCCCCACATGTTTTAATAATTATATAAAATTGTTAGTATATAATTAAAAAAACTCGGAAGGCTGTTTCAACCCATTTAATGTTGGTATAATTTTTTTTGTTATTTAATTAATAAATATTGGACAATTTTTTAGTTAAAAGGTAAAGGCTTTATTTATAACCAAATTATATTTTCATGCATTATGTAGTTTTATATAAAATATTGGTTTCAAAATAATAAAATTTCCATTTGAAAAAATAAATTTCATTTTTTTTATTCAGCATTAGAAAATATATTTCGATGAGTTTTTGATAATTTTTTGAAAAATTTTATTTTTAAATGATTAATGAAAGATATTGATTATTATTGAAAATTATATTCTCTTTTAAATTATATACACTGTAAAATTCTATTTTTGATTATTTTTAAAATAAAATTTATCCATTTTGATTAAAAAAAGTAATCCAATTGTAGTATTTGGAAATAATTTTAAACTAAAATTTATTATACAAATATTTTTTTACTAAAAAGGAATTTATTTGAAAAAAAGATTTTTTCATCACGTTTTACTAGTTTAATTTTTATATTAAATTATAAAAATTAAAATGTTTTAAATCTTGAAAAATTGATTCCATATTTGAAATTATTGTTTATAAATTTGGTAAATATTTACCTTTTATTTTTTCTCAATAAAAATAGAAACCTTACTAATTATGTTACCACGTTAAAGGGTCAGTAAAGTAAGTAATGATAAAAATAGAATAATAATGACTATAAAATGACATTAAAAATTGCCTAAATTTATTATATGCGTTCATTTAGTCCATTGTCATCCAATATCTGGTCATATGGCCTTTTTTTTCCATTTTCATGTGATTATGACCTATATAATATTTTATTTAAAGAAAAGTGAAAAATATCACACTATTGTTTTTAATAACTATAATATTTTCAACCTTCAGATTACTATAGTATATTTTATATTATAAATATTATTATATAAATATAAATGATATATCTTATCCATGTTATTTTTTACTTTTTTTTAATAAATAATTACCTTAAATTCTTACACAATGATGGCTCGATAATTATTTAATTAAAGAAAAAATAAAATAAATGATATTAAAAATATTACAAGTATTATAATTTAAAATAATTAATGTGGTCCAATAATTTTATAGATAAATATAATATTTGTGTGATTTATTAAAATATTTTATTTAAATATCATTTATTTTCTTACTGTTATAATATTCAATGTAAATGAATAGTTCTAAAATTGACATTATTTATATTTTATGGAAATAATTTTTTATTAAAAGATATAAAATTACTAAAAATCCAATATTTAGGAAAATGAATATTATATTGTCTATAATATCAACCATGGTCCATTTATAGGTCATATGTCTATTTATAGTAACTATCTTGATGCTCAAAGAGTAAAGAACCTTGTTGTCATGATAAATGTGAAAAGGGTTAATGTGGGATTGAAACCAATATATAACTGTAATAATGGGATTTAAACCTTTCTAAAAATTATTTCATCAGATTATTTTCATCCATCCTAATATTATATTTTAATATTATCAATTTTGATCAATTTGGAAAAAAATTAATTTTTATTAAATTAATATTTTAATAAATTTCAAGAGTACCCCTCTCCTCTTTTATGAAAGAGAACTAATTCATATCATTTCTTTACACTTCAATACCCATTTATTATAGCCATGATCTACCCAAATCCCTAACTAACATCTATCCCTATCCAAAGAAGAGGAAGATAAAGAATGTATGTGATGAGTCGGACTCCAAGTAAGGGAATTTATTTTAAAAAAACTTTTTAAAGGTTTCATTTAAAACTTAGGTTTTATTCTATATATATATATTTTTATAATTATTTTATGTCTATATTATTATGGACATAAGTTAATTAAGAGAGAAACATTATGTTTTGTTTGAATTTATTTCAATGGTTTTCAAAAGGAATATTTTTACGAAATGTTTTATCATTCTTTACAAAAAGACAACAAGAATATTTTATTTTAACATATATGGTGACAACATCCTCTCAATCCCCCATAACTATTATATTATTATTTTTCATTTATATGAATTAATATTTAATTAAAATAAAAAAACCCTCCTTCCCAATGTTCTAATTATTTTCAAAAAGGGGTTTAAAATGGAATGGATATATAAATATCTGAAAATGTTTTCTTCTCAGTGAAAATAAAACTTATTGTGATGAAATATTTTATGTGTTCAGTTATGTTTATAGGTAATTGTTTATGATGATTGGTGTTTTTATTATAAAATTAGGATATATGATACCGTTATAACTCACCAATGAATTGGGTAAAGTAACAGTGTTATCCAATAACATTTCTCATAAGATATTTTGGTAAAATATTTTGTTGGTTATTTCAATTGTCACCATGATGGTTATTTGATAAATAAATCTGATGGTTATTCTATGTGTAACTGTGAAGGTTATTCCATTCTTAATAATGATATAAAAATTATACCTCAAGTTACCTATAAGATTTATCTATTATTTCTTTGGTGGTTTATAAGAATATTTTAATATATTAAGGCAAGATAATGATATTATGTTTAATGGAAAGTATATGATTCTTTTTAAGAATGAAATTTATATTTTTTTTTAAAAAGTAGTTTTAATTTTTCATGATTTCAAAGAACTCTTATGTTTTTTATTTTGGATTTAGTAAGTCTTATGAAATGTTCGCCAATGAGCCTATACAGTGACTGGTAGAGGCTCTTGCTTAGCATCCAAAAGACCCAGGATCAAATCTGGGTAGAGGTGAATTTCTAGGTTACTGTAGCAGTACTATAGTCGGAACTATGTGGTACTGTAGCTGAGGTCTCACATCGGTACTAGCTTAGAGGGAAGAGGATCCCCACGTAGGTCGTGGGAGGAACTTTAAGTGCTTCATGTAGGGGGTATATGCCATCATGAGTTGGTTATGACTTGGGAAATGACTAAAATGGGAAAAAAGTTAGAAGATTATTTATCCAAGGAACTATGAGTCTTTTAGGTGACCTTGGAGGCTTCTCACGTAGGTCCCTTATTAACTAATAGAGCCTTGAGTAGGTGGTTTCTCACAAGGGGAGAACGGGTCCTCATGTAGGTGTCTTGTGTTTGGGACCCTAAAGGGACATTGATCTCACTTATCCCTCTTAATTATATCTTCTCATGAGTTTCAGATAGCTACCTGGAGAATTTTTAGAGACCCGGGCGAAGGGGTTGTGTGGCCCGATCTTGGCACTTCTTCCAATTTTTCTAGTTGTGCAAACGAGGATATCTAGGGTCCTGTTTATTTAAAACAATGGGATCCTAGTTAATGAAGTTACCCCACGTAGGTCTACGAAATATGTACCCGACATATGTACCCAGTATAGGTGTGGCCCTCCCTTTGTTTCCATGAAGGAGGGTTTCACGGGCCTTCTGATACATAGGTGTGTGCGCACAACCTGGGTTGTGTAATTCAATTGATTCTCCTTGGGACTTTTTAACAAATTAACATGGTTACGCTTTTATTCATAATAATTTCACCTCTATTAAAAAAATAGAGTGCCAGTAAGATTATTTTACAAATAATTATTATGGATCACTTGGTTGGGATCCTATTAAGCTTGTTATCTCACAACATATACACCCCTTTGGTGTTGTGAATACCATTAAATTTATTTAAATCCCAAGAAAGGCAAGGAACTACAACGAGGTTGTGAGGTTCTTTTTATATGTGTTTGGGTAGATGGTTGTGAGATGGTGGGATTTTCCCATGATATCATAGGGAGTATTCAGCCTCCAATTATACTTTTACTTTGGTTTTTGGACTTGTACTTTTGGATGTTCTAACAGTTTTTAAAGTTTTATCATTCCCTATATCTTCTTTCAACTATGGAATATTTTATATTTTCCAATGTTTCACTCTATCACACACACACACAGAGATATATATTCCATGGTGTTTCTTTAAGTTTCATGAAATAATTATATCTTGTTTTTTTAATGTCCAGGTGCTAGTCACCAATATGTGGGGATCAAGAACGACTTTCAGGTATTTCGCGGGTTTGGTTGGGTACCGTTTTGAGAGGTTATATGGGTCGATTCATAATAATAACAACCCAAGACTTTATGATATATTTATTTCAAAATAAATTAAATCTCTTTTATAGATAGAAATTCAAGAAAAATTGAGTTTAGATTATGTTACATGCAACAATATTCTTAGCTAGTGATGCATACAACAACAAGTTTAATGGAAACGTGATACTCCATTAAAATAATATTATTTAAAGATGACCATTAAAACCTAGACAAAAATTTGGAGGGTGTGAAAAAAATAACTAAATTATGAAATTTTTATGGTTACAATGTATAAAATAAATTCACTAGTAATTTACTGATTAGAAATAAATTAATAACCATTTGAAGGAATTGTTTTTGATGAAATGTATTATTTCTAAAATTCAGATTCGTCACACATTGAAAGAATGATTTATATTATTTTTTTAACAATATTATAACCATTATTTATAAAAATTCATTATTTTTGAAATGCACATGCCAAAATTATCTTTGGGTGATTTTTTGAAAAATTTCTGAAAATATTCATTTTTTGACGAATAGTGATAAATACTGATTTTCATTGAAAAATTCATTTTTATTTAAATTATATTTTAAATTAGTCTTAATGTAAAATTATTTAAATTATATTATAATTTAACAAACTTATGTCAATTATATCAATTTGATATTAAATTTTGATATTAAAATATTCTACAAATACGAGAATTTTTTCATTGGAAAATTGCTCTTTCATCACAGCTACGGTTTAATTTTAAATTGAATAATGCCACATCTATGATTTTAATTTTTCAATATAGACTAAATATTTGTAATCATCATATTTTATATTATATAATAATCTTAACATAATTTTTTAACATAATGAATAATGAAAATAATAAAACTTAATTACCATTATTAAGATAAAATTTGGGTTTCTGGGGGTTAAAATAAATGTATAAAGTGTAAAATAACCAATAAAATTGTCCAATACACATTTTCTGGCCATATATCATCATAATCACCTCTAAGGTTCAATAAGGTCCCATTTTAGAGACATATGTCATGTGAAAAATGTATATATTTATTTTTCATTTCAAAATATACAACTGTGCTACTCACCTCACTTATAAAAGAGTAACCCTCTCATATCATATTCACATTAACAAAACCCTTTTAGTTAGTAAAAACCTACCTAAATCCCTTATTTAATTCCATTTACATGTCTTTGATTCCTTATTTTTATTATGAATCCCTCACAATATGGTTTATTTATAAATCTAAAGAGGCTCTCTGAATAAGAGGTAAATTTATTTAATGTATGTATTTGTTTTATTTCTTCTTACACATCCTTAAAACATTATTAAACAAATATAATATCCAAAAGTTTGTAGAATCATGGGGAACTTATCCTAATTAATTTTATTAAAAAAGTATGGGGCCAAACAAGATATTTAAAAAAGGTTTTATAATTATATGTATGAAAATCTCCATGATAGTTAGCCTCAAAAAAACCATAACAATAATACAGTAATACAAAATACTTTATTGAACTAAACTCCAAAATTTTCTTCTTTGAAAGAGAATAAGAAAAATTATTTTCCTCCATGTAGAAACTAGTAACATTAAGAGATGTTAGATCCATAAGATGAAGATAATCAATCCAATATGTGAGCATTCTCCATGGTACATTTCTAGAGGATCCTTTGAGAATATTCACAACAACCAATTAATTTGTTTCCAACCATAGAGTATTCCAACCATAATGGACAACATACCTGATCACCTTAATCATAGACCATAACTCATCTTCAACCGAAAATAAATTCCCAATGAAGTGAAATAAGAATCCATTAAAGATACCCTAGTGGGTGTGAAAGATACCACCAAAATATCTCCAATATACTTATATGTTATTATGTTAATTTAATAACCCAAATCCATATCCACTTCCATTAAATAAGAAATGAAACTGTTGATCATGTGTACGGAGGACTACCACTTCACGAACTGGTGTAATTCATTATCCATAGCCACCATTAACAAATGTATATAATGAAAAATTTTATATATTTAAATGATATTTAAGTCATTATTATACTTAAGGAATTATGATATCAAATAAAACTTCTTACTTTCCATTATGTGAGGGATATGATAATGTCACTTGTGTGTACAACAGACTAACGACTTGTGAAATGATGTGATTAATTCTTCATTTACACATTACAAGAGTTTTAGTAAGGTTATTGTTAATTAATATATGTGATATTAATTTTGTAAACATAATTATGTAAATATAATATCTCATATAACGTCTTATATTTTGATCTACTAGAAAACAATAATGTTGCTTGTACGCATGAGTGGAATACCGCCAGCACGTAGCAATGTGAATTATTTTTTATTTTATTTTTATATAGATGGAAATAAGGTTGAGTTTAATTAATATAAATTATATATAAGAAATAATAATAATTAAAACAAAATATGAATTATTATTTATTTTTATTCCATTCCATCTGTCAAAAAAATGGAAACAACATTCATGTGTATGGATGACCCATCATCTCCAGGAACTGGGTAATCTATTTTCTATCTATAACATTAATAGATTACTCTAATTACATTTATAGTGAATATATTAGATATTTATATCATTTAAAACATTCTTTATATGATTCTACCATGATTAAATTAACTGTACCAAAATTACCAAACTAAAACATACATGAAATATGAAGCAATTATCTCCTGAAATAGTTATTTTAATAAATAATTGATAATAAATGGGTGATAAAATAAAAAAATTAAATAATATATAGTAATATATATATTATAATTGTTCTATAATATATTTATAATAAATCAATATTTTTTAAATAGGTGGTTCAGACACACACGATGGAAGTCGATCCTAAGGTAAGGGGTTATTGTCTCACTTTTACTTCTGTGGGACATACTCCAAATTCCCCACATATTCAATTGTGTAGTTTATATATGACCCATTTGATATGTTATATCATGTTTTATTTATCTTAATGGTATTTAATGCTTCATTTTATTATTATTTCTTTTATGTGTCCTGTGATTCTGAAGTTTCCAAAGTTGTAAGGGTTTATTTCACAATCTATCATTATTCATGATTGTTTTTATTTATGTCTCCCTTAGGGGATATTTTTATAATTTCTATCTTAAACTAAATATATTTTTTTTATCTAGTTATTCATGAATTTTTTCAAGTAATATCACTTGTTATGAACTATCTGGTACATAAAATGATTGTGAAAATGTTTCTAAGAAAATGAAACTTTTTTTTATCTTTTTTTGAAAATCCATTTTCATCAAAATATTTTTTTTCTAAAAACTATTTCAATTTTTTTTAATATTTTCCTAATGATTTTAATGAAAATTTTATCCATTTTGACTTTCTATAAAAATTTGAAAGAGTCTCCATGACATTTTCAAAACAAGGCATGTTTGGAATTTACTATAAATGTGAAAGGAATGTTTATTTAACGTGTATGGATTGAACATAATTTTATGCCTTCATGACCAATAAATATTTTAAATATTATTTTATAAGTTTTAAAAAAATAACTTCCAATGAAATTGTTTTTTAGAATATTTTGTTATACTTTAAAAAAAATTATTTTAAAAGTGAAAATATTATTTTCCTCAAAATATTTTTAATGACATTTTTATGGTATTTCTATTCATAAATAACATGAACCGTTTATCGTAATTAAAATCCAATAAAGATTTGTTGTATTCATATCATCCCTGTTCATTTTTTGGATGGTTTATGATAATTTTGACTATGTATGTGTAATTTTATTAACATTAAGGACATTACTCTAGATGGTTTATGATTATGTTTATTTGATTGGGGAAAGTATTAACATTTTATATTTTGGTTTCTAAATATGAATGTTTTTAGATTATGTTTCACCCTTTTCATATGAGGAATGCATTGTAATTACTATGTGATGGGTGGGTTCTGGTTATAGATAGCCCCTCAATGTGTCGACATGACTAATGAGACAAACTGATTTTCCAAATTAGATAGGTTTCTACCCATATATTTAAACTATCTTGTGAATGGTCTTGAAAGTATATTTTCGATGATCATAATTTATTATTACCTCTTTATAAGTCAATTTATTGATCTCCATGTTATTATTAGATTAGTTAAAAATGGATAAATTTCAAGATTTTGTGATTATTTATATTAATTTATTTTTGTCATTATTTTTTTAATCCATATTATGCTTAATTCATTGATTAAATTTCACGTGTTTCAATTATTTACCTTGAAACATTGATTAGGCTTATTTGTACATGATGGCTTCCATTGTATGCTTACCCATGCAGAGCATATGAACTCTTCCATTATTATTTTTTATTTTCACCATGATTCAAAGAAGGGTTTTTTGATTTATATTCATGGATACGCTATGAAGAATAATAGAATAATGAAATAAAACACTTTTTTTATTTTATGTTTTCAGTTGTAATGTGAATTTAAAGAATGTATATTGTTTAATGATATTACTAAATTATTTGGTCATTTGGAATACAATTCTTAGTATCTTATGGAAATTTAATTAACCATTGGCTCTAGGATATTGGTGTTGGGGTTTTTACAGTTTGAATATCAAAGTAGGACTTGCTGCAAATTAGAGGAAATTGTTTTGGAAATATGAATAAGGAATTATAGATTTGGGATCTGACTCAGTGGATTGAGGAATAGTGAGTTAGAAGTTGGAAAGATCATAAAAATAAATACCATAGAATAAATTTTTAGGATAAATTATGTGGTGTGGGGAGGAAAATATGGACCCTCCTCATAAAAATGTCCATGAGACATGACATTACTAGTATAATCATGAAGAGTATTTTTCTTTATAAAGTATTGTGAGGTTAATAAGATAATTAAATTTATTTCATCTCGTATATTTTGAAAATTTTGTTAATGTAATTAAAGACCAATTTTAACTATTTGTATAACAATAGAATTTTTTTGACCTTGATATACCTATGATCTATACTAGATAAATAAATCCTCATCAGGGCACTAACTTCCTATTGTGGTACATATTATTGTGCATTATATCATGATAAGAATGAACGATTTATTTATTATACTCCCCTGTTTATGATCTTCCCGTTATAGTGGTGAGTAAAGAAGAGGCCACAATATACATAAAACACTTGGATTATAAACTCACTACTATAAAAAATATTGTCGCAAAGGACATATAGCCACAATCGAGTTCGTACATGGTTATAGGTCACCTATAGACAACAGAAAAAATTACGATGGATATATGTGACATATATCTATCGGTAATGGTTTCCTTTGTCTATATAATTACCCATGCTAACTCAGGGAAAAATATTTCCCATGAAAAGTGAATTTCAAACACTCTATATCCATGAGCGGATCATCCCTATGGTCATAGGGTGGTCGGAAGGGGCTATAGAAACTGGTTGAATGAGCTAGTGGTAATTGATGGCAATTAGCCATGGGTGCTCATACCCATGGCTACAAGGTGGCGTGGTGAGAGTCTATAGCTAGGGCTCCTAGATCCTATAGAAATAGAAGGAATAATACTATGGGTGTCTAGGCTTATGGATATTGGGTGGCCAGACAGACGGTTGTAGCTATGGGGTGCTATAGACCATGACTACTTCCCTAACATCCAGATCCTATAGTTATGATCATTTATGACCATGGATACAGATTTGAATAGCGGGATCAAAATCATAATGTATTTATTAATAATAATTAAAAATGTTTACAAAATTATAAATATAAATATATTTATATTTATGTGTATATAGATAAAAGTAAGTTATCTTAACAGCGGAATATATTTGTTTATATGCGGGAGACTAGAGATATAATTTTGGTGATAAAATATTTTTAAAATGGACCAATATCCATGGTCTCCTTTCATATGGTTATATCTCACCCTCATGGACTATATAATAGCCATGATCTTCATTCTCATAGCTATAAGTGCATTTTTGACCATGCTCCACACTGAATGACCTATATCCAAAATATTGTAGCCACAACCACTACTATAGATTTTTCCATTAATAGAACTAGAAAAATGCTATATCAAGTCCTAGAAAGAACAGACTACCCGAGAGATATTAAAATACAACCTTTATCAGTGCTAGAAAATAAAAGTAAAAAAGGAACCCTTTATCATTGTTTAAAAAATCACAGATAATGGGTACCTCTATCATAGATTTTTATCATTGATAAAGGATGCTTGTTTTAGTGATTTTTTATCTCTAGTGAATGATGGATTTAACAGTGTTAAAAAATCACTAATAAAGACATCATTTATCATTTTTTATCACTGAAAAAAAGTTGAAAACATATTATATTCTTACGCTCCACAACTCCCCCATTTTACAACGCTCATGACACCATTTCTCCACAATTCCCACTCCCCAACCCACCAAAACCCACCCCAACCCCTTCTCAGTACTTGTGAACACCCACCCACCCTACCTCAGTGGTAGAATGGATCCCTTAAATAATAGATAATGCTAGGAATTGATCCTGTGACCACTGCACAACATTCTAATGCCCTTTACCACTCTACCGATCACATTTTGTTTTATATTTTTAAATATATCTATTTATTAGTGTATATTTAAGACTGTGTGATATATATATAAACACTTATATTTATTTAAATATAAGATATATTAATACTCACTTATATATTTTAGAATATATATATATTTATTAATACACACACATTTGTATATATAAACAATATATATACATTTGTATAGGTATATATATATTCATATAATTTTATAATGTATAAAAAATGATTAGATATGTTTTTAAATAAAAAGGATAATAATTAAATTTATATGATTTATATAATTATTTATAAATGAATTATTAAAATATATCTATATATTCACCATCAAAGGTAAATTTTTATTAATCAAGAAAGGGTGCCACCATACAAGGACTGATGCAAAGATCAAAACACAAACCCTAGGGCGACCTAAAGTAATGGATGAAATGTTCATAACCTATAATCATGTTCTCACGTTTAGGTTTCAAAAAGAGAGAGATGAAAAAGTATGTGACACTGATGCCATTATCCATTACCACCATAGATGCGAGATGGTCAGCTACCCTATTTCCCTCCCACCAAGTATGGGTTACCATAGTATTAACGTCGAGGATACGTTTTCATTTTCTGATTGTGAAGAAAATTTACAATGGAGTGGTACCTTTATCATCCATGGAGTCGCTGATGATCTTGGAGTCAGTCTCTACCTGAGAACGAGATATATTCTTTTTTTCAAATAATTGCAACCCTGTGAGAATCAGCTTAGCTTTTACTTGGATTGGTGTCCCTTGGCCATAATATGCTGAAAATGCAAGAAGGACGATGCCCCTGTAATCCCGAACCACTCCTCTCAACAGATGAGCCCCTCCTTACACAAACTGTCCACGTTAAGCTTGAAACCAGAAACTTAGGAATGCCACCACAACCACTGTCCACTACTTTCTCCTTTACTATAAATATTCGGTGATGCACTAAACTTCAAACACCTCAAGAAAGACGCCTCACACTAGTTGCTGGTACCACTAACCACATCAATGAACAATGATTTGATTCTAACAATGATAGATCTTCCAGAGGTGAGAATTCATTCATACATGGACTTGTTTCTAGTCTGTCAAATACACCAACAGGCTGCATTTAATATGGAAGATCTAACCATTCTTTCCACAACAGTTATGTTTGTGGTGTAAAACCACTAATCCATAAAGATGCCATCAATGATATTCAGACAGTGAGGCGCTAAAACAATCCTAAGAAAAATCCATACTTCCTTTGCCAATTCACTCTCAAGGAAGAGGTGATTCATATTCTCCTCCTGATGACAGGTGCAACAGTAGCATTTGGAGGCAAGGTTAACACCAAATTGCTCGATCTTGTCTATATATTGAGATATAAATTTTATACCTAAAATATATATTTATATGTATATATATTTTCGTATAAATATTTTTACATATTTACATATAATTGTGTGTCTCGATATAATTGTTATAATGTATTTATAAATATTTATAGTAAATATATTTATATACAAGATTTAATTATAATGATATATCAATAAAAATAAGTTTATATATGATGTATATATACAATATTTATAGCCGTACACACAAAAACATATTTACACGCACAAAAAATCATTTATATTTCTCACATAAACTATAAAATAATTATGTATATATGTATTTATTTACAAATATTATAATATAGATATAAATATTTTTTTTTATTTACCCACACATATTTATATATAAACATAACATATATTGATATATATAAATATATACATATTAATTCATTTTTTAAGATAAATAAAATGGATATTTTTTTAATTTAAATAAAATGAATAATAAATATTCATTTCCATTTGGTTCATAAATTTAAAAATACATTTTTATTTAAATATGTTTAAATATGTAAATGTACAACTGTTTTATTATCAGTAAATATATGATAATATGAATATATTATAATATAAAGAAATCTATATTGTGAAAAACCATAAATTTTTTAATAAATCATATCTATTTGAATATAAAACTAAGAATAAATTTAGTTAGCATTGAAAAGTGGAAAAAACACTCTCCTAAACAATGTTGAAATACTCTAAAAAATTTAAAAAATTGGGTATCCCAACTAAAAACTCACTTTTAAAGGCCATTTGGGCCTTTTTAGACCTAAAAAATAGTGAATGAGGCTCCCCAAATTAATAGAGTGTAGATATCTTCCCATGCTTTGATTAGATATATTGTAGTGCCCAAATGGACACCAGAATCAAACTTTTTTTTCATTTAAAGTTCAAGTCATATTTTCAACCTATCTTAAATCATTCATTAATTCATTTAATTTTTTTATCCAAATGTTATTAAATAACTAATACGTGATAATAAATAGAGAGTTATTAATTAATATTTTTTTTAAATATATAATTATCCATTTTCGCTAAATATCTCATATCTTAAGCGTAAATGCGTATTTAGCCTTTTCAAAATCATATTTTAAAAAATATATTATATTAATATCAATATAAATATATTTATATGTTAATATATTATTTCTAATGAAATATTTTTTTATGAAATATACTATTTTTTAGTGCATGTAAAATAACACTCATAAAGACGAGCCTTTATCAATGCTAGTAGAAAAGAAATGATGACGACACCCCTTTATCAGTGCTTTTGTACTAGCACTGATAATGCCCCCCCATTACGAGTGATTTTGTTTTCTAATGCTGAAAAAGACCCCCTGCCCTTTACTGATGCTTTTTGTTAGTGCTGATAAAGGGCCCCCATTATTAGTATTTTCTCAGCGCTGATAAAGACACCCTTTTTATTAGTGCTTTTAGCTAGCGCTTTTATTGGTCGAATCTGTAGTAGTGGACGTTTATAGCTGCATAACCCAGGTTCGTGGCTATAGCCCTTTTTTCTACTTATGGATATATGTATGGTGTTTTATTTTATCTTCTATGTCTGATGAACATAAGAAGTCACATGAGAGCACAGATGCATATAACATTTTCAAGTAATGTGAACATTATCAGGAGAGAGCCAGATAGGTGAGGTTTGATATCTATAAATAACTATTTATGTGAAAACATGGATAGGGTGCACCAGATGAACCTAAAAATCTTAAAATGATTGGCTGCATTAAGCATCTAGATGCTCTAGGGTTTAACAATTATGAACTTATATACATACACATACATAAACACACATACAAAAAGGAACATATACATATATACAGATACACATGCATACACACACACACACACACATATATACACATACATACAAATACAATTACATTCACTTACATATATATATATATACATAAACATATATACACAAACACATAAACAAGCATACACAGACACTTACACATAAATACACATAAACACTTGCACTCACACATGCATACACATACACATGAATATTTATACAAATATAGACAGACACACAATCAAACGTACATACATACATACATACATACATACATACATACATACAATCAAACGTACATACATACATACATACATAGATACATACATACATACATACATACAATCAAACGTACATACATACATACATACATACATACATACATACATACATACATACATACATACATACATACATACATACATACATACATACATACATACATACATACATACATACATACATAGATACATACATAGATACATACATAGATACATACATACATACATAGATACATAGATACATACATACATACATACATACATACATACATACATACATACATACATACATACATACGTACATACATACATACCTACATACATACGTACATACATACCTACGTACATACCTACATACATACGTACATACATACATACATACCTACATACATACATACATACATACATACATACATACATACATACATACCTACATACATACCTACATACCTACATACATACGTACATACATACATACATACATACATACATACATACCTACATACATACCTACATACATACATACATACCTACATACATACATACATACATACATACATACATACCTACATACATACCTACATACATACATACATACCAACATACATACATACGTACATACATACCTACATACATACGTACATACATACATACATACATACATACATACCTACATACGTACATACATACATACATACATACATACCTATATACATACATACATACATACAAACGTACATACATGTATGTATGTATCCATGTATCCATACATACATACATACATACATGTATGTATGTACGTATGTATGTAGGTATGTATGTATGTATGTATGTATGTTGGTATGTATGTATGTATGTAGGTATGTATGTATGTATGTATGTATGTTGGTATGTATGTACGTATGTATGTAGGTATGTATGTATGTATGTATGTATGGATACATGGATACATACATACATGTATGTATGTATGTAGGTATGTATGTAGGTATGTATGTATGTATGTATGGATACATGGATACATACATACATGTATGTATGTATGTATGTATGTATGTATGTATGTATGTATGTATGTATGTATGTATGTATGTATGTATGTACGTATGTATGTAGGTATGTATGTATGTATGTATGTATGTATGTTGGTATGTATGTATGTATGTAGGTATGTATGTATGTATGTATGTATGTATGTATGTATGTATGTATGTATGTACGTATGTATGTAGGTATCTATGTATGTATGTATGTATGTTGGTATGTATGTAGGTATGTATGTATGTAGGTATGTATGTATGTATGTATGTATGTATGTATGTATGTATGTACGTATGTATGTAGGTATATA